>CM059198.1:27195070-27313799 GCA_030323885.1 Branchipolynoe longqiensis
ACGATGAGGATGGCGTGTGCTTTGTTCATTTGTATCTTTCTGGCGACTTTGCTAATAATGGTAAAAGGGGGAAAAAGGTAAAAGAAATGATGTTGCCAATTTAGTGAGAAGGCATCTATGTGCCATGCATTTGGTTTGGGGTGCCACAAAACATATTTGTCCAGTTTAAAGTTATTACGTGAAGCAAATAAATCTATATCCGGCAAACCCCATGTGGCACAGATTTCTTTGAAAATGGATCCGTTTAGTGACCACTCTAAGTGGTCATGGAATTGGCGACTCATCTTGTGTGCTAGAATATTTTGCGTACCGGGTATGTGTGTTATTGTTAACCAAACCTTAAACTTTTGAGCCCAATTCCAAATGAGGAGGGCCATTTCGTTACACTGTATTGATTTTGTACCTCCCATATTTCTGACATAAGCTATCGCTGTGGTGTTATCCGTAAGGATACGTACATTATGTTTCGGTACTTTAACAAGGCTTGTTAAACCTAAGTAAATAGCTCTTAATTCTAAAACATTAATATGATCAGAAATTTCAGATTCTAGCCATCTTCCTCCTGTTGCTACATCATTGCGATGTGCCCCCCAACCTTGCAGTGACGCGTCAGTTGTAACTGTAGTGTTGGGTTCACCCATTCTAATGGGATTGGGAGACTTATCAAAGTGACTCAGCCACCAAGTAATGTCGGCTAGTCCGTTTTCAGAAATAAACATTTTCTTTTCAAAATTACCCTTTGCTCTGGCCAAAGCTAGATTTTTGTCAATTTCCAGGGACTTAACGTGTGCGCCGCCATATAAAATAGCGGGGGTTTACGAAATCATTATACCGATTAACACTGCCACCTCTCTTATCTTTGGCTTAGATGTGTCTAACAGCTGTATCGCTGTGTCCCGAAACTTATCTTTCTTTTGCTGTGTAAGTGACACGGTCATAGCCGTTGTGTTTAAAATGAAACCTAGACACTTAAGCTCCTTCGTAGGAGAAAAAACGGATTTCTTATCATGTATGAAAAAACCCAACTTTGAAAAAAGTTGACATAAATCTTGAACGGCGAGCTCGCATTGTGTGAAAGATTGTCCCATAATGAAAGAATCATCAATGTATGGAAACATGCAATGACCAAGTTTTGCCATTCCTGAAAAAACTGGTTTAAATAATTTAGTAAAAAGGCGTGGTGCACACGCCAAACCATTTGGTAGGCAGGTAAATTCAAAAAGTTGCCCATTCCAGACAAATCTTAAATATTTGCGATCTAATTCCTGAATAGGTAGGGTATAGTACCCATCTCGTAAATCTACACTCGCGAGCCAACAATCTGGGGTAATCAAATCTCGAGCTGTTTCTAAGAAAAACATTTTGAAATGTTGGTATTCAATGATTCATTTAATTTAGTTAAATCTAAGATCATTCTTATGGTCCCATCGGGTTTAGGTGTGGAGAAAATATTTGAAATGAATTCACCTTTAGTATGTTTTACTCTTTTGATAATGCCTTTGGCTTCAAAAATAATTACTTGTTCATTAAGTTTATCTCTTTCTTCTGAATTGAATTTATATGGAAAAGGTGCTCTTTTCTGGACAGGTAATTGTGTGAAAGGAATTTTAATGCCTTTAATTATTCCAAGAACCTCTGGATTTGTAGTTATTTCTTGCCATTGATGTAAATAATTAGCAATGTTGCCAGCTTTAAACTTGCTTACGTAAGTTTGTGTTTCCTCGGTCACCATTTCAGGGCCAGGAGGCTGAATTGTTTGTGTGGCGTTTTCTAGTTGTTCCCTGGCTTGGGGAACTGTGGTTTGGGAACAAAATCCCTTCTGTAACCGCGGTTGTCGTTCCAGTTTGAGGGTTGTCTGTCGCCTCGCCCTCTTCCCCTCTGGCTGTATCCGAAGGATGGTCCGCCCCTGAACGGCCTTCCTCCTCTTCTGTAGCGAAAATCCGTCCGGGTTCGCCTGAACCCGAGGGGGTTTTGGAACCTACAGCCTTTCTGTTCCGTGTTCTTGGCACTCTTATTGTCTACTTCTACTTGCTTGTAAAGGTAGGCGAGCTGACCCCCGAACATTTTGGACTTGTCCAGAGGTTTGCCTTTGATGGGGGTTGGTCCCGAATACACAGTGTATTCCGTGCCATCATTATCCGTCACTTTCTTTGACCTGGCGACTTCTTTCCCAGCGTCTGTAGTGACGGATTTGAACACGTTTTCGAACCTGCGATGCGTCATGTAGTTGCTCGCCGCAGCGAGCAAGGCAATGCCCCTGTCCATGACACGGGCCAAAGACGAGAATTTATTCTCGGTTTGGATGCGGTTAGCGACCGGGATAATCAAAGTCAAAGACCCCAAAACTGCCTTATGGATTAAACATAGGGCAGTTTCGTAGCGGCGACGTTCGTCTGAAAGATGGATGCCAGCATCCATCTCCTTCCTAACCGTTGCGGGGATACCTTTGATCCCAGAAATCTGTTCGGTCAATTTGTTAATGACCTCAGCCGGTTTGAAGGTGGTAAAGTGGCCATTAACAGTTTTTCTCATCATGGTTGTAGTACGAACCTTCTTTGCCTTCTTTTTGGTAATTTTCTTACCGACCTTAGCGCCTATTTTGGCGTAAACCCCAGCGCGTTCCGTGTCGGAATCTGAGTCTGTGGATGACGAGTCATCTGACGAGTCCGAGGATGAGTCTTTCTTTTTCTTTTTCTTAGATTTCTTGGCTCTTTTAGCGTTAGACTGCTTGGTGAATTCATCACCCGAGCTGCTCACTGTGCGGCGTTTCTTGCTGCGCGCTTTCGGTTTCGTAACCTCAGTGGCCGAAAGCGTATCTTCCTCATCGTTGGAAAAATCTTCCCAATCCTCATCAGGGATTTGGGAAGGGCCCGAAAAGGAATGAGGCTGGAATTGTCGCATCTTTTCTTCCATCATTTGTGCCATCTTTTCCTCCCAACCTTTAGGTTGAGGTGGTTGGTCACTGTCCCTGTCGGACGTCTGGGCCCCGGGCTGTGGGGACGGCGGAGCCGTAGCAGCTGGTGACGAATCATAATCCGGAGGGGCAATGCCCACGGCTGCCGCGGGCGGCTTATTCCGCCGAGTGGCCATCGGTTTCTGTAACGACAAAAGGAGTTACTTAAACCGGAATCATCTCAACTACACAAAGTGTAAACCAGTAAACTGGGTTGAGGTAACAGGTACAGAGTTACGTGTATTACAACGTTTCAGTACAGGCGTGAAGCTAAAGTTTGCCGTAGGTGCATGGTAACGAAACCAACCAAACGGGGGGAGTCGATCCTTAGATCGCCCACTCTCTCTGTTCCGTACACTTCTCCCACCCGCGGCTACAACGCCAGCAAGTTGGAGAAAATATTACGAAACTTGGAGGTTCGCCTTAAAACCGGTCTGGGGTGTCTATAAAAGACACCCAGAAGCATCCCCAACATCATCCTCTATTAGGATCCGGGAGAATTTTCTTAGGAAATGAGCAACTCGGGTTACCATTTCTCCCTGTCTCAAAAACAGGTTTCGATAGAACAAAGGACTATCGGTTTCGTTCGTGCCAGCGGCACCCAGTGTTCTATCCTCAAGTTAAAAAACATGTACAAAGTCCAAAAGGGACCTGAGAAAGTTCTGAACTTCCATAATGTGATGCTATAATGCATCATAAACAATTCAAACTAAGTTTCCATTACTTACTTCGTGAATAAGTAGTCTTAGTAGATAAATCCTGTTGGAGCAACTCACAAACGTCCTCCCGTTGTGAGTCACTTATGCTAATTGCTGGACGGATGTGCTTCCTTCTCCCTAGCCTGCGGCTAGCCAGAGGCGGTATACCGAGGTAAAATACATATATATGTACTATATAATTCTCGGTTGTGAGTGACAGCGTAGCGTCCCAGGTAGGATCGTGTCAGTGGCGGTGCCACGGGTCACGTGGTTGATGGGAGGGGGGCATACATCAAGTAAGCCATCCCAACAATAATAGAAGCCCTGATCTAATAGCCGTTAGTGGACATAGTTGACCGTAGGTGACCGTATTGGAGGCTAATGTGGGTCAAACATGGTGTAAGTTTGTTAAACTACGTTGAAATACGTTAAGGTACAGCACCTTTTGCCACCGAATGATGGTGATAAGTATGTTATGGTACGGATGCCGGTATGTTCAACTATGTTCAACTAAATTCAACTACTTTCAACTATGTTAGCCTCCACTATGCTCAACTACGCTCAACTACATCCACTAACGGCTCGGTGACCACGGCATGCGCTATGTGGAACGGCCATGGTTTCATGCAGGTCAAACAAAATATGCTAGCATATGCTAGAGTATGCTAGAGTACATTAAGAGGTACATTCTACTATGTTCAAAATTCAGCCTCTAACGTACCGCTCTTTTGAACATGTCCAACAATTTAATGGGAGATCACGGCTCATCCACGTCATTACCAAGTTAACATCAAGGACAAGTATGGATTCCGGCATGTTCAACTACGTTCAAATACCTTCAACTACTTTCAACTATGTTAGCCTCCACTACATTCACCTACGTCCACTAATGGCTATGTGACCAGGGCTTCAAGTAGTAAATAAACATATAATTCCCTTACGTGCCTTTATACTAGCATAATGCTTATACATGACATAAACAATGGCAGCCTCTATAATGTTTTGATGACTTTCCCGACACCCTCAACCACACCAAAACAAGCCGATATTCTCTGTGGAGCGGTCATTCTCTCCTTCCCGACTCCTCCTCACCGTGACCAATGGTCATCCCATCTCTCTCTCAAATCTTTATCGGTAGGGCATTTATTCTCCTACCAGAGAATAAACTCATCCCAAGCTAAGTCCTAGTCTTCCGCTTTCTCATTTCACAAACAAACGATTTAATATGTATATATGTGATGTATGACGTTTTATGCGAGTATAAAGATACAAAGGGGAATAATTCTTATTATGATTATTGTTATACTCCGTAAGACGCAACACAGTACCGCTGACGCCATCTCGGCTCACTTCTCCTCGACCGGATATTGACCGGTATATATACTTACATATAAATATATATATACATATATATCATTTTTCACATTTTCACACAGAACAACAATTCCAGTTCTCTGTGGCGGAGTGGTTAGAGTGTCTGAGTACCAGAGGTAGCGGGGGCGCCCTGGATTGGCAGCATCCATCCTTTTTTCTAGGTCGGACTCCTAATCTGAAGGTCGGTGGTTTGATTCCCCATGCCCCCACCTCTGCCAATTTGGATTTTCACCGCTGTGTATAACTTACAGCGTCATTAAAGGCCAGTTACTCTCATACCATGTCTATGTGGTGTGGGAGGTTAAAAATCCCTTGGGTCGGTAAAAGTGTAGGCTTGGGCTTTCTATCGACAAACTGTCTAATGGTTTAAACAAGTATATTCAGACTTATCCACTATAGGCAGTATAAATCTTCAAGAAAAATGGTCAGGACACAAACACCATAATTGCCAAAGCCCAACCTTTCCCATTTGCAAAAACACTGCCACGTCCCCTGACATTCATCGTTAAAAATACATGTATTTCCATTAAAAAAACACTTAATTCCCTCTGTCATCCACCAGCTCATGTTACTAGGACTGAAACTCATGTCAGATATATAAAGGTTTGGTTCCCGGTCGATTCAAACCCATGACTTATGAAATTGATACTTGTCGCTTCCTATCCTCACGCTCTGCATTAATAGGATAGGGCAAGTACGGCTCAGCTCAGTGTCCGGATAATGTGACAAAGTGGGATATTTGGGTCATGATGCTGGCAGCCTGATTTCTCAGTGGGGCAGCACTATGAAGTTGCCATGAGTGCGCACTGTCCCAAGTCGGTACCCGTCCTGACATGACTTTAGAAGTTGCCAGGATCATGCAGATAGGTGGAGCGAAGCAAGATTAAACAATAAGGTTAATGGTAGTGAGACATTGGAACATCATGATACGTGGCAATATGTATCAAGTACAAATGGTGAATTTCAGGTACACATTAATGCGCTGGGATGGTGGGGAGGCTTCACAGCTCCCTGCACCCATCCAATCCCAACGAAGGAGCGCATCTGCTTATTCCAAACAATTAACTCCTCTGTGTGAATTAATTAATGCTTAGTGATAGCCATCAACACGCACACAAATACATATAGGTTTATATTATATATGTGATGTATAATGCATTATGCGAGTATAAAGGCATGGAAGAGAATTATTTCCTTATTATTATTATTGTTATTATTATTATTATTACACGATACACTCTACTGCCTCCTTCCTGTGTCATGACTGGTGGCGCCAATCTAGGGCGCTCCCCGCTACCTGTATACCCTGAAAACATCACTCACCTCGGAGGATATATATATATATTCATATATATATATATATATATATATATATATATATATATATATATATATATGAAGAGTTCAGGCATAACCACCGTAAAGGCCACTCCAAAAATGGAATTAAAACAAAAGATTTCTACCTGAAGCTAATTTTAATTCTCATTAATTCCACTTTGCTTGTGAAGAAATGATTATGGAGCGATGGACAAAAGGAATAGGAAGGTAAAAAACCCCCAGTTTTTGAAGGTTTAATTGCAATGTTTATCTGAATGTTTGGATTGGTGTTTACAGGGATTTGCACCTGAAGTCTTCGTGTATATATAAATATATATGTAGTACTCCGCAATTAGCTTTACTACCACACAATGGTGGTGGTGACTATGCTGAACCCTGTTTGCTAACAAGAACCAGCAGGTGGCAGCACGCTAACAGCAACAATCCCGAGGGTGATTGTTCCACCCACTCTAACGGCCACCCGAGGAGGGAGGTTAGGTGCTACCCGACTGGACAGTGACAAGTCATTCTTATTTTGACCTTGGCGGAATACACCAGGAAGAGCCCTGGTATTGGAAGCTATCTCAGTGCCACTCCTTTATTTCTCCTGCGAAGTAGGATGCTGTCCATCATATATGAGCCTGTCTCAAAAGGTGCTAACTCTTCCGTTTTTGTCCATTGTAATGATTGACACAAAACAGCACAGAAACAGTTACACTGAAAACACAAGGACATTTGCTTCAAATCAATATGTATTCTATTGGGATTATAAAACACCATGTAAAAAACAGATCAGTTTATCCTGAGCAAATGCATAAGTAGATAGTATATTGATCGTTACAATGGACAAAGTTTTGTCCCATATGGCTTCGCACCTTTTGAGACAATCTCATATATATATATATATACGTGAAGTGGGCGAGACTACTCGACCGATAGAAATGCTGGCTGGGCTGATTAGCTCGAATTCTGAAATGCGGGATACTCACCAGGCTCGCATTTGCCACCATTTGCGGGGCCGGGTTCCCTGCTGTAACGCGTCGCTAGGAGACGTTGATTGCGACTCTCCTAGCAACGGTGGAAGGTCAAGCGCTCGGGCTCTGACCCGTCAGACATACTTTATATGCACGCTCTGATGTTTTAGACAAGATTTAGGTTTTTATTGTCAAAATTCCAAACTTATTTAACTTAATTAATATGGGAGGGGATAGACCTAATGTATTAAATCGTTATTCAATGGAATCATTCAAAGAAAGAAAACTTAAGCCGTGTTCACACACACAACTTTAGGCTGAACTAGATAAGGTGAACTAGATGAGGCGAACTAGTGTCGTGTTCACACATGCAGTATTCGGGGCGGTTTAAGGCTGAAATCGATATCTGCGCATGAGCAAGTCCATACTAACCAGTGCCAGTTTCGGTTAGTCTACATCGCCACGAGAGAGTGTGGGTTTGACCTAGATATGTATGGACTGAATCGTATTGGTTTGGAATGGTCAAAACTTCTGCTGGGCAGTGAAAACCTTCAAATAAATCATGAACAAAATATCTGTGCACCTCTAGCAGGTTCATAGACCAAATTATATAATATGCGCTTTTGATCGACCGGAAAATAAACAAACTCAGGTCTCGACTGCGCATGCGTGTGACGGCTTTAATCCGGCTCATCTAAGCCACTACCATTCACACTATGAACTTGGGCCAAATTAAGCTAGTTTGCTTGCTCTAGACTATCTCGCGACGCGGTTTACTTGAGGCGAACTAGTTGAGGCGAATCAGCCCTAATCCGCCTCAGCGTCACATCCACATGGCGAATGTGAGCCGAACTAGTTACGGCGACTTAACGCCCGTGTGTGAACATGGCTTTATTGTACTAGTTAAGATAAGAATAAAGCTGTGAGCTCTTGGAAAGGTGAATTGGACCGTTCCTTGCATTCTTTACTATTCTCCAGTTTTCTTGTAGATTAACCGCTATGGATAACCTGATATTTGCTTGCTTTATATGTAATTAAGGGCATTATGCCTAGTAGGCCTTATGCAGCCGAGTAACCCATCGGCGGGGAGATAATAACAGACATATTAATGGAATTAACGTAGTGCTATTTTGGCTGAAAATAAGACATTAACTTAGGCTGATTATCAGTGACAGCAGCAGACAAGCAGGGCATGTCTGCTTAGTTTTGGATTAATTTAAACATAATAATACACACCGAACGGCGGGGAGGACAGCCAGTTAGTTAAAACAACAAGTAATTGCTTTAGTCTGATAAATGCAAGAAGGGGTTAAGAACCGTATTTATTCGATACTCTGGCTGTCCGCCCTTAGCCCAGGAATGACAACGACGGCAACGGTCTACCTGCTGACGGGACGAGAGGCGGCGGCGGCCCGTGGTAGGCCCCCGGAAATTCACATGGAAATAATTACATAAATTAACTCATAGGCTCACCCTAAGCGGGGGTGGAATAGCCCGACGGTTAAATATATATACAGTATAACCCCGTTAATCCAAACTTGAAGCGACCCTCAAAATGAGTTTGGATTAACTGATCATTGGTTTAACCGAGCTTTGGCTTCGACTTTGACTTGACTTTGGTAAAAACGCGGCTGCATTATGAATGTAATATACAATGCATGTGGATACTTTCATTGTTTGTTTCATGTATATACAGTATAACCCCGTTAAATGAAGCTCGGTTAAACCAAACGATCGGTTAATCCAAACTTTTTCCGTCGCCCCGGCAAAATACTACCATTTATCACATAAAAAAGTCTCAAATGACCTTCTAACCACATGAAAGTTTGGTTTAACAATAACGGAAGTGGCCTGGGGCCTGACAATTTTGTTTGGACTAACCGATACTTTGGATCAACCGACTTTGGTTTAAACAACTTTTGTATACAATAAATGGTAGTATTTTGCCAGTTCGCCGAAAAAAGTTTGGATTAACCAATCGTTTGGTTTAACCGAGCCGGTGAATTTCAGGTACCCATTAATGCGCTGGGATGGTGGGGAGGCTTCACAGCTCCCTGCACCCCTCCAATGCCAACGAAGGAGCGCATCTACTTATTCCAAACAATTAACTCCTCTGTGTGAATTAATTAATGCTTAGTGATAGCCATCAACACGCACACAAATACATATAGCTTTATATTATATATGTGATGTATAATGCATTATGCGAGTATAAAGGCACAGAATGGAATTATTTCCTTATTATTATTATTGTTATTATTATTATTACACAATACACTCTACTGCCTCCTTCCTGTGTCATGACTGGTGGCGCCAATCTCCGGCGCTCCCCCTACCTGTATACCCTGAACACATCACTCGTTAATGGGTGGCCAACTGTGCATTCACTTTCCACATGCGCCATCTTGGGGTTGTACTGTATATGTATATACATCTATGTGTATATATATACACCATACTGCTCTGAATTATATATAGGCAATATCACACGACAATGATTGTGCCATTTTGATCTGACAGTTGGGTTTATTTCCCCGTTGCCAGCAAATCTAGATAAGGAGCTACAATCTATTCATGTGGGTCGCTGCATACCATAGTCAAATAGCATTTAAGATTACAGTTCCTTATCTAGATTCATGAATAAATAAAAGTAAAAAGAAAGATAGCACTTAAAAGCAGCCGATATCTGATTATTTGCTTGTTGAACCGTAGTGGTCGGTTGTTGAAGGTTTTCGTCCTGGCAACATCTAAGGTCATATCACTGTCAGAGCCTTAGTGACAGAATCACTGCCAGATATTGCCTATATATAATTCAGAAGGCACACCCCATTCACCACACACACACTCTGCTAAATCTGCTCTTACCAGAAATGTTATAAATATATCCATGTAGGCCTACATACGGTGCTGGATTTAGACTTGGTGAAGCAGTGACCTATATAAATCTTGGAGGCGGCTTGTTTGAAATTTACAAACCAAGGTCTCACAAACGTGCATACCATAACCGTACCTTGAGTCGCCACAAACAAAAATTGAAAATTTTAATTATTTAATAGCAAGGTATTTAAAACTTTATCTATTTAATAGCAAGGTATTTAAAGTGAAAATTACTAATTATATTCAGATGACAATCAGAAAGGTCTACATCGCATCATAAAGCGCATCATGATGGAAAATGACAATCAGAAAGGTCTAGCAGAAGTTAGCGCGTCACGACAGAAGATGACAATCAGAAAGATCTAACGGAAGTTAGCACATCATGACAGAAGATGACAATCAGAAAGGTTTAACAGAAGTTAGTGCGTTGTGACAGAAGATGACAATCAGAAAGGTCAAATGGAAGTTAGCACGTCATGACGGAAGATGAAAATCACAAGGGTCTACCGCAAGTTAGTGCGTCATGACGGAAGATGACAATCACAAAGGTCTCACGCAAGTTAGGTTGTCATGGTTTACGTTACAAAACCTGAGTAATTGAATACGCAGGAGCGAGGTCTCACTATAGTTTGAATACAAGGCTTCATCATATGCTATAAATGGACTAAACTCTGGCCATCAGCTCATCCTGCGCACCACCTAGCATAATAATTTACTTTAACTGCTTAACCCGCCTTTCAAATCACTTCGTCTTCGGATGTGGTTCCTTCAACATCTACACAACCAGCTGTTTAGTTTACCATCCCACCCACCCAAGCTTTTAAAATAAGAATTGGTGGGGATAAGTGTATATAACTTGTAAGGCTAAAAATATATCACTTGAACTATGACATGTAACTCAAAAGACAATAATAAATGCCAATATAAAGTATGTCGGTCTTGTGCTTGTTAAATTGTTCATGTTAGCATAACATGGGTAATTTGTGGCAGGACGGGAGGGGTAGGGCCTTAAGCCATCTTAAGACATTCACCCACCTAGCAATTTAAACCTGACCCACATTGCTTGCTGCCCCCTAGTGTCAAATGCTGGCACTTTCAGGCCTTACGCCATATCACCAACCCACCTATATTCTAACTTTCTAACTAAATTTAACCGATGCTGCCACCTTGTGGGTTCTTGTCCAGTCTGTGACATCACAGCGAGCACCACATCCGCTCACTTGCCGACTGGATACGAACCCGCAAACACCACCCGACCACCATTTTGCCGCCCCCCCCCCTCAACTAACAAACAGGCTACTCAAGCGGTAGGGTTGAGTGTTGAGATTGATTGACCGATTATTGACCTATCATGATTTACTGTTGTTCCTTGACCTGGTTATGTTGATTGACCTTGACCCTGATGATGCCCCATTATTCCTTGACCCAATTATTCTGAGCGAATAAATTGCAAATTATACCATTCCTGTCTCGTCGTTAATTACGGAAGATGACAGTAAATTACTAACAACCCCAACAGCATAGTTCATAAAGTTACATAACTAACCACACTACACTAGACACACTATGCTAAACTAGACTAACACTAGAATATGTCTAACAAACTGACATTTATATATCGCTTGCCTAACTCCAACTCAAGAGACCCTACATTAAAACTGACTACAACTTTACAAAATTAATACAGAAGATAACTTCTGCTTACATTCTAAATACCATGTAAATACTCACATTGATCTGACTAATATCGATCTACTTATATGACAATACTGTTAACATATTGCGATGGAACTTTTGGGTTACAGAATTTCATTGTGTTACATGCTGCAAATTCTGTATTCATCAGTTATTGTATACCTTACTCTATATACCTTTTGTATAAATAACCCTGAATTGAAAAATGGCTGGAAGATCAGCGCTTCGGCACTGACAAAAGACTTATTCAGCAGAATAAACATATTTACACACACACACAAAAATGTTTGTTGGAAGGGGACGCCTCATGACAGACGATGACTATCATATTAACGGCGAGTGACCTCGAGTGCTTGGCATCCTATACAGCCCCACACTCCGCCCGTGCCTGCGGAACACAAACACAGACACCGGAAGTGACTGTTTGCTGACGGATGAGCGTTTTTGTTGCCCTATCCATTTGTGTCCAATTACATGGTTCAGTGGGGGACACTATCGACCGCACTTAAGTGGATGAGAACCATAATACAAAGTATGTTGTGCTCATTCATGGATGTGGCACTGATGCGAAGCAGGCCCCCCCTTTTGCCCTCCTCCTCTTCGCTCATCCCCTGGCCTCTTCCTTCCTGCTTCTTCCAAGATGCTGCTCCTCCCTGTCTTGCCAGCAGAACTCTCTTCTCTCTCTCCTACTTACTTCTTCCTCTACCCTCCTTTCTTCCCCCTCCTCTCCTTCATTCTCACTGCTTCTCTCTCCCACTTCATTCTCCTTTTTCCTTGTGTCTCCTTCCGCTTAATATAATGTCTGTTCCTCCTTCAATGAACAAACTGGTTGGCGGTCACTTGTCTGTTCTTACTCCTTTTTTGGGGGGTACATCCTTTGATTACGCAGGGGAAATTTCAATCGTGAACGATTGGTCTTCCACATTCCAGTGCTCTTTGCCCTATCCTAATAATGGTGGGTGCCTGGCTAGGAAGTGTCAAGAATCAATGTCTAAGTCATTGGTTTGCCCTGATGAGGGTTCGAACCAGTGGGTTCAAACCCCACCACCCACCAAAATGGGAGGTGGACACACAACTCATTCGGCCATCCTGTCTGTTTCACCACTTCAATGTACAAACTGTGCTCATTTGAATGTCCCTCCTTAAATGTACAAACTCTGTCCAATTTGAATGTCCCACCTTAAATCTACAACCCTGTCCCATTTGAATGTCCCTCCTTAAATGTACAACCCCTGTCCCATTTGAATGTCCCCCCTTAAATGTACAACCCCTGTCCATTTGACTGTCCCTCCTTAAATGTACAACCCTGTCCCATTTGAATGTCCCTCCTTAAATGTACAACCCCTATCCCATTTGAATGTCCCTCCTTAAATGTACAAACTGTGTCCCATTTGAATGTCCCTCCTTAAATGTACAAGTTCTCTCCCATTTGAATGGCCCACCTTAAATGTAGAATCTGTGTCCCATTTGAATGTCCCTCCTTAAATGTACAAACCCTGTCCCATTTGAATGTCCCTCCTTAAATGTAGAAACGGTGTCCCATTTGAATGTCCCTCCTTAAATGTACAAATTGTGTCCCATTTAAATGTCCCTCCTTAAATGTAGAAACTGTGTCCCATTTGAATGTCCATGCTTAAATGTACAACCCCTGTCCCATTTGAATGTCCCTCCTTAAATGTACAACCCCTGTCCCATTTGAATGTCCGTCCTTAAATGTACAACCCCTGTCCCATTTTAATGTCCCTCCTTAAATGTACAAACCCTATCCCATTTGAATGTCCCACCTTAAATGTAGAAACTGTGTCCCATTTGAATGTCCCTCCTTAAATGTACAACCCCTGTCCCATTTGAATGTCCCTCCTTAAATGTACAACCCGTGTCCCATTTGAATGTCCCTCCTTAAATGTACAAACTCTCTCCCATTTGAATGTCCCACCTTAAATGTACAACCCGTGTCCCATTTGAATGTCCCTCCTTAAATGTACAAACTCTCTCCCATTTGAATGTCCCACCTTAAATGTAGAAACTGTGTCCCATTTGAATGTCCCTCCTTAAATGTACAAACCCTGTCCCATTTGAATGCCCCTCCTTAAATGTACAACCCCTGTCCCATTTGAATGTCCCTCCTTAAATGTACTACCCCTGTCCCATTTTAATGTCCCTCCTTAAATGTACAAACCCTATCCCATTTGAATGTCCCACCTTAAATGTAGAAACTGTGTCCCATTTGAATGTCCATCCTTAAATGTACAACCCCTGTCCCATTTGAATGGCCCTCCTTAAATGTACAACCCCTGTCCCATTTGAATGTCCCTCCTTAAATGTACAACCCCTGTCCCATTTGAATGTCCCTCCTTAAATGTACAACACCTGTCCCATTTGAATGTCCCTCCTTAAATGTACAAACTCTCTCCCATTTGAATGTCCCACCTTAAATGTAGAAACTGTGTCCCATTTGAATGTCCCTCCTTAAATGTACAAACCCTGTCCCGTTTGAATGTCCCTCCTTAAATGTACAACCCCTGTCCCATTTGAATGTCCCTCCTTAAATGTACAAACTCTGTCCCATTTGAATGTCCCTCCTTAAATGTACAAACTCTGTCCCATTTGAATGTCAATCATTAAATGAACAGACTCTGTCCCATTTGAATGTCCCTCGTTAAATGTACAACCCCTGTCCCATTTGAATGTCCCTCCTTAAATGTACAAACTCTGTCCCATTTGAATGTCCCTCCTTAAATGTACAACCCCTGTCCCATTTGAATGTCCCACCTTAAATGTACAAACTCTGTCCCATTTGAATGTCCCTCCTTAAATGTACAAACTCTGTCCCATTTGAATGTCAATCATTAAATGTACAGACGCTGTCCCATTTGAATGTCCCTCCTTAAATGTACAACCCCTGTCCCATTTGAATGTCCCTCCTTAAATGTACAACCCCTATCCCATTTGAATGTCCCTCCTTAAATGTAGAAAATGTGTCCCATTTGAATGTCCCTCCTTAAATGTACAAACTGTGTCTCATTTGAATCCCATTTGATAACAGAACACATGCTATCTCAGCACAACATTGGTCATGGTGTAAAAGTGTCCTTTGAAGACTGTAGCATCACTGTAGCATCCTGTGTGGTGCAATAAGGCACGTGCCTCTTTCTGAGTGGAGAAATAATGTACAAGTCGTTGCAATTACACGTACATAGTCCTGGCTGGTGTAATAAATATTGCAGCATCATGCATGGCGCAAACGCAGATACAAAACTGCAGATGATTAGGGCGCACACTTAGCGTAATGACTCAGCAGAATATTGTATGTCCAACCAATAACATTATTCGCAGAAACTCCCTAGGTATATGCAATGAAATACTGGCATTAATTACTGCATTGCTCCATAAGCGTAAAACTTACAGGGACGGTAACAAGACTAACACAACCTGAGCTGTAAATATAAATAAGCCCAACACAATTTGTCGCCTCATTATATGGCAGATATAATAAACGCTATATGTGTATAAATTGTGTAGAGAAAATATGGGCTTCGAATCCCATCTGTCCACGTTTCTGGAGAATATTACGTGAATTAATAAGTCAAATGTAACTAACCAACGGCTGGCCAGAAATATTTTACTCAGAGGTGCGCCTGTGGCGTCACCAACGCGATCACTTCATCAACTTTTACGCTCGGTATTTTTTTAGCTGAGGCATATTACCTCGCCAGAGTAATAAATATCACTCAGCCAATTGTTACTTGTTTTTCGTAGCCTTAATTTTTACATGTTATTTCCCTAACATGGAAACTGTATATCTGATACTTGTACAGTGAATGTTATACAATCCACCATCTAGGCTCTGCTTGCCACCTTGAACTGCTCAGACGTCTTTAAGCTGCTGTAAGTCGCTGATTTTGCCTTTTGTATTATCTGAATCTTTTTTTTGGGTGTGCGACAATGAAAATCTGAAGATGTGCGCATGGAATCGTAAATATCGGAAGAGAGGAGCCAAAATCGGGGGTCTTCCTACACAAAATCGGAGCAGTTGGCATCTGTGAGCTGTGCTGGGGGTGGAGATGGGTGAGGTGGGTTTGGGCTGTGGGGGTTGGGGGTTGGGGGGAGTGGGGAGGGGGGGGAGCTGGCACGACGGACAATAAGTACCCGCGCTGAGAGTGCCGGGTCATTCCTATGACACCGATCACCAACGGGACACTAGGGACTGCTGGTCTCAGGACAACTCCTCCCGGAATGCCTTAACCAATCACAGCTATAGACCGGGGCACCAAGTAGTGTAGAAGAAAAGTAAATAAAACCAATACGGTCCTTCTTCTAGGAATGCCTAAAATGATCACAGCTATAGACAGGGGTACCAAGTAGTGTAGCAGAAAAGTAAATATAACAATACGATCCTTCCTCTAGGAATGCCTAAAACGATTATAGTTATAGACAGGGGTACCAAGTAGTGTAGCAGAAAAGTAAATAAAACAATACGGCCATTCCTCTAGGAATGCCTAAACCAATCACAGCTATAGACTGGGGCACCAAGTAGTGTAGCAGAAAAGTAAATAAAACAATACGGTCCTTCCTCTAGGAATGCCTAAAACGAGCACAGTTGTAGACAGGGGCACCAAGTAGTGTCGCAGAAAAGTAAATAAAACAATACGGTCCTTCCTCTAGGAATGCCTAAAACGAGCACAGTTGTAGACAGGGGCACCAAGTAGTGTCGCAGAAAAGTAAATAAAACAATACGGTCCTTCCTCTAGGAATGCCTAAAACGAGCACAGTTGTAGACAGGGGCACCAAGTAGTGTCGCAGAAAAGTAAATAAAACAATACGGTCCTTCCTCTAGGAATGCCTAAAACGAGCACAGTTGTAGACAGGGGCACCAAGTAGTGTCGCAGAAAAGTAAATAAAACAATACGGTCCTTCCTCTAGGAATGCCTAAAACGATCACAGCTATAGACAGGGGCATCAAGTAGTGTAGCACAGAATAAAATAAAGTAATATGGTCCTTCCTCCAGGAATCATGAAACAAATCACTGGTTACAGTATAGACAGGGGCATCACGTAGTGTAGAAGAAATGTAGATAAAACAATACGGTCCTTCATCTAGGAATTCTGAAAGTAAAACACACACTGCTTATAGTATAGACCCAGGCACCAAGTAGAATAAAATAAAATAATGTAGTGGTCTGCACTGACCTCTCAGGCAAGTAACCACATAGACAGGTAGGCGTGGGTAGTGTGTTGATATCAGGGAGCCTAGGTGGTGTAATGGTTAGCACACTGGCCCGGAATGCAAAGAGATGTGGGTTCAAGTCCCGCTCTAGGCGCAATATTTCCCATTTTCATCACCCCCACGACAATAATATGGTTATTCCTTTAGGAATTCCTAAACAAACCCGCTTTATAGACCGATGTACCAAGTAGTATAGCATAGAAGAAAGTCAAACAATACGGTCCTTCGTCTAGGAATTCTTAAACAAATCACTGGTTATAGACCGGGGCATCAAGTAGTGTAGCACAGAATAAAATAAAGTAATATAACTTATCAAATTTATACTTGTCATTTCCTAGCTCAGCAATTGGCATTAATAGGATAGGACAAGGACTGGTTGGCTCAGTGTCAGGATAATGCAACTGACTGAGATACGAGGTCATGGTGCCGGCCGCCTGATTTCCCAGTGGGGCAGCAGTATAAAGTCGCCATGAGTGCACACTGTCACAAGTCAGTACCCATCCTGATATGACCTTAGATGTTGCCATCCTGATATGACCTTAGATGTTGCCAGGGCATAACACTCCAACAACGAACCAACCGGTAGTATCAACTCGTGTAGCATAGAGGATTCGCCAAATAAGATATTGCTGTCCTTCTGACATACCGCGAAGCAATTAGCACTATAGATAGAGACAACAAGTAGTGCAGCAGAGGTGAAATAGGTAAACCATTCACAGCTATAGATTAAGGGATCAAGTAGGTAAGCATAGACAAATAAAAACAATCCTACATTCCCTCCTTGAATCCGTTAACTAATCATAGAGAAGCTGAAAATATAGATCTACATAGAGTTATACAGGTTGGATGGTTGTTGCAGTTTTATGTCCTGGCAACATCTGAGGTCATATCAGGATGGGTACCGACCTGTGACAGTGCGCACTCATGGCAACTTACTAGTGCTGCCCCACTGGGAAATCAGGCCACCAGCACCATGACACAATATCCCACTCAGTCATATTATCCTGACTCTGAGCTAACCAGTCCTTGTCCTATCCTATTAATGCTGATCGCCAGACTAGGAAGCGAAAAGTATCAATTTTGATAAGTCGTTGGTTTGACTTGATGGGGAACCAACCTCCTGATTTCCCCCACGTGAGGGCCGCGCTCTACAAATTCGGCCAGCGTCACCAGTTGTATTAGATAGCTACGTTGCAGTTGGAAAAGCCTATATATAAAAATCAACAACAATAAAATCACAAGATTCATGGCAGGGCACACCGCTAAGCACTTCCGGATTGAGAAACTGCTTCTCCCGATTGTCCACATATATATATATGCAAATGCAGGCGCTACTGTATGAGTCCATTGTACAGTTGCTGTGTCCAAGACAGCGCAGTGGCGGAACCGTCGGTGTGTCTGCTCATTATCCGGCGGGGTTTAAGGGCGCTACGTTCTCGCTGAGGCCGTTTGGGCGGTCATGAAGAGCCGCAGGAGGCGGGAAAGCGCGGGTCATGGTCGCGTGCACATAACCAGCGCAGCTTCCCTCTCCTCACAGAATAGATCCAGTCAAATCTAACCCACTTTTAGGATCAAATTAATCCCGCCTCCTATTCGGACAGGACCGGGCGCTGTGGTCGAATCGGTCGAATGCAGACCTCCCATGTGGGAGATCAGTAGTTTAGTCAAAGACCCAATAATACTAAGACGGTTCACTCCCTATCTCTCCCACGGTAACGTAAATTTTGCAGTGCCAGCTTGTGGTGGGTTTGATCAGCCCGGCTGCTGGATAGCGTTTCACATGTAAACACATACAATTATATTATACATGAGATAGGTAAGTATGAATACACATCAATATGAAATTGTTATGAACAAATACACATCATCATCAGCATCATCATCAGCATCGCCATCATCACACATCTTTCACATTCATATATACATTTATACATATAATATAGCACCTGTTTAACCAAGAGAACAGCCAGCGCAACAGGTGTTGGGTTTGATCAATTTGATTATACAGTACAGGCTGAGTGAGCCGTCTTAGTAATATAGGGTCTTTGGTTTAGTTCCCGCTGGTTGAGTCAAACCAATGACTTATATAAGTTATATAATTGATACTCGTTGCTTCATAGCCTGGCGCTCCGCATTAATAGGATAGGGCAATGACTGGTTTACACAGTGTCAGGAAAATGTGACTGAGAGGGATAGTGGGTCATGGTGCTGGTGGCCTGATTCCCTAGTGTGGCAGCACTATAAAGTCACAATGAGTGCATGCTGTCATGATTCGGTACCTGTCCTGATATAACCTTAGATGTTGCCAGGACGTAAAACTCCAATAACAAATCGACCTATTCGGATTGGTCTAATGGAATATTTGTCTTATTTTGTGTCACCATTCACTAGCTAAGAAAGGTGGACTCACTTGAATTACTTATCAGGCGATGGTCAAAGAATGTACGAGCCAACGTTAAGAACCAGCACTCATTTGATATTGCTCACTTTCATTTCTTTTCTCTGGCGGAAATCATAAGCACACGACTAATCATGATGTAGTAATGGAGTGAGTGTAATTAAAGAAGCAGTGGCATGGGCATAGATAAATATAAATATACTTATAACTAAGTACAGTGGAACCTCAGTTTTCTTACAGCACGCTTTTCGAACAAATTGGTTCACAAACATATATTTCCAGCAATAACTGCTGAGGATCATTCATGCCATGATTAGATCAGGCATTGACAATTGCAAACTATCATACATATGACCTTCAATGGATTCAGAACAGTGTTGTTCACATAGTAATAAATACTCACGTCACATCAGTTCATCAGAAACTTCATTTATTCCAGACGGGATGGTCAAATGACTTGAGCATCCATCTCCCGAACCTCGGTCAAATCAAACCAATGACTTAAAAATTTACATGTGTCCCTTCCCAGCCAGACACTCGGCAATATTAGGATAGGACAAGGAGCAGTGGAATGAGGAAGACCAATCGTCTGTGATTGAAATTTCCCCTGCTTAATCAAACTAATGTACCCCCCAACAAGATTGTGTTCAAAACTTTACTAACCACCTATAAAGCTATCAAGAAAAATCACAAGAATACCCGCGAAATCCTCAGCCGTTCAAATATCATCCAGAACTCTCAGATCTTCGAGTCAGATAACATTACACGTCTCCTAATATCTAGAGACTCAAACCCTATGGTGATTGCACCAATTATCGCCCACCAACATGGTGGGCGATAAAGCGGGGCTTTGTCATATATGTCTGTATATAACCGAAGCGATTCCTTCTGATGATGGTATGTCACGCTTCAAGCTTCAACTTAGCCATATCCTGGAGAAAGCAAAGCAGCACATTGTGAAACAAAGGCTGTAAACTTCGCGTAGTTGTGGCTGCACCAGTTTTAACACCAGTTTTAACACCAAATAAAACACTAAGATTAAAAGTTGAGTAGGTAATATTCATTAGATAACCCCACGCTACGCAAATACAGAATTTACCAGACTTGGCGCCAGTTTCCTCCCCGGCTCTTCTAGGCTGTGGAGCCTCGTTTTCAGCTTAGATCTATGTGCTCTATAATCTATTAATATTAATACGAATAGAAACAAGGACACTAGCATCTTCAATTATATCTGTCTTGTTATTTGCCAACCACAGCTGGTGTATGCCAGTGATTAGTTCCAGGTTTGGCCACACCGGCGCCACCTATCAGGGGCTCTGACCTCCTATAGGCCAGCTGTGTCTGGTCGTTATCGCATCCAGACCCACTCAGACTGTCAATTAATTTTTAACTATATATATGTAGTATAATGTACTATACATATATTATTTTTAATTGAGTTTCTATGTAAAGGTGCAATTCTCAATCACTCCAATTCTCAGCCACTGGAGCAGCGTGGTCAACACTCTAATTGATAATCAGGTTGGAGAGCTTACCTCGTTCGGGCTATGGTGGTTAAAGTACTTCATTCGAGTACCGGTTCAATTTCCAAGGTCGAATTTCATATAGGATTATGGTGCAGGTTCACAAATATGGTTGTGGAACACTGAGTTTTAGGAGGTTTTCATATTCGAATACATCACTAGAATGGAAAAAATTATATCTAATTTCCTGAATATTCAAAGGACATTTAGTTGGGACCGGATTGAGTAAATTAACAGTGAATATTAGGAAATAATTCAGTAGTTACAACACATGTCTACAGGACAGAACTGCCCATGACAGTACTGTGTTGGTATAGCCATTAATCCCAAACAATAGAGGAACCTCCAGTCAACCATGGGGGTATATGCTGGTCTGTGGCCCACTCATATACTTCCACTTGCCACTGGGGGAGGTCCTGTGGGGACTGTTGTACATCATTTAGATATATTTTTTGCATACCAATATATATATATGCATAAGAAATAATTCACTGTGATTATGCATCTGACGCATAATCACCACAAATATGGCTGGTCTTACTGGTACAACATTAAGAAAAACCTACCTTAAATACCTTAGACAAATAAGTGTTCACACTTCCTGTCTACCATTCACTATTTCACTATTATTGTATTTGATTTATTTTATTGTTGGTTATCACGTTTTATTTCTATTCACAGGAGGTCAGTAAGCTATGCTAAAAAATAACACTGTAATTATGCATCTGATGCATAATCCCCACAAATATGGCATTTCTTGCTGTTACAGCAACATTAACATTCAACTTACCCTGTATATTATTGCATTTATATTTTATTTATTTAATTGTTGGTTATCACATTTTATTTATATTTATATTATTTGAATTGAGGCCTGGTGCCGGCAGCCTCGGCGCTGGGAGGCTGGGAACCCTGGCACCAGGAAGCTGGGATTCCTTGCGCCAATAGGCTGCCATCTCCTCCCACGCCGAACCCGAACCCTGTATGCCTATTATAAATGATATACATATACCTATGCATACCTATACATACCTATGCATACCTATACATATATATACACATATTTCATATACATTCATATACATTCATATACATTCATATACATATATATATGCATATAAACATACATAAACATACATAAACAATTGTTATATCTACCTACTATGGACCAAATTATGTAACTACCATAGTCATGAGTCTGAATTGAATGAATGAATATACATATGCATACATATACATACATACATATACATACATATATATACACCCGGAAACCCAAACCCCCTATGCCTGGTGCCGGGAAGCAGGTATTCCCGGCGCCACACACCCGGAAACCCAAACCTCCTATGCCTATTATAAATGTTACACATATCCATACATACATATACATACATATACATACATATACACACATATACATACATACACATATACACACATACACATACATATACATACATATACATACATATACATACATATACATACATATATACATACATATATGTACATATATATACATATACATACATACACATAACATTATCTGATGCATAATCCCCACGAATATGGAATTTCTTGCTGGTACAGCAACATTAATAAAAACTACCCTGTATATTATTGCATTCATATTTCATTTATTTTATTGTTGGTTATCACATTTTATTAATATTTATATTATTTGAATTGAGGCCTAGTGTCGGGAGTTTCGGCGCCGGGAGGCCGGGAACCCTGGTGCTGGGAAGCCGGTATTGCCGGCACCGATAGGCTGCCATCTCCTCTCCCACACACCTGGAAACCCAAACCCCCTATGCCTATTATAAATGTTACATATATACATACATACATATACATACATACATATACATACATACATATACATACATATACATACATACATATACATACACATACATACATATGTATATACATACATATACATACATATACCTATATATTAACATACATATATGCATATATACATATATATACATATATATATATATACATATACATACATACACATCTATATATACATATGCAGACATATATACATGACTCTACACATGTGCATATAAATACATATTGTATTTAGAGATGACTGCATCACATATCTTAGAGTGGTCCTCCATTTGTCACTGCTAAGTTAATCCATATGTAGTCTGTGTCACTATCAGACTTATTGCAACAATGCAAGGGGCCTAAGCTCTGACACTTTCACACTCAGATGTTAACCAAACACTGCCATTACCCTAAATAACATTCCATTTATATTTAATTTATTTTTGATTATGCATGTACATGTACACATACTTTTAAAGCTATATGTATATATGCATATATGCACATAGATCTGTATGTACTATATATAATATATAAATAATATTGCAATATCAGGTGAACAATAACTTACCAGTGTTCCTAAATGTAAGGATGACTGTGCCAGATCCTTCACAATGGTAATCCATTTGCAAGTAACAAGTTGACTGTTGTGTAGTGTGTGCCTTCAGAAATATGTGTGTGCAGTGCACTGTGGCACACACCCTTATAAACCAAATCCAATCCACTCTCACACCTATTCAAAGGGCATAAGCTCTGACACATTCACACTCAGAGAGCTCAGCTGTCAGTGGAGGTGCAGCCCAGAGAACCATTGGCAACCTGAGGTGTGAAAGCTTTCCTTGGCAGTTTTTGGTTAAAATCTGAGTGTTAAAGTGTCAGAGCTTAGGCCCCTTGCAATAAGTCTGAGAGTGAAACAGACTACACATGGGTTAACTTACCAGTGACAAATGGAGGACCACTCTACAATATGTGATGCAGTCATCTCTAAATACAGTATGTATTCACATGTATATATATATATATATATATATATAATTATGTAGTCACATATATAGGTCTCAATATGTATATATGTATACACATATGTAGATGTGAATGCATGTATATATAGACATATATACACATAGGTGCATATGTAATATGTATATATGTATATACACATAGGTATATGTATATTTATATGTATACACATACGTATGTGTATATGTATATTTATATCTATATATATATATTATATGTATACTTACATGTATATGTAAATCTAAAAATAATTAGAGTCGGTTAAAGTAGAGTTGGGAAAGTTGACTTTGACTAAGAGTGTATTGCACATGTAATATGCAATGTATCTGGACACTTTGATTATTGTTTTTTATGTTTATACAGTATAACCATTTATCCTATAAAAAAAAGTCGGTGGGATCTCAGGTGACCTTATAACCACATAAAAGTTTGGTTTAACTGTACCAGAAGTGGCCTGGGGCATGAAATTCTGTTTGGATTAACTGATAATTTGGATTAAATGACTTTGGTTTAACCAACTTTTTTATATGATAAATGGTAGTATTTTGCGGGCTGCCCAAAAAAGTTTGGATTAACTGATCGTTTAGTTTAACCGAGCTTGGTTTAACGGGGTTGTATTGTATCCATATATAAACATATATTTGCTGAGTGGTTGGCATTTTTATTTGATTTATTTTACTTTTGTTTATTACTTTTTACTTCTATTCAAATATGTGGGATGTGGTGGAGGGAGGCTCGGAACTGGGAAGCTGAGAGGCTATGCATATCATTTTAAATCGATAAAGTGTTTATTAATATATGTATATATGTGTATATGTATATGTGTATATATGTATATATGCTGTCACAACAATAAAATAAATCAAATACAATAATATTTAAGGTAGGTTTTTCTTAATGTTGTACCAGCATCTTTGTGGTGATTATGCATCAGATGCATAATCACAGTGAATTATTTATTATGCATATATATATTGGTATGCAAAAAATATATCTACATGATGCACAACAGTCCCCACAGGACCTCCCCCAGTGGCAAGTGGAAGTATATGAGTGGGCCACAGACCAGCATATACCCCTATTGTTGGCTGGAGGTTCCTCTATTGTTTGGGATTCATGGCTATACCAACACAGTTATAACATGGGCAGTTCTGTCCTGTAGCCATGTGTTGTAACTACTGAATTATTTCCTAATATTCACTGTTAATTTACTCAATCCGGTCCCAACTATATGTCCTATGAATATCCAGAAAATTAGATATAATTTTTGGCTTTCTAGTGATGTATTCCAATATGTAAACTTCCCAAAACTCAGTGTGCCATAACCATATTTTTGAACCTGCTACCTAATCCTATATAAAATTCAACCTTGGAAATAGAACCGGGGGTCGAATGAGGTATTTCAACACCATAGCCCGATCGAGGTAAGCTCTCCAACCTGATATATATGTATATTTATAAATATATATATAGATATATGATGTTTGAGTGTTGCGCAAACAGAAAGGTCACCGTGGTAGAGTACACTGTGGTCCACTGCTCTCTTCTCGATCTAGCTATATTTATATATATATATAACATATATATAATAGCAGCTATATAGCCAATACTTTTAAGCACATTTAGTAGCTTGGTACCGTCATACTTCCTCGATGCCACGACCCAGTTCACAGAAGCTTCTATAACTTTGAATGGGGATAGTTTTTTTACTTCCTTTCCGTCTTATACGTGTCTGCAGTGGGACCGCTTACTTTGAACTTTTCTCTCCTTGCTTGTCAATCGTTCATCCGAAAAGGACAAACTCAATGAGCGCCTCCTCCGCTCACGCGACAAACTCTGCCGCTTGCTGCCACTCCTCCCTCTCGATCGCATGTCGCTCCTCCCTCTCGATCGCTATGGGTTTCTGTTTGTGCTCCGCGTCTTCCATCTGGTCCAGCTCACGATCCCTGGCCCGATCCCTCCCCTGGTTCCTGGTCCAGTTGAGCATGAGGTTGGCAACATCCTCATGCAGGTCTCGCTCCACGCATTCCAATTCGGCCAACTTCTTCCATCTCTTAAGGTGCCTGATCCTCTCATTAATCTCCCTTTCCTCCTTCTCCAGCAGGTCGACGTCAATAACATTATCAGACTGTTCAGTCTTTAGACGGGTCAGTTTTCCTCCCTCCGGCATTGCAATAGCTGACTCTGTCGTGTTTGCCCTGGTCAAACGCTTATTTGAATGTGTATAACAAGTGTCATTCACTGGTTCAGTATGTACAATGCGGCAGAAAGCGCAATACGCATTTGGCATGCTGGTACGACAGTGCGGGACATACAAAGCCGGTACAGCAGGCTAGCAGAATAAGTTTGAAATGGTCTATAGAGTAGCAGTGTTGCAGACGGACTGCCACAACCGGGGCATGCTCGTAAGGTATACCCATCGTCGAGCGCCATCCAGTGGTACATCCACAAACCAATGGTGAGTTACCCCACTGGCATCAGGGGGCAGCACAGTCCACCTCCTTACACCCGCATATCCGCAGGCATATATCCGTGCCTCTATATATAACATATATATAATATATATATTATATATAATATATATAAGATATATATTTCATAGATAGTATATATCATTAATATAAGATATAATAGATATTATATATAATAAATATAATATATATAATATATATAATATATATACTATATATATATGTGACTGAATGGCACTTGAGAGGTTGGACACATCTGTTTACAAACCCCACCCCAGAAAGTGGGGGACTTATTCACCAACGCATCAGCACACAATCCATGGATAATATATATTTCCCCTCAAGCGTTAATACTTGTATAAGACATCACACATGAATGTGATGTGTACGTGTTATACTAGTATAAATGCATGTCTGGGAACTATTGCTCTTACTGACAAGTATTGGTATTGTACATGCAGCTGTGTATAAAAATGCAGGCAGAGTGACTGAATGTGGCCAGACAAGTAACAACGTTTGCAGACAGGGGGCGCCACAATTGGACCGGCTGCATAGTCGATGAACAATTACTAGTACCAGCCGTACAGTAGATGGCATATGATAATAATATGGAGTGGCAGCTTCCGATTAATTATACTTGTACAATGCTTATACATCATATATATACAGTTAAAATTTGACCATCCAAATAGGTATAAAGGCGATAATGACCAGACTCAACTGGCATACAGTGCATAGAGCCCCTCACAGGTGGCACCAGCATGCCCAATACTGTACTGCACAGGGTCAGTTAGATAGCATACAGTGAATATACTATTACATAGGGAACTGAAGATGGATAGTGTCCTTGTTTATATTCCCATAATATATTATAGAGCACATATATGTACTATGTAATTTATTATGTGGATACAAATAACGGCAGCCCCTTAATGTTTCTCTCTAACCACCTTAACCTCCATGATATTCACTGTGGAGCGATCATTCTCTCCGCCAGGCCTCCTCTACACCGTCAGCCAACTGTCGCTCTGGTCAGTTTCAATTGTTAACTCTGTTAGTGGAAATAACATTTAGTATGTGCAGGCAACCCTGACAGCGACACTGGTGTCGACTTGGTGAACCTCTGCCAGCAGCCACCATCCCCGGCTGTGAGGCTAGGGTAGAGCCGATGACCGATCGGCTGTGTGGGGCAGGCTGGTGTCTGGTCGCCTCCTTCGTTAGTTGTGATAATCTGGCAATACGTCAGGCACACCGGCCACCCGGGGACGGCGAGGGGGTTGGTGGTTGGGGGGGGGGGGGGGGGGGGGTAGCGGTTGGAAGGACAGAGAGGCCGGGCGGAGGGGCGAGGGGGCGGGGGGGGGGGGGGTGGCTGAGGGGAGAGTTAGCGGCTGGGTGTGATGGGGGAGTCAGAGGCAAGGGAGTCGGGGTGAAGGGGAGTCAGCCGGAATGGGGTGGAGGTACGGGGGGAGTCAGGGGGGAAGGGGGGAGGGGGGAGGGGGGACCCATGGGGAAAGGGGGTGGGGGTGAGTGGGAGTTATGGCGAAGGGGGTGGGGTTGAGGGGGAGTCAAGGAGGTCCGGGGTGGCAGCTGAGGGTGACGGGATGAGGGGGGGGGGGGTTAGGGGGGAAGGGGGGGTGTGAGGGGGAATCAGGGGAGAAAGTAGAGGGATGGGGGGTTCGACCTTCCATCTAATACTCACGCGCGCCATCCGTCACGGAAGCATTTTTCTACAAGCTTAGTGTATATTTAAAGCTGCATGTTTTTTTCGGGTTTCTGTAATTTTCAGAGATGGATACACTAGGTTGCAGATAAATACATTAGATAAATGCATTACATAAATATATTAGATTGATATAGGTATAGCAGATTAATATACATACATTAAATTGATATAAATACATTATGTAAATATATTGCATTGACATAAATACAGTGGATTGAGATACATATATTAGATTGAGATACATACATTCAATTGAGATACACACATTAGATTGCGATAGATATATTACATAAACACATTAGATTGATGTAAATACATTAAATTGGAGATGAATGCCTTAAATAAATCCGTTAGCTTGAAATAAATATATTATATTGACATAGATACATTAGATACTTCCATAAGATTGGCATACATACATTAGATTGAGATAAATGCATTAGATAAATACAGTATATTGAGATAAATACATTATATTGAGATAAATAAGATTAGGTTGATCGCTATGACCTACTATACATTATGTTGAAGTAACTTTTATTTCAAATGGCTAACTTTAGCAACAATTGAAGTGAAAACATGCCAAAGTAATCTTGACAAGTGTGTCAACATTCTGACACAGTTTACTTCAGCAGTGGCAATGTCAAATATATCCGCTTAGTATCTTCTTCAAAGCATCAATATATGCTTAATAATTGCATCCATATCTAAGTTGGATATGTCAGGTGAAAACTAGGTCAGCATTATTTTTGTTCATTCTATGCTGTCAACACACTATGCAGCTTTAAAGCGATATTTTGTTGTTGTTTCACGTCTTAGCAACATCTAAGGTCATACCAGGATGGGTACCGACTTGTGACAGTGCGCAGTCATGGTGCCTTTATTGTGCTGTCCCACTGGGAAACCAGGCCGCCAGCACCATGTGCGATGGCCGACTACGTTGGGCGTCCGTCTCCCGTTTTGGTAGATCGTGGGATTCGAATCCACGGGTTTGAACCCTGGTCAAGTAAAACCAACATCTTAAAAATTGATACTTGTCGCTTTTTAGCCAGGTGGTCGGCATTATTAGGATAGGGAAAGGTCTGGCTGGCTCAGTGCCAGGATAATTGACTGAGTGAGATCTTAGCTCATGGTGCTGGTGTCCTTGTAGCCTAGCGGGGCAGTACTGTAAAGTCGCCATGAGTGCACACTGTCACAAGTCGGTACCCGTCCTGATATGACCTTAGATTTTGCCAGGATGTAAAACTTCAACACCAAAATATACTGCCACAGAAGGATGACAAAGACTGTGTGATGTTGCACAGATTCATAGCTGTTAAAGAATGTTAATTAAAATCCCAAATTTAGACATTTTTCCTGGTTTGTTAAACAAATTCCTTTTTAAATCAGTGACCAAATATCTCGCAGTGACAAAGAAACGGAATACTACTGTAAAATGTTCCTCTTGTACTTTTTGGTTCCCCCCCCCCTTTCCAATCGCAGAACATGTGAATGAAAAACAAGGATACCTCAATACCATCTGAAACATTATGTCTTTCCAAAGACCCTATAATACTAAGACGACTCACTCCCTATTTCTCCCATGGTAATGTAAATTTTGCAGTGCCAATTTTGTGGTGGGTTTGATCAGCCCAGCTGCTGGTTGGTGTTTCACATGTAAACACATACAATTATATTATACATGAGATAGGTAAGTATGAATACACATCAATATGAAATTGCTATGAACAAATACACATACTCATCAGCATCATCACCAGCATCACCATCATCACACATCTTTCCCATTCATATATACATTTATACATATAATATAGCACATGTTTAACCAAGAGAACAGCCAGCGCACCAAGTGGTGGGTTTGATCATTTTGATTACACAGTACAGGCTGAGTGAGCCATCTTAGTATTATAGGGTATTTGGTCTTTCTTAGTAATAATAATAATACAAATTCAAATGGGAAATATTATGCCCACACCTATAGAATTCTTGGCTTGTATGATAACAATTATACCACCTAGGTTCCCGGATGCCATCACCTGATCCAAGCCTGCCTGTTTAGGTAGTTCCTTGCCTGCGGGGTCAGTGCAGACTACTACATCCCCTGGGAAGTGTACGTATTTACAAAGGTTAACCTCACTACATCAAGTTAACAGGGTAGGATCAATAACCATAGAGTGTATAGCTTGTACAGGATCCTGACCATGGCACCTGTGTCATAGGAGGGGATGAAAATGGGAAATATTGTCGTGGATCAGGATTCGAACCCTCACCTCTTGCATTCTGGGGTAGTATACTAACCATTTAACCAACTCCTTGATATTTTAACCATTGGGCTATTCCACCCCCGCTTAAGGCGAGCCTATGTGTTAATCAATAATTGTTTCCATGTGAAGGTCTTGTGCCTCCCGCCACCGGTTGTCTGCCTTCCTGCTAGCTTGACCCTTGGCTAGCAATGTGGTTAATATCAGAGGTAGGGAGTTCGACTCCATACAGACCGTGGGGCAGAAGGCGCTTAATTAAATACATTTATAGAGCACTCAAATAGCAATATGAAGTTGACCATAGCGGTTAATAATATAAGACTGGAGAATAGTAAAGAACGCAAGGAACGTTCCAATCACTTCTTAGGAGCTCACAGCTTTATTCTTACCCCATACTAACAATAAGACATTAGCAATATAACGGATATGAACAAGTACATCCCCTCCCATATAATTAAGTTAAATAAGATTTGAATTTCGACAATAAAAGCATAAATCTCGGCTAAAACATCGGAGCATGCCAAAACACGTCCGATGGGTCTGGGTCCGAACGCCCGACCTCCTCCCGTTGCTAGGATAGTCACAATTGACATATCCTAGCTACGCTTTACAGCAGGGAACCCAGCCCCGCAAATGGTGGCAAATGCGAGCCTGGTGAATAGCCCGCATCTCAGAATGCGGGCTAGTCAGTCCTGCCCACATTTCCATAAGACGACTAGTCTCGCCCACTTCAATATCATCACCCTACTCATGGCTACCTGTCCAGGAGGCTCCTTGCCTGAAGGGTCAATGCAGACTACTATAAATACAACTCAGTTGCTTATATGGATAGTCTAAATTAAGATACAGCAACATGGGTGTCTCCTAAGACCTTCCAATACCGGTGTAAAAGGGCTAATGCTTGAATCTGTGGCTGTGTAGGCAGGCTATAGTTAAATCAATACAGACAAAGAGAAAGGAAGAGTATAAAGTGTAAAGAAGAGAGAGTCAAGCCCTCTGGTTTATTATTTATATGGTTACATGTGTTCATTGTAGAGTATCACCCCATCCATTTTCCTCAATGGAAAACAATCATTCTTGGCCCTACCAATAGGGATCCAGCATTCCTGGTCTCCATGGATACCAGTCGTCTGCCCACCACCACCATGCTGTATGGCCCCATGGCCACCACCAACCTTGACCTTTGAGTGTGGTGATCACTATCCCAGCAGAGGGGCTAGGCACTGAGTGCACTCACACCCAGACCTGCCAGCACCACTATGTCTATTTACATCCCACTCTGGCACCACCAGCCCTTACATATACATATATATATATATACATACATGCGCCTGGTCACGGACACCGATCAGTAATAGAACATTTGCATTCTCCCCTATGTCGTATATCGGAATATTTTACACTGGGCTATGGAGATGAATACAAGACCATGGCTTAATGGTAATTTCAATTAAGCTTACATGGGTATGTCTACAATGTTGCTCGACACAGAGGTCAAACAACCTTTGAGCCAACCGGATGCGGTGGCAAATCAGTAACACGCAGACTTCCCGTGCGGAAGGTCAGGAGTCAAACAGATGACTTACAAAATTGATACTTGTCGCTACGTAGCCTGGTGATCAGCATTAATAGGATTGGGCAAGAACTACTTAGCTCAGTTGTGGGATAATGTGACTGAGGTGGATATCACATTATCAGATCGAGGTGCTGGTGGCATGGCTTGTCAGGGGTGCAGTGATATATAGTATGGTTGTGTAATATAGTTATAGTCATCTGAATAGGGTCTTCTAAGGATCGATATAATAGAATCTGAGCCAAGAAAAATTACAACCATCGATGTAATTAATTAAAGTAGTGGCAAAAAAGAGGGTAGTCAAGGACATTGTAGTAGGGCCATATGGTAAAGATTGGTGAGTTTGAATCCCACGATCTACCGACAAGGGAGACAGACGATAACAAAATTCCGCCATCTCATCTAGTGTGGAAGTGACTTAGTACTCAGATATATATATATATATATATATATATATATGTGCTCTATAATCTATTATGGGAATATAAACAAGGACACTATCTATCTTCAGTTCCCTATGTAATAGTATATTCAATGTATCCTATCTGACTGACCCTGTGTATTACAGTATTGGCCACACTGGCACCACCTGTGAGGGGCTCTAACCACTGTATACCATCTGCGTCTGGCCGTTATCGCCTATAGACCCGTCTGGATGGTCAAATTTGAAACCGCTCCCTTCCCGGCTAGCCTTGTATCCTCGAATCATTATAGCTTCACATTCATCTTGGATAATACGGTATGTGTGAAGGTGTCTGCAACCCATGTGGTAAAATTCATCCGAGACCGAGGTGCATTTCGGACGTGTAACGTCAGGACGCCATGGGAAACCACATACGTATAACGTGCACATTCTCGGCAGTCAAGATGGTGACTGCAGGGGCCATATGTATGAACAACTTTTTATCGGCTCCGGTGTTAACGGCAGGTCCCAGGTTATCTAACGCCGGTGTTCCAGATGTGTCACAGGGTATGTATGTGTCCAAAGCGTGGCGGGGTTAGTTAAATATGATCTGGCAGTATGGATATCGATGTCGCTGTGGCGGCGGCGGTTTGTTTAGTTTACATTCGTCGATTCGACAATATCAATTACACCGCCAATGCGGCGGCAGGGTTAATAACGGTTCGATTTTAGGGTTAATTTGATTAAATTTCACTTATTGCTAATGTAATTCTGTTAAATATGACAGCATTTAATAGATTTGGGCCTAATATATTGCCGCCGATACGGCAGCGATGGCGGCCATGTTTAGTTCATGTTGGACAGTATGGATATCGACGTCGCTGCGGCGGCGGCGATTTGTTTACTTTACATTCATTGATTTGACAATGTGCATAACGCCGCCAATGTGCTGTTATGCGTTAATAATGGTTCGATTTTAGGGTTAATCTGATTAAATTTCACTTATTGCGTATGTAATTCTGTTAAATATGATTGCATTGAATAGATTTGGGCATAATCGGTCCCTAACATCGACGTTAACCATCTTATGGCTTGGGGTTAGTGCAGGCGACTTTAAGCTCGCAGTGTTTGTCTAATGCCGACACATACACATGGAGTTATCGCCGCTAACCCGGTAAACTCGCCGAAAACCAGCTTCGCAGCACTAACCCCGACACATACATATGGCCCCAGGAAAGATCTTCGATGAGCGAGTGTTGGAGGATCTCACCAAAGAAGTATGGAGCATGTGCATTGATGAGGGTGAGCGACACGGGAGGGAGGAGATAAGGCAGCTGGAAAGGGATAAGTGGATGTTTGAGTTGGAAACATATATATATATATATCTGATCGTGGCTATGCAAGATTCATATATGAACACACCATTTGGCGCCACTATAGGTTAGTCTCGGGCTCGCAGGCACTGGCCAGCGATTGGACAATCTCGAGATACAAATATCGAGCCATATGCCCACCTAAATATTGTTATTAGAAACTTGTTAGTTCCTACCTTTATGTACATATACTATATTACACTCCTTATATAAATGGTGTATTCATTGGGTGGGTGGTCGTCGCATATATTGACATGACCACCATATTGACGTATGGCATTTGCTTGCCTGAAGCGAGGTTTCAAGAACAACTAACTGCCCAGCAAGGGACGCAAGCGCCTGATGAGATTTGTTGGTGACCCTGATTGGTCCACGCTGGAGGCCACCGCCTCAAGCATGTCGAGCATACGCTGTGATTGTCAGTTCACGTGACAGTGAACATTAGGGGCAGCTGGAGCATGCACTCACTGCGCAGGCGCAAGACCGAGAGGGCGCGAGGCCAGCGGGGGGGGGGGGGGGGAGGGGTCAGAGACTGTCGGCAGGGGTGGGGGTGTGTGGAGGTGAGGGTGGGGGTAGGGGTGTGGCTGTGGGTGGGGTGGGGGTAGGGCTGGGGGATGGGGATGGGGTTTGGGAGTGGGAGAAGTGGGGTTGAAATCAGGGTCGTAAGATGGAAAGATGTTCATGATAGTGGTATGCATCTTGGGAGTTGGTGGGTGGCTTGGTAATGGTGGTGGGGTGGGAGGGAGGGGTGAAATCGTGTTGGAAGATGGAAAGATGTCTATGATAGCGGATCTGAGGGTTTTGGTGGCTGCTTTTGGTTGGGGGGGGGGGTGTAGGGGAGGGAGTGGCATCCAGATGGAAGATAGACAGATGGTGCTAAGGATTTGGGAGCTTTTTGGGAGGGCGTGATGCTGGGGAATATGGGTATTTGAGATCGGGGTACAAGGGTGATATGCATCTATACACGCTGGGGGCGGGGTGGTGATCATGGATGTAGAGTAAGGGGAAGGAGATAAGGTTGGTAAATGAATACATGTTTATGATTATATTCAGTTACTATTACAACTAATAGTTCATTTATATTATGCTTCTATTATGGAACAGGATTTTCATGTGGTTATTATTGCCACTGATATTGTCATTTATGTACCAACAAATTGTACTGAACGGCCGGAAGACCAGTGCTATGGCACTGACCAAATACATTATTCGCTAGATAAAATACATTTAGTGAAAAAAAATATTAGGCCCTCCATAATTCCTATTAGAATGGCCCTTTTGTTCTACCGGACCTTACATAATACCCTTTAGAATGGCCCTTTATTTTTATTGCGCCTTACACAATTCCTATTAGAATGACCCTTTATTTTTACTGAGCTCTACACAATTCCTCTTAGAATGGCCCTTTATTTTTACCAGGCCCTACACAATTCCTCTTAGAATGGCCCTTTATTTTTACCAGGCCCTACACACTTCCTCTTAGAATGGCCCTTTATTTTTACTTACGCCTACACAATTCTTCTTGGAATGGCCCTTTATTTTTACCGGGCCCTACATAATTCCTATTAGAATAACCCTTTATTTATATCAGTCCGTACACACTTCTGTTTGGAATGGCCCTCTAGTTCAACCGGGCCCCACGTAATTCCTTTTGGAAGGCATTATTAGGATAGGGCAAGGACTGGTTGGCTCAGTGTCAGGATAATGTGACTGAGTGGGATATCAGGTCATGGTGCTGGTGGTCTGGTATTCTAGTGGGGCAGCACTATAATGTCGCCATGAGTGCGCACTGTCACAAGTCGGTGCCCGTCCTGATCTGACCTTAGATGTTGCTAGGATGAAAAAAACAACAAACAAGCAAACAACCTCTTGGAAGGCCCTTGTTTCTACTGGGCTTTTCACAATTGCTTTTAGAATGGTCATTTACCACCATTGCTGGTTACCCCAGTTGTGGCGTTCTCTGTGGTGGAGTGGTTAGAGTGCCTGACTTTTTTCTAGGTCAGACTCCTAATCTGGGGAAGACCAGTCGTCTGTGACTGGGATTTCCCCTGCTTGGGACAACTAATGTTCCAGCAAAAATGAGAGACAAATAAGTGTTCACACTTCCTGTCTACCATTCACTATATCACTATAAATACATTCTTTCAATGGACAAGTACTAAAGCCGGAGGCACTAGTGGTTCTAAAAGCATGCACCTCCAAGAAATTTTGAAATCTGCAGGCCCTGATATGCCATTTACAGCCATTTCAGGGTGGTTACATACTAAGGATATTTATTTTTGGTGGGGGAGGGGGTAAATTACCCCTTCTCACACACACACACATCCCGGTTAGCTACGAACCTGACTATTATCCATGATTGAGCATTCCTCTGATTAATCAATGAATTAAAATTGCCATGTTTAAATGAACACCTGGTAAAACGAGCTGAAGTAAATTCTATAGGACTTGATGACACACTGTGGTGATTGAAAAGGGCTAAACGACGTCTGGAAGCACAACATAAGCTAGCATGCCATCAAGTTTGTTAGTGGGTACTTCAAGATCCCGTCAGCTCATTCTACGAGGTGTTCATTCAAACGGGACAATGTATTTAATTCATTGATTAATCAGAGCAATGTTCAATCATGGATAACTGTCAGTGCTGTAGCTAGGGGGAGGGTGCACGGGTGGGTGGGGGTAGTTGTGTTTCTAGACCCCGTTTGTTCCTTTTCAATCACTGCGGCCCTTCTTTCTACTGCCCCATTATAGTGAGTGAAGGGCTGAACCAGACGTGCGGGGATCTCGAACCGGAAACAAGCTGCCCCCGGTGGGCGATAATGGGCGCATACGGCGTGGTGAACGCGCTGTAGTTCTCACCACAGCTGCTTGGGGGCGTTGTTAGCGGTCGAGTTGATCGCCGCTAAGGGGGCGCCACCGACGCCTAAGTTTCCGAAAAAGATGAGGGTGGTGGTGGTGTAAAATGACCAAGAATCTCGCAAGTGGAAAGAAAGGTCAAAACATGCCGTTTTTTTTATATATGTTTTAGATTTTGTTCCAGAGTATGAAGGGTGTTTATTTGTCGGACTAAGTTCAGACTGGATGGTGGAATTGGTAGAGCGCCCGACTCCCGGCGTGGAACGTCGTCTGGACTTGAACTTCTACAAATGTTTTATATTGTAATGATCACTCACAAACCAGGAGTTCTGGTAAACGATAGACTTCATTATACAACACGTGACAAGTTTCTACCATTTTTTGAGATAAATATATTAGGTTGATCATTATAATCTACCTCACTTTAGTTTGAAATAACTTCGCTTTTAAATAGCTAACTTTTGAGACAGTTGAAGTAGTAATGTGCTAAATTAATGTTGGCAAGCATGCCACAACTCTGACATGATAGGCTTCTGCAGTAACACGTTATGTTAAATTGCCTCAAGCTCCCTTCTGTGTTTCAACATATTGTACAGTTGGTACCAGGATCTGTGGCTGTGAAAGTAGGCTGTAATACCCCTGTCACACTACAACGTAACAAGCGAACGTGAGCCTAACGTGGTCATTTTTTGTCATTACGTTGATGTACGTTGGGTTACATTATGATGACGTCAGAATGACGTTAGACTGACGTCGAGCTACGTCAAATTACGTCATGTTACATCGAGTTACGTCGAGGTTTTGGACATGTTGAAAACTTTTGACGTACCTCAAACGTAAGCATTTACGTTCGCCATATGTTCTGTACATGTTCGGTGAACATCAATGATGTTAAACGGACATTAGTCAAACGCTGCTCACTACGTTCAACTACGTTCCACTATGTTGACCCACATTAAACCGGGTGGAAATGTCCACGCGGCATAATGGGAACGTCAGGAGAACGTCAGGAGAACGTCAGGAGAACGTTCATTCAATGTTTCGCCACCGTGTCATGACATATGTAACGTCACGTGACGTTCTTCTGGCGATGGAATAACATTCATAACGTTCCATGAGCGTAATGACTTTGTCCTCTCTCGTTGAATGACATTATCACTACGCTTTGCCGACGTTACGCTCTCGTCCACTATGCTGCATCCACATTCAACTTGTGCCCAAATTTGCATACTACGCTGAGAAGTTCAACGTTTTTCATGTTCTCCCTATGTTGACGTCATTACGTTGTAGTGTGACAGGGCCTTAAGGAAAAACAATACAGACAAGAGGAAAGAGAAAGTAAGAGAGAGCAAGCTGTCTATCTTTATTTAAATAGTTCCAAGGTTCCCTGGTAGGGTGTCACACCAACCCTGTCACCAAATTGGAGAACAGCATTTTTGGTCTCCATTGCTACCTCGTAGTCTGCACACCACCAATGTTGCCTGGCCACAACAAACCTTGACCTGGCTGCTACTCACAGCTTGATTGTGTTGACCCTTACTGAGGCATAAGGGCCAGGTCCTGAGTGCAACTACATGCACGCCTCCCAGCACCCACTATGTCCATCCACATGAAACTCAGATATAACCCAACCAATATATATATATATATATAGTTATATATATGAAGAGGGAAAGACTACAATCGAGCTGTGGCCGGTGTGGGCTTGGGTCGAGCAACCCATATATGGAAATGCGGGCTGCTCACCAAGACAAACCCGCATTGCCCATCAAATGCTGGGAAGATTTGAGCCGTCAGGCCCAGACCCATCAGACATGTTTCATTAGTGCTCTGATGTTTTAGATGAAATTTAGGGTTTAAATGTGGTAATTCGGAATATTTTAACTCTAAAAGAAGGGAGGAGAAATATCTATTCATACCAGCGATGTTTGAAGAGATTAAATGGTGTTGGTAGGAACAGAAATAAAGTGCTGAGCTCTTAAAATGTGATTGAAACGTTCCTTGCATTCCTTACTCTTTATGAACAGGTCCCTTATTACACTGACTGCGATGGTCAACTCCCAAATAATGGTTCATTACTATCTCTAGTGCCGAGGGCCTTGTGCCCAGACAAGGGAGTAACGAAGACCTCCCTGTATGTAGCCTAACCCTCTCCGGGGGACTAGTAACCACCTTCTGAACTCAAACCAGAATAATAATTGGTAATATCTCAGGCGCTTATAAATGACAGCGGCGGCGGAGTACACCAGCAGCCTTAGTTCTGAATAATAGTAATTAATACACATCGAATGTGGGAGGGGTAGAGCCCGTAGACGTGTAGCACACAGGCTGTCAGCACTTGGCCCGGAAATAATTCAACAAAAACAATCCAACGGTGACAGGAAGGAGAGGTGGTCGCGGCCAGCGGCAGGGGCAGGGAAACAACGGAATAATAATGGAATCAAACAATTGAGAACGGTTAAATATATATACAAGCTAACCCCGCTAGGCATAACAAATACCATATAAAACAATTGCATTCCCCTCTGCCCTATATCAGAATAGTTTGCGATATGTTTAATAAGTACACCAGTCTCTAAATTAGATATATTGAATCAACATTAATGTAGATAATTAAGTAATGTAATGAATCAGGCTGAATTAATTCCAATCTAGTCCAGCGCCTCACGATAATTATGTTTGGAATGTACTAGGGGAGAGCCACTGCAGGACCTGTATAGCCACTAAAAGTCACCTATGTTTCTCCTCAGAGACACTGCCTTCGGTTTGAAAGGCGGCTATGCATTCCACTCCCATGTCCTTTCAGCCTTCGGCCCCTGGCATTGACCCAGCCCCACGTGACGCATCCTTCCTGGCCCTCAGCGTTCCCACAGCACGCTAGTCACACTTAAGCCGCTGCGCTGATATAATGTATGCATAAAGAAGCCGGGTTATATGCCACGTTTTCACTTGCCGAATTGTCGGCCCTGGGTGATGGCGTCACACATATATAGTACTGCTCAATTTACTGAGGGAGCATATGGGTGTATAGGCCTGTATCTGGTTGTAGGCAATATACATAGGGGAGGTATTGATTATACTGCATAATCAGAAATGTTGTGTGCGTGTATAGCGGCATGACTTCATTCGATTTATTTGGGTTTTATGTCCTAGCAGCATCAGCGGCCATATCAGGCCCAGTGCTGACTCATTCACTATTAGTACACCCTGAGGTTTCTGAGGTTTATGTATATATGGCAAGATGCAAGAACTAACATGTGTAGAAACTTACTGGGAATTGGTCATGTTGCTTTGGAAACATTGGTAGTTCACACACAACAAGCGAGCTAACATGTCCACCATCTGTACTGTATTCACTGAATCCGCTGCCACTACCGGTGTCACAGTTTGAGCGCCCTGCCATTTTCAGCTGACTGTCAGTTTCATGCGCATGTGTCAAAATCTAACAGCATCGTCACTAACCTTATGCATTTAATATACTGTTTTTGGTAAAGATGTTTTCTATATGTGTACCAAGCGATTTGTTTCTAGGTGGTGTGCTTTTAGAGATATTTCACTTTTCCTGTATTTTCTGTATGAAGATTGCTCACGACCATTGACAATGCCTTGAGTTTGACGGTATGCGCAGTGCAAAACATTAGTTTTATTCAAAATGAATAGAAATCAAGAACCCTAACCTTATAAATTGAATATAATCTTTTTGGTAAAGATGTTTTCTATATGTGAACTAAGCGATTTGTTAATACGTGGTGTGGTTTTAGAGATATTTCACTTCTTCTGTATTTTCTGTATGAAGATTGCTCACAACCATTGACAATGCTTTGAGTTTGAGTGTATACCGTCAGCTGAAACTGGCAGGGCGCTCAAACTGCGACACCGGTCGATGCTTGGCCAGACTATCAGACTTTACCCTGGATGGCACCATCGTCGCCACCCACCAGCTACCCTGGCAAGTACTGGATGAACGGCTGATGTCACTTCTGGTAGCTCTACAGACACTTCCAGCACTTCGCAACCAGACGCCGAACCATGAACACCTTTATGCCTTTTCTTGGCAGCCCACCCAACCCTACACTTACCCGGCTCTCAGGTGGTACGGTTGAATCTCTGGATTCGAACTCTTAACCTGCTGATCAATTGACTACTGATTTGACTGACTTCATGACTAATTATTTGATCAATAAATTACCCATACTCCTAGTTCCTTGTCGTGTTGTGAATTGTACTCTGTGGGGAAAGGTGTAATAGATGAGTTCCATCTCTACCCTGCCCTACAACCACAGATCTAGCGATAACTATTTTTACGGGTAGCAGTTCTTTTTTGGGAGGAAATATATTTTTTTTCTCCAGCCCATGGATCACCGGCCTTCCAGCCATAGACTACATTAGCAAGAATTTACACAAACATGGCCGAATGCGTTGGTAGATTGTGGGGTTCGAACCCTGGTCGAGTACAACCGATGACTAAAATATTGATACTTGTCGTTTCCTTAGCCAGACGCTCGGCATTATTAGGATCAGACATGGACTGGTTGACTCAGTGTCAGGATAATGTGACTGAGTGGGATAATCATTTCATGGTGGTGACTTGGTTTCCGAGTGGGGGCAGCACTATATAAAGTCGCCATAAGTGTGCGACGTCACAAGTCAGCACCCGTCCTGATATTACCTTAGATGTTGCGAGGAGGTAAAACCCCAAGAACCAACCCACCTCACCCCTGAGCTGAGCGCCGGTAAAGCGCGGTAATGAGAAATCAATGCAGGAGGCCCGAGACGCCGTGACCACGTGACCACGTGACCCAGATTCAGGACATGTCCCTCAGCGACTGGAAGAGCAGGATGCAGATGTGCCCTTAGGTCAGTGCACAATTTGCGGACGGTAACAAGGGGGTGTTGGGAGAGAAGTCCGCATTCAGCATTCGGTGTCCAGCCCATCTGTGTGGTAGATCGTCGGAATTGAACCCACGGGTTCCCTGGTCAAGTCAAACTAATGACTTAACATTTGATACTTGTCACTTCCTAGCCGGGCGCTCGGCATTATTAGGATAGGGCAATGATTGGTTGGCTCAGTGTCAGGATAATGTGACTGAGTGGGATATCAGCTCATGGTGCTGACAGCCTGGTATCCCAATGGGGCAACACTGTAAAGTCACCATGAGTGCACCCTGTCACAAGTCGGTACCAGTCATGATATGGCATTATATGTTGCCAAGACGTGAAACTCCAACAACCTTCAATCTGACTTGCTTTTGGCGATATTTGAAGTACGAACATGCTAGATTATTTCTCCAGCATCCAGCATATGGAGATTATTGATAAATATATTTCTGCAGTAGCAATATATGCGTTATGATAGTGAGGTTAATTGAAACTATTGCGCCTAGAGCAGGATTCGAACCCGCACTCCTTGCCATTCCGGGGTTAGCATGCTAGTCATCACACTGCCTAGGCTCCCTCATTGCAATCACCATATTCATGCCTGTCTGTCTATGTGGCCCCTTCCCTGAGAGGGCAGTACCGACTACTACTACAATTTTAATAAGTACACCAGTATCTAAATTGGATATCTATGTATAAGCAAATCTAGAAAATATTTCAGTGTTGAAAACTGGATAGATCCATCGAACCATACTTCTCTATATCGAGGCCCATTCTGGTTCTGTGTCAGGGTTTTCTGACGGGAATATATTTGTGAGAATCTTGATTGATTCGATGTTAAACATACGTGGACACCTTTCACGATGAAGCTGCTTAACTCCTGACCTACTTATATAATCATTTTCCTAGACACACCAGTTTACGCAGGGAATACCCTCGTTTCCTGAAATACAATGTGAGGAAGCCGATCAAAGTAATCAAATGGCTGGTGTGCAAATCATCACACTACCTAGGCTCCTTAAAGTGCCTGTCACACATCAGCGGATTGAGCAATGGACAGAATTGTCTAGTGTGGTGGTGTTCGGGTGTAATAAAATGTGTCAAGATGTTGCGATATCGGATCAAATGCCGCTGGACGAACGGACATGAAGCGGACATGAAACAGACATAAAACGGACATGAAACGGACATGAACGGATAGCCAATGGACAAAACAAACTCAAACCGGACAAGAACCATAGACGTCAATCCAGCGGCATCCGTTCCAAGTTTTGTGCATGTTCAAAACTTGTACGGACACAAACCGGACTATCAACAGACTTTGTTTGGTTTCTTTCCGTTTCCTCCAATCTGGTGATGTGTGACAGCCGCTTAATGCAATCACCCTATTCATGGCTACCTGTATATGTGACTGCTTCCTTGAGATGACAGGGCTGAGTGCTTTTGTATGATTAATAAGTCTGCCTGTATCTTAATTGGATAATTGTGTAAAAGCAAATCTAAATAACTGTGTTAGTTTTGAAAACTGGATAAATCCATTGGACTATACATATGTAAGTGGAGGCCCATTCTGGTTCTGTGTCAGGGTTTTTGTAACGGGAATATATTTGTAAGAATCTTGAATGATTCAATGTTAAACATAGGTGGACACCTGTCACGATGAAGCTGCTTAACTCGTGACCTACTTATATAATCATTTCCCTAGACACCGGTTAGACAGGAACTGGTTTCCGGCAATACTACTAGAGGCTGGTTGGTTGTTAGACTTTTATTTCCTGGCAACATATCAGGTAATATCAGGACGGGTACCGACTTGTGACAGTGCACACTCATTGTGACTTTATAGTGCTGTCCCACTGGGAAATCACTCCGCCGGCACCATGACCCGCTATCCCACACCATCACATTATCCTGATACCGAGCGAACCACTCCTTGCCTTATCCTATTAATGCTGAGCGCCAGGCTAGGAAGCGACAAATATCAATTTAAAAGTCCATTGTTTGGTTCCACGGGGAACCCAACACCCGACCTTCCGCACACGAGCCCCGCGCTCTACCGACTAGGCCACCTATGAGAGGAACAGGACCAAAGTCGTCAGCGGGAATGAGGGAAAACCAATTCGCTCAACTAGAAATAAATTTCCCCTAGGAACAACTTTACCTGCTGATGGAATCTCGGCTTAAACAGACGGCGATCAATTAAGGCTGCCTGCGGCTGACCCTGCGCACGACACCACGTGACCACCCAGATCTCCGCGCACATCCGCCCGGCAGGGCCCTCTGGTGGGATAAATCAGAACTATGAGCAAGTCCGGTGTGGTGGTTTCAGCGTGTTCCCGTGCTCAGACGTGTCCCGTTGCTTCTGCGCATGCGCGGATTTCGCATCAACTAGGGTCACCCCAGCGACTTATTGGCGCATGCGCACATCCTACAAACTCGGGTTGAATAATCGAATACGCTCGGGTGGACAGTTTGTTCTTTTTTTTTTAATAACCGATAAAAGTACAGCAAAATAGCATTTAAAGTATAGTATCATGGCCCAGTTTACCTATATTTCCATTTCATTAATCTAAGTTATTCTTTGTGTGCACACGGGACGTGTATTTGTCGACTCCACTCGCGTGTTCTATTTGAAATTCGGATGACCCGAGTCGCCCGGTTCGTGTTAATCGATTACGGCCATGTTTACTAGATTCTGACGCATGCGCAGAAGCGAGGGACACGTCTGAGCACGGGAACACGCTGAAACCACCACACCGGGGCCAGCTTCGACGCCCATGGTACGTACAGATGAGGAAATAACTGTTCCCATAGCAATGTTGTTAAATCATTTTTGTTTAAAGGAATGAGAAGCGTAAGAAGATCACACACTACTTTTCTCAGATAAAAACCTCATTTAATAGCCAACCATCAACCAAGGAATAAGCTTCACATTTTACAGACTGTAATCATTATTGTTATAGTCGAATCCCGTGTGTGCAATCGGCCTGTTACTAAAACTAAATCTGAGTTAGCGCCTATAAATAATGATGTCAAGTAATTATGTTAACTGCTTATGTTTCTTTGTTGGGGTTTGACATCCTAGCAACATAGATGTTCATATCAGAGTGTGGACTGACTTGTGACAGTGGACTCCCATGTTAAAATGCTGCCTGACTGGGAGCTCAGGACACTGGCACCATGCCCCAATATCCCACTCAGCCACATTATCCTAACACTGAGCTAACCAGTCCTTGACTTATCCTAGTAATGCTCACTGCCAGGCTAAGTAGTGACAAGGATCTATTTGATAAGTTATTGGTCTGACTCGGCCGGGATTTCCCAGAACCAACACACCCACCGTCTGGTGACAGTTGTTAGAACTAATGTGGGTTACATCTCCCTTTACAATATACTGCAGGAAAAAGTGTTACAGATGATTTCAACCACCAAAAGGTAGTATAGAGGATGCCTACCACTAGCCACACACCATCTGGTGTGAGTTGCTAGAACTAATGCAGATAGCATCGCCCTATGCTGGATACTGTATGGACAATGTATTATAGAGGATTTCCACAACCACACACCGACCCTCTGGTGCCAATGGCAAGAACCAATGTGGATCTCGTTTCCCTCTGCTGAATACTAAATGTATTATATAGGTTTTCCACCACCACCCACCCTCTGGTGCCAATGGCAAGAACTAATGTGAATAGCATTTCCCTTAAGGCCCTGTCACACTACGACGTTTCTCACAAACGTGCTTCGACACGTGGCAACGTGTTGCCTTTTTGCGCGGAACGTCGGTACACATCCGGTACGTTACCGGCGCGTCACGGGCGCATTACCAGTGCATTACCGATGCGTCGGTACACGTAGACTGATAGCAACGTGTGATGCAACACATCGGCTCCCGTTGGCGCCCGCTGGCACGCGCCAATCGTTTTGTGCTTGCACAAAACTTTCGACGGGCCGCAATGCGCGTTAGCGTGTTGGCGGGCACGTTACGGACGCGTTAGCAACACGTCGACACCCGTTGGCGGCGCGCTGGCGGAACGCTAGCAGGACCTTGATCAACGTCGATTAATGTTGGCTTTTTTTCCCCACAATGCGACCGTTCCGTCGGCACGTCCGTAACGTCCGATCAACGGGTAGTGGTCGCGATATTGGCATTGCTCCAGCATTTTTCGACGGGATGGACATGTTGCCGGCGCGTGTGGACATGCTGGTGGCGCGTATGGGCGTGTTCCCGGCGCGTCTTGACATAGTGACGGCGGGTGTGTATGCGTTGACACGGTATTAACATGATACCAATGCGCTGCCTACACGCCAGTGGCACGCCACAGGAACGCCATTAACACGCCATCAACATGCCACCGGCACGCTACAGACGCCCCAATGACACGCTATAAGCACACCAATAACGCGCGACCAACACGCCACTAGCACGCTGCGCCCCGTCAAACTTTCTCCCAAATCGCCGAAGAGTTGGACGTGTTTCGACGGGTTGCAAATATTTTGCGCGTTGCTGGCACGCCGGTGAGAAACATCGTAGTCTGACAGGGCCTTTAGATAAAGGATTCACCCGGTACTCAGTACATGGGTGAATACCAACCCTATATAAAAACGGTTGAAAAAGCGGTGCCAGTGGCTAGAACTAATGTGGATAGCATTTCCCTATGCTGAATACTGCATTGAAAATGTATTAATGAGGATTGCCACCACCACACACCCACCCTCTTGTACCAAAGACAAGACCTAATGTGGATAACATTTCAGCCAGCTGAATACTATATGGAAAATGTATTATAGAGGATTTCTACTACTACCCACCCACCCTCTGGTGACAATGGCAAGCACTAATGTGGGTACCATCGCCCTATGCTGGATACTGTTGGGAAAAGGTATTATTTAGGATGTCAACCACTACCCACACACCCTCTGGTGCCAGTGGCAAGAACTAATGTGTGTAGCATCTCCGTAATGCTGAAAACTGTATGGAAAATGTATTGTAGAGGATTTCCACCACCAACCAGCAACCTCACTGGTAACGGCAGCAATAATTGAACTTTGAAGTGTATTTTGATAGAGCATCCGGTCTATGGGTAGGAAGCCTTGGGGCAGATTTCGAAGGGGTGTCGCTGTCGCTTGCTTTTGTTACATTTATTGCACAAACCGCTCCCACAATATTTATTTAAGTGCAGCATGTGGCCGAACAGGGAGCCTGAGACTTGGGCCCATGGTGGTTGGGAGGTGTGTGTGTGGGGGGGGGGAGGTCTGTCTTTCAAGAAAGCCGTCCTGATATGACCTTAGATGTTGCGAGGACGTAAAACAACAACAAACAAACAAACTTTCAAGAAAGTAGCTTCCATTCGGAGCTGTGGGATTGCATGGAACTTGTCAATGGAATCGCACCTTTAGTTCTGCCGCTGGACAGTTCAGCATGATGCATACATTGTTTCTGACCCAGGTGATTAGGCTGTTCACGGCGTGTCTTCCCGGTCCCTGCAGCTCTCCGCTCCCGGGATCAGGGTCACAACTCCTGGGTGCTCCAACCCGACCCCCTCGTTATAAATAGAGCAGTCAACTAACTCGGCAAGTCTTACCGGTTTTAGTTGGGTTCTCCCTCACAGCCCCTCCTCCCCAACCCCCACCTCACACAGCCGCCCGGGTGCCATCAGTATGGACCAAGATGAGTAGGTGGTGGATAACTTGTTGTGCAAATATTATAAAAGATGAAGCCTCCCCTACTTGTCTTCACTTGTTACGACCAAGGATTTTATATATAATGATCGCAAAGCGATGGTGCTTGAGCCTCTCCCAGAATGCAATCTGGAAATATGGCCACCATATTGGTGTTCTCTGTAGCGGAGTGGTTAGAGTGTCTGACTTTTTTCTAGGTAGTACTCCTAATCTGAAGGTCAGTGGTTCGATTCCCTGTGCCCCCCCCCACCTCTTCCTGATACAAGTAGTCATGGATTTTGGATTATGCAAATAATGGTTGCACAACTCATTTAAATTGTCTTAGTCAACTATAGCTTTGTTTCTTTGGTTTAGTAAGGTGTTATAGGCTGGTGGGTATACTTTGGTAGTTGTTATTTCTTTTACTCTTTTCACGAGAATAAACTTTTAAATAAACCTTCAGACATTTTATATTTGTATATTCCTACTGTTTTGTGTATTGCTCCATAACCATGTGATCTTATGAAACATGGAATTAGTGAGCCTTACCCTTAATTTCAGGTATTTAAATAATATTTGTGGATTGGCGTTTAGGCAGCTTTGCGCCTGAGCCTGTAATACAGTCTAACTGGTGGAATGAGTATCACGCAAGAAGTGTAGGTTCGAATCGGGTTCTATGCACAATACACTAGGATGCAGGGACTGCTGGTGCATCCGATAGAAAACGCATCATGAACAGTGATATATCATGGAATATAGCACGACGATCGTGCACTGCTCCATGGTTAGATCTTTTTTTAATATATCTAATTAATTTATTCTATAACGTAGCTCATGTACTATGCATTGCATATATAGTATGCACCATACATTATGTATCATATATATAATGTATTACATATCAGGCATTCTACATTAATCAGTACGAGGTATATAATGTAGTGCTTATACAAGAATCCAAATAATGTGTTATATTTCCAATAAGATATTATATAACATACACTATGCCTCGCACATTACGTATAATATATTATATAACATAATAGGTGTTGCATAGTATGTATAGTTTATTATAGTTTATATTTCATTAGGCAGATTGGTATGGCATTTGCACATCATTTTGTGCTATTTGTTTTGGAACTAGAAAAGTTAATACAAACTCAATGCTGTCTCTCAAGCACTAGCATGCAACATCCTTGATTTCTTGCATTCATCTCCACCTCCAGACATTTCACTTCTCCACCTGCTTAGTCTACCCCGAAAACGAATACAGAGCATCTAAGTTTTAACAGCGCTACATGGTGTACAATTTTAACGAACCCGGAGCATTTCCGTCACTACTGGGGGTGATGCATCCTTGGCCAGAGTGCTAACCATTACACCACCTAGACTCCCTGGTATCAACACACTACCCATGCTTACCTGCCTATGTGGTTACTTGCCTGAGAGGTCAGTTCAGACTACTAGTACTACACTCGTCCCCCTGGAATTGTAAGTCTTTTAAATGGTAATGTAATGCTTACTTTTACATACATACAGGCAATGCACTTACGTGTACATACACAGGCTAGTTTCAACAACTATAGAGCATGTATATTGTCACGGCAACCAGTGTTGTAGGGGTGATTCTTCTTCATCGTGCCCTTCCACAGTTATCTCAAGGGATTTTTGAGCAGAGGTATGATCTTTATTCATGGGATGTGCTCGGTGGTGGATGGTGGTAGCAGGATTTGCAATCAGACAGCTGATTCCCAGGGTCCGCAATGTGAATGCTCCTGCTGTGGCCAGTTTGTCGAAAGAAAGCCTGGGCATACACTTTTACCGACCCAAGGGATTTTTAACCTCCCACACCACATAGACATGGTATGAGAGCAACCGGCCTTTGATGACGCTGTCAGTTATACTCAGCGGTGGAAATCCAAATTGGCAGAGGTGGGGGGGGGGGCACGGGGACTCGAACCACCGACCCTCAGATCAGGCATCCGACCTAGTCAGACACTCTAACCACTTCGCCACAGAGAACACCACATGGGGGTGATGAAAATGGGAAATATTGCACCGAGAGCAGGACTCAAACCCACATCTGTTTGCATTCCGGGCCAGTGTGCTAACCGTTACACCACCTACGCTCCCTTATATCACCATACTGCCCACGCCTACCTGTCTATGTGGCTCCTTGCCCGAGAGGTCAGTGCAGACCACTCCACTCATCTCCCTGGTATTGTAAGTATTTTAATGCTTACAATTGCATACATACAGGCAAGGCACTTACACATACATACACATACTAGTTTGTGTTTTGGCTACATATTATATAGTGCATGTTATATATTATACATATGCATGTCTGTGTGTTACCTTCTATTGTGTCCCATATACTACGTAGTTTATAATGTGTCTAATAGTTATGTAGTATATAATGTACCTAATATATTATACATATATGTATTTGTTGTTCACTGGATGGCATACATATAAACATCCCCACCTGATACATACAGCTTTACGGTAATGGTTGCCATCCAAAAGTACCGGTGATAAGTAGGTGACCAGAGGGCGCAAATGAGGTGCCACCGATTTCACTTCACAACACCGTCTCCACAAACATTAACAAACAAAAAAACTAAACCAAATCCCAAAAATAGATCCGAAGCCAAACGCAGCATATTCCCAATATAACACCGTCAACATGGATAGTAATTTAATAACCTAATGCATCTCATTCCATATCTCACAGTTAATCGCTGCCCTGGTTCATCGCTCCATTCTTCACCATCTATTTCTAATAGCTCAACACTAGACTGAGGAGCACTCTAGTGAAACCGGCACCTAGAGCTATTGGACATGTCCCCGTTATAGGCACTAAACACTCGCCTTGTACATCCTCGTGCCAGCAGGTGCTGGCCAAAAGGCGGGGCTATACATTCTGCGCCCGCCATCCCACCAGCCGCCATCCACATGGCTAGCACTACCGACCACGCTGCAGTGGAGATGTGGCGATTTACTGCGCGCCCCAAGCAGCCAGGTTATATGCCCCGTTTATGCTCCAGGCACATGTTGGTGTCACCCTTGTATGGCGTTGCTCATTTCAGCAGGCCACTGCTGATGGGGTTTTGTGTATTTGTAAATCAGTCATGCGTAAAGCAGTATCACAATATGTACTTGGTTGGATGTGTTATATACATATGAAGAGCTCAGGCGCAAGACCCCGTAAATGCCAATCCAAAAATGCAGTTTAAATAAAAGATCTTTATCTGAAAATAATTTTAATTCTAAGTAATTCCACTTTTCTTATGCTAACATTAACATGATTATGAAGTGATGGGCAACAAAGTAGGAATGTAAACATATTACATCATTGAAGGTTTGATTCCCATATTTATATCAATTCTTGGACTGACATGTACGGGGTGTTGTGCCTGAATTCTTCATATTAATAATTGTATATGTACGTGGATGTATTATAATATATATATATATATGTTATATAGAATGTATACTTTATTATGCGGATATAAATGGGCGCAGGGTTAGCAGGATATAATGTATTACCTACGTATACCTGCTGCATATTATTCTCCAATCGCTGGCGATTTGGCAGGGTGGCGTTACCACCGGGGATGTCCGGCAGTTCGCACTGCGAACTCGTCAATTGGTATTTGAAAAAAACCTCCGAGCGAGTGCCGTGTAGCGCCCCGCGCAGGGGGTCGGCGGGTAGGAGCCATAACCCCACCGCCACCCCATGAGTGTGTGGGGGGCGGGGGGGAGCAGGGACTCCAGAGCTTATTACATGCGATAATGGGAATATCACTATCCGTATATATATGCACATATATACATATATACATATATATAATATATACATATATGTATATGCATTTATACATATGTAAATATGTCATAAGTGGATCTATAAATAGTTTTGAAAGTGAGCAGAGTGACAGTTGGCTCACAGTTATAGGAGGCGGGGGAGGAGAGAATGCCGACTCCGCAGTAAATAACATGGAAGATAAGATGGTTAGAGAGAACCATTAAGGGGCAGCCGTTATTTATATTCACATAATAAATGATATAGTACACATATACATGCATATACCTGTGCATGTGTATGTGCATATGTATATACCTCTGTAGATACGTGGTGTGGGTGTTGATGAACATGGAACCTAGAGCTTGATTGGAACTGCCAACTCTTGACAGTTGGGCTAGTTCTTTAACCATTATAGCGATATAGCGAATGGTAGACAGGAAGTGTGAACACTTATTTGTCTCTCTTTTTTGGGGGGTAAATTAGTTGTCCCAAGCAAGGGAAATCCCAGTCACAGACGACTGGTCTTCCCCACTCCACTGCTGGTCGATAGAAAGCACAAGCCTACACTTTTACCGACCCAAGGGATTTTTAACCTCCCACACCACATTTTCTTTTTTTTTTGTGACAAGTTTTTTATTCTGCCCATAACGTATAAGCTTCCGTGAGGGTGCTTGTTTTCAACGCTGGGCAGAAGACATGGTATGAGAGCAACCGGCCTTTGATGATGCTGTATGTTATACGATGCTGTAAGTTATAGGCAGCGGTGGATGAGGCTGTAAGTTATGCACAGCGGTGGAAATCCAAATTGGCAGAGCTGGGGGCACGGGGAATCGAACCGCCGACCCTCAGATTAGGAGTCTGACCTAGAAAAAAGTCAGACACTCTAACCACCCATTACACCACCGAGGTGTGCGTGGTTTCTTTCCTTCTTCCCTCCGTCAAGGCAGGCCACTACATATGCACACATATGCATACATATGCATACATATGTATATGCATATGCACACATGTGCATACATATGGGTCACTCTCCTGAAAAATGTCCAGAAGTGTCACATGGAGAGTAAACATCTAATATTTGAATTTGTTACATTTTTTGGTTCCAAATGAAAGCTGGAAATCTCCCCTTTACATCTATATAAAATATAAATTGATGAGATACAAAATCTAGGTGTAGTCCATGATTAAGCTATGTCTTATGGCAGTATAACATGTGTTGCTCTCATGTAACACATGTTTAGGACACCACACAGTCTGCTTAATACAAATCTAAGCAGAATTATATAATTTCATAAGAGCATATTAATCAACACATAATATACAGAAATATGTAGTGCTTATATTGACCCAACAAAAAGTGATTCCCAGCTATGCGTTATTCACTGAATAATTAGAGTACAGTATTTGTGTGGCATCCAGACACCACTGGTTACATCTGTGATGGAAATTTGTATTGTTATTTCTGAAGACATCAAATAATCTTTTTTTTAATTTAAGCATGCATACATGTTAATAGATACTTCCTTTTTGATTTGGGAACTGTTTTGTTTGATATATCAATGCAATACAAGATGTTAGTAAGGATTCAACCATGTCCCATATGTCATGTTACAAATGGCTGCCTGTAAAAGGTTTTTTTTGTGTACAAAAACACTTCATAGCTAAAAGGACCGAAGTTGCACACAGTTTATTTTATTTCCCTTATTTCTTACATCAAATCTGAATATGAATATTAAAAGTATAATGAAACAAATAAGTAGGAAGGTGTTTTATTGATGTTTTAAAATTGCATCCCATGCTAACCAGTTTTCAGAAGAGTGACCCATATGCTTTTGAACAGTTCAGGTGCAAAATCCAGTAAAATAGTAAAATTGAGATACCATATATGTCCCAATAGACACACACTGAATGAGTGCAAACACATGGATGCGCAGCTATTTATTTCCTGTGGGCGCAAAATAATTATTTGCGATGGTTTGTTTCAAATTAACATGTACTATGCTTCGATATGCAGATATTGTGAAACATTCATCACTGTTTGTTATTTCATGGATTTTTTTTTGTCATGCCTCTGAAATAAAGTGGGATTGTCTTATTTTATTTGCATTCATTCTGAATATGATCGTAAATTTGTGCGTGCTTTCAATCTTGAAATGCGGGGTGTGCTTCTATTGGGTACCGTGCTTCTATTGGGACATATATGGTAAGCATTCAAGTAAAACATACAGATAGTTCCTTTTTTACATCCCTATTTGTTGTTACTAATTGCTCTATGCAATCTCTTTCCAAGAAAAGTGAGAATTAAAATTAGCTTCAACTAAAGATCTTTTATCTTAATTAATTTCTTGGATTGGCATTTACAGGGTTTTGAGCTTGAACTCTTCATATATACATATATGTATATATGCATATACATGTATATGTACATACATATGGATACATGTCTAAGTGTATGCGTATATCTGCATATATGTCAATGGCCGAATGAGGTAGAGCGTCCGTCTCCCAGGTTGGTAAACCGTGGGATCGTGGGTTCAAACCCTGGTCGAGTCAAACCAATGCCTTAAAAATTGATACTTGTCGCTTCCTAGCCAGGCACTCAGCATTATTAGGATAGGACTAGGAATGGTTGGCTCAGTGTCAGGATAATGTGACTGAGTGGAATATCAGGCCATGGTGCTGGCGACCTGGTCTCCCAGTAGGGCAGCACTATAACATCACCATGAGTGTGCACTGTCAAAAGTCGGTACCCGTCCTGATATGACCTTAGATGTTGCTAGGACGTAAAACAACAACACGCAAACACAAAGTATATATGTTCATGTGCATATGTGTACGTAAAGCATATATGATTGTGTGTTTGTGTATATGTGAATTATGTATGTACGTGTATAGTCTACAAATATAAGTCAAATCTAGGACTAGGTCTAGGTTTTATGGATTATTCTGTTCATAAGGGGCAGTGGGAAGACAACCATTAATGGTTACACTGTTTCTGCAATTTCTATTGTCAACAGAATAGCATATGTTTGTGGAACAATGTATACCAATTGTGAATATAAAATGTCTTATGTCTTAATGTCTTATGTATATATACATATACATATATGTGTATATAATACATTATATATGTATAGAACACATACACGTGGTGGAGGGGCTTCACACCGACTTGTTTATTTATTATTACTGTGTATATTGAACCTCTCCTAGTCACAATTGCATTTCCTCTGGGCCTGCAACGCTCGTGGCGCCACCTGGCACCGACTAGATAATCCCACGCTATGCAGGTCCTATCTTCACTTCTCAACAAATTTAAACTTTGTATGGACATCACGCCTATGACCGTACCTCCGATGCCGACTGTTTATCTCAAGTGTTGCTTTGCACACATGGCGGAGCAGACTGAGAGTTGTAACAATAATACAAAGGGTTCAGATGCAAAACCCTGTAAACGCCAATCCAGAAATTTAGGTCAACATTGGAATTTAACCTACACAAAGTTTTTTATTTTTTTTTTGCATTCTTATTGTTGTGATCCATGCTCCATAATCAGTTCATCACAAACAATGTGGAATTAGTGAGAATACAATTTAGCTTCAGGTGAAATGTTTTTGCATTGGCATTTATGGGGTTTTGCACCTGAACTCTTCATGTGAAGAAGGCAGTAACAAGTGCTAAGAGGAAGAGCTTGAAGGCCGCGAACAAGCAACAATCCAGAGAGGCGCTGCGAGATACGAAACGCGAAACTATCCTTAGGAACGTCAAAGCTAAACTGATAACTGAGTACCCCCTCTAACACTAGCGGAGAGGGTAGGTATACCAAAATGTTGCAAATGTGACTAAAAAAAACAAACCCACACAAATCTAACATAACTACTAACAGCTAAGATGAGAAGGCTACTACCAAATTGAGACTATTGCTGCTCAGCGACACGGCTTGCTGGTTATGGACAGGGTAAATGAACCATCACCAAAATAAAGCCTAGAAGAGAGCGACTGGAAGGCGATGGCCGACATAACTGTACTTATGGTCGAGCAGGGAGTTGTGGACCTGGAAACAGAAGGAGAACACCTGCCCTGTGTCTTCTCTACTATTGGGTTTAGATTTCCTATATGTGTTACCTATCGGTATCACCAGAGGTCGCGACAGTTGTTTTGTATATGCACTATATTGTTGCCACCAGAGGTCGCCCCGGATGTGCTGTATGCGTCATCTAGTGCTGCCACCATGGGTCGGTCACCAAAGATGTATTGTATGTGTCATATATTGCTGCTACCAGAGGGCGCCCCTGATGTATGATATGTTACCTCTCGTTGCCACCAGCGGTCGCCACAGATGTATTGTTTGTGCCATATATTGCTGCCACCAGAGGTCCCCCGGGATGTACTGTGCATGCCAACTGTTGCTGCCACCAGAGGTCGCCATGGATGTAATTTGCTTGTCAACTGTTGCTGCCACCAGAGGTCATCCTGGATGAACTGCATGCACCAGCCCACTCTACCACCAGAGGTCGCTATTGATTGCTGCTCCCAGCGGTCACCCCATATGTACTGTATATGGCATATGTTGCTGCCACGAGAGGTCGCCCCAGATGTAGTGTATTTGCAATATATTGCCGCCGCGATAGGTCACCCCATATGTACTGTATGTGATATATGTTGCTGCCACCACAGGTCATCCCATATGTATTGGATTTGCCATTTATTTCTGCCACCAGAGGTCCCCCCATATGTACTGTGTGTATCATCTATTGCTGCCGCCAGAGGTCACCCCAGATGTAATGTCTGTGTGCCGTTGCTCGCTGCCACTAGAGGTTGCCATGCCTTGCATTCGCGGAGTGTGTGAATGTTTGCGAGCCTGCTGGGAGCTCACAAACTGCTAACACTGCGGACGCCTGGGGAATGCATGCCGGATATGTCTTCATCAGGATGGCAGGGTTCATTCACCATGTGGTGCACACACTGCTAAAAGTGATTGATTCTTACTGATCTCATAACATAACCACACTCATACCCAATATATATATATATATCTTTTTTTTTACTAAATGTATTTTATTCAGCGAATAATGTCTTTTGTCACCGCCAGAGCACTGGTCTTCCAGCCATTCATTACAATTTGTTGGTACATAAATGACAATATCAGTTGCAATAATAACCACATGAAAAACTTGTTTGATAATAGAAGCATAATATGAATTGACTATTTGTTGTAATAGTTACTGCATACAATTCCAGTTCAACATATTGTAACATAGCAGTGAATATATGGAGACTGCTTCCTAACAGGTAGTTTGCCTTTTATAGTGGGTACAGCACATGTTTGGACCATCCTACTCGTCCCATCTCTCCGTTAGGACTGGCCTACCCAGTAACTATATAAGGAGCGTAGTCACACACTCTCGCCACTCTACTCCCAGACATCGAGGCGTCAACATCTCCAAGTCAGTTAGGCCTGAAACCTGATCTGGCTAGTTTCAGTATGGGATGGATTCAACTTGCTGAGCTTCTACAATATGGAACAATGGACATTAGGAGGATTAGTGACTGTGGTGTCTGCCTTTTCACACATCCATCATCAACTGAGAGACTATAGCTGTATGGTTGGCGACGGCTCACAGACAATGGATCATCTATATCTATCAACTCCTCAAGGCAACTGAGACATAGAAGAAGCACCAAGAGACTGAGTGTATCTATCATCCATATGGACTACACAGACAGTTGTGAGTGTAATATTATACCATTGAGAATTTATATGTAACTGTACACTTTGTAATTGAGAATATATGTTATAAGTACATATATGTGTATCGTTATTTGTCTTCTTTACTAAGAATAGAAGATGTTCCGAATTCTCTTTTCTCCTCACTATATTAGCTAGTCTATAAGATTAGGCATTAGTTATTATACGTGACAGAGAAATTGGGGGCTTGACCGGGATACTGTCAAAGTTGTTCTCTTGGTATTTGCAAAGAATCTTAACAAAATGTCTCAGTATAAAGCCTTTCTAGAGTCACCCTCTCTACAAAAACTAGAAAAGTTCAGAAGGGATGAATTGTTAGAAATTGCTCGGGAGTTAGACTTAGATGTGAGAAGGTCTAGCAGAAAAGCTGAACTAAAGAGAGCTATTGTTGAAATATTGGTTGATGATGAGTTATTGCCAGAGGATGTGTTGGATGAATTGGGTCCTCTTGGTCCTTCAGGAGGGGGCCGTAAAGAAATTTCAGAAAGGGAGATCACACTTAAACAAATGGAAATACAGGCTCAAAAAGAACATGAACTAGCTCTAATTCAGGCTCAAAAAGAAAATGAACAGGCTAGAATCCAGGCTGAAAGAGAACTAGCTCTAATTCAGGCTCAAAAAGAAAATGAACAGGCTAGAATTCAGGCTCAAAAAGAACTCAAGCTCAAAGAAATGGAGCTCCAACTTGCTTCTGAGAGGACAATACAGCAAAATATGTGTAATGTTAGTAGAGATGTCCGATTAGTTCCGCCATTCAATGAAAAGAAGGTTGATAATTATTTTCAACATTTTGAGAAGGTGGCACTAAATATGAAATGGCCAAAGGATAAGTTGGCACTGATGTTACAAAGTGTTCTGAGAGGTAAGGCTCAGGAAGCTTATTCAGCACTACCCTTGCAAGAGAGTTTAGATTATGAAAAGGTCAAAACTGTTATTCTCAAAGCTTATGAACTGGTTCCAGAGGCATATCGGCAGAAGTTTAGGAGTTACCGTAAGCAAGAGAACCAAACTTATGTAGAGTTTGCTCATGAAAAGGAAATGTATTTTGATAGGTGGTGTAAGTCTATGGAAGTTACAGATAGTTTTGATAATCTCAGACAACTGTGTCTTGTTGAAGAATTCAAGCGTTGCACATACAGTGATCTAAAAACTTATCTTGATGAAAAGAAAGTCACGTTATTGTATGAAATATCCACCCTTGCTGATGATTATGCCATAACCCATAAGACTAGTTTTCAACAAAATATTATGCACCTGGTGACCATGCATCAATACATGTACAAGATTATTCTAAAATTGTCTTTAAACACTTCTTTCTTCCTTTGCTTTTTCAAAAAGATATAACATATCTCCAATACACATACATATATTATACTGTAAATATGCAAATCAGTGGATCCAATCACCAATACCAATTGGAGAAACCTGCCCATTTTTTAATCCCATCACAAGTGTTCCGTATTGCGTGGCCTAATGATGGGATCGGAAGTCTGAGATTGTAGTGGGGACTTACATCAGACAGGTTTTATTATGCCATGGCAGACTGAGATGAGTATCCGCCTCCCATTCTTCTCGGTAATGTGATTCGAAACGCCTGGTTCGAACCCTGGCCGAGTCAACCTAATTACTATAAAGGTGAGAATTGTTGCTACCTAGCCTGTCGCTTGGCATTACTACAATAGGACAAGGCGCAGTGGAATGCTCAATCAACTAATGTACCCAAATATAAAGGACTTTTTTTTGTTAATTCATTTAATTTTTGTTTGAATAAGCGAGGGACCTGATGATAAAATTGCATGCTGCCAAGCCACTCACATATATATTGAAATAATCATGACTGGAACGGACACAAAGAAGGAGAAAGAAGGATTGGGGAGGATTATAATTGATATGGGTCGTTCTCAGAAACTGCATACCATCTTTGTGACATGGTATCCAAAAGTGAAAACATTCTAAATAATAGCAGAATCTATTTTCGGGTGAAGGTTTATTTGTTGTGCGTATGTCAGAGTTGACATTTTTTATTTTGTTTTTTGTTTTTTATTTTATGGAAATTGAGAAATCCATTAAAATTAAGTATGCAACATTCATTTACAGCATCATTTTAGCACACATCCATAACATCATTTTAACACACACAACAAATTCAAGCAACATTTGATTGATTACAGTTAAAGAAAAAAGAGTGTGGTTTTCTAGAAAAGAAGTTGATATACATGTATGGGTAGATGCATGGTGTCGATCCGCAAATTTTCATATTTTCACAAAATCATATAAATATGCTATCGATGCACTTTGCGGGATGGATTAAATATATTATTGCTGTATTTTGTGGGATAGATTAAATACATGTAATATTGCTAACTTAATTAATACAAAGAGGCAGCCATAACTATTTGACTTAGTACCCCCCTAAAAAGAAGGCAAATTTATTAACAATGTAACATGGAAACCAAATATGTGATACACAGTTTCTGAGAATGACTGAAGATGTTGTCTGGTATAGGAAGTGTATCGTGCGCAACAACTATCAATGAACACTGGTCATGCGCATTGGGCCGTGGAGGATGTACATACAAATAGAGTGCACTTATTTATTTATTTATTACATTTTTTGGTAAAGTAGATATTCATCTGAATATGACATTTATCAGCGCTGGAGCACTGGTCTTCTCGCCATCTTACTATTGCAATTGACAGTCTAAATGATCTAAGTTTGATCAGTACTGTATTACGTACAGCACAGATCCTGTAAAATTAAAGAAGTGGCTTGTCCTGTATAATGTACAGCACCAGTAACTGTAGTTCATGCAAAAATGGGGAGCAGCACCGAGTAGAAAGTGTATATTCGGGACAACTCAAACAATCATTGAGGGTTACATTTGTTCTCTTATAAAACAAGGTAAGTTTATAGTTGACAAGACATTTTGTGTGTCTTATATAATGTTCAATGTGTTTAAATGGGTTGATAGTTGTGTAGTATGTTCGGTGTGTTGATGGTTTGTTCGTGATGGTTAAGGGTGGTGGCAAGGGAGGGGGGCCCATTGGGGTGGATGGTGGGTGGGAAAATCCCACAGCAGAGCAAGCGAGGATGTACGCAGGGGCAGGAGCTCAGGGCTTTGCTAGTAATTACTCCCCTCCACACATTAAGATTTGTATTATCGATAATACACATGTAAACAAACAACACGTTATAATCAGTTTAGAATCTGGAGCCGGTCCAAAACTCCCAAAGTGATGCGCGAAAAGGAAGAAGGCAAGGCGGATGTGGAGACAAGAGGCGTTTATTGGAACGCCTCACACAAAAGGTATACAAGAAATGGAGGTAAGGAGGCTCATGAGGAGCAACAAGAACATAAGAACAATACACAATGCAGGTAAGGAGGCTCATGAGGAGCAACAATAAGGGAGCAAAGTGATGATGTAAGGAAGCTCAGATGGAGCGGACGTATACCTTAAGCTTAGCGAGTTATGGGGAGGGGCGCCGAAGAGCCTTCCACCAAAACGGAGGAGAGGGCTCGAGGCGCGCCCAAGGGCCCCTGGAGCAGCAGGGAGGACGGCAGGAAGGCGAGTGACTGAGGGAGGCCGGCAGGCGGCCTTATAAGGGAGGAGGGGACGGCAAGGTCGGGGGAGGTGAGAAAGCGGCGGGCCGGGGGGAGGGCGAGGGAGAAAGCTGAGAGGCGGGAGGCAGGGGGAGGTGCGAATGCTGCGCGACAGCGGCAGGCGGGGGGAGGCGCGAATGCTGCGCGACGGGCGGGGGGAGGGTCTCTTCCTCTCCACACATCAAACGTAATGCGAGCATTACGACCAATTTACCAGCACATACTGATAATACTAATAACAACAATAAATGGGATTAATTCATTTCACTCGGCAACATGCAAGACAGTAAGAAGCAAGGACAAATCTAAGTTATCTTTATTTCAGAAAAGTAATCATCGCATAGTGTATGCTGATCATAATCAGGTCAAGGGCAGCTAGGAGACGAATGTTCTTGGATTGCTTGAAATGAACAATTACATGGTTGAGTACCACAGATTCAGTATATATTCAGGTAGCCACATCAGGGATCAGGTATTCAGCAAGAGAGGACAGCGCTCACCCCCGAGAGAGAGGATGGGTGTGTGGGTGGGGAACAGTTGTGAACAGTAGCGAGCACCGAGGCAGAGTGAGTGGATGGAGAACTGAGAGAAGCGAGGAAGACAGAAATAGCAGTGAACCAGGGACAGACATTGCCTCGCTCGCAAATCAGTCATGTTAGCCTCGGGCCAACATGCATAATTATGGCATTACATGTTAGTCACATTATTATCCCATATTCATTAGTTGTTGGTATTACAGTGGTTATGTGGTAATGGTAGATATATCAGTTTGTGTTAGAAATGCAGGGGCAGTGTGGGTGTTGCGGGAGGGCATAATGCTATCATGGTTAATTGTTAGATGTTGTTCGCGCTGGCATTGTGGGGGGGGGGGGGTAATCTTGTTAGGTCAAGATTGGACTCCAATGTAGGACGACCCCATTTCTTTCGCTGTGTCATTTTATGGACACCAATTATCACCTTATAATGAGGTTTGCATATACTGCGGGTACTGCAGGTATTGCAGGTATTACAATACCTCAGGGAGTTTGACGCCCCTGACCTGCAGAGTTGTAAACCACTGCCTTGAGGTACAGGTTCTTGACAGAACCGAAGGCTAAGGGAGCAAACCATAAACAGAAAGCCATGTCACTGTGGCAGCATTAAGGGCAGTTGATGTATGGAACTCCCAACAGCTCCCTACCAGCCACTGCAGGGACAAATAGTTTTTCGCCTGTCTGGACATGTTCTTGCCAGTGTGAAACCTCTATTTGCTCCCCAAGAGAGTTTTGCTGGTAACTTGCAAAAGCCAGCAGCACTTCAACACTTTTGCAGGCAGTTTTCATGAAATGTACTAATGGGGTCAAGCAAGGTTGTGTACTGGCCCCCGTGCTCTTCTCCATCTTCATAGCAGAAATGCTCGATGAGGTTTTCCGAGGCATCTATATACAGTCCAGACAGAGCGCTGACCTATTCAGGCAGCTTTCATGACATTTAAAGAGCTAAATGGAGAGCGGCAGTCAAGTAATGAAAGCAGTCTTTGTTGCACCGCGACCGACAGTATGATGATGATGATGATGCATATATATATATATATAGGCAAACCTTATATATATATATAAAGGCTGGCTATAGTACTTCCCATGTGAAAGCTCAGGAGTTTGAATCCCAACAGAGTCAAACTTATAAAATTGATACTTGTCACTACCTAGCCTGACGCTGAGCATTAATAGGATAGGACAAGGACTGGTTAGCACAGTATCAGGATAATGTGACTGTGTGAGCTTTCGGGTCATGGATACTGCTGGTCTGGTCTCCCAGTGGGGCAGCACTATAATGCCACCATGAGTGTGCACTGTCACAAATCGGTACCATCCTCATATGACTTAAGATCTTGCTATGATATAAAACAAAAACAAAACTAATAAATAAAGTATGTATATATATATATATATATATATATATATATATGAGTCAGTCTCACGAAAACGGGACAATCGGTAGTCAAGTGAAGATGTCGGCATCGCAATTCTTAAAAGTGTAGTGCATTTCTTTGTTTCATATTAAATTATCCTAGAAACAAATAAGGTTGTTGTATTTTCTCGACCTTTACATTCAGTATCAATTTTAAGACTTTCCAACACCTCTGTCAATGCTAATCTATAATTATACCGATCGACGCCGACATCCAATGATCGACGCCGACAACCTTAACAGATGTCGGCATCGCAATTCTTAAAGTCTCGTGCAATTCTTTGTTTTATATTAAATTATCCTAGAAAAAAATAAGGTTGTTGTATTTTCTCGACCTTTACATTCAGGATCAATTTAAAGACTTTCCAACACCTCTGTCAATGCTAAATTATAATTATACCGATCGACGCCGAAATCCATGCTCGACGCCGACAACTTCCACCAATTGGCCTCTTTTCGTGATCCTGACCCATATATATGTGAATAAACAATGATAACCATTCAAATATACGCTCTTAGCTGGTTAGTATGGGCATTAATATATTATAAGCAAGGATGAATTCCAAAGAAATGTGGAAGAGGCCATAATATTCGACAAATCAAATGGTAGCAGTGACCTGGTCTCTCAGTGAGGCAGCACTATAAACTCCCCATGAGCGTGCACTGTCACAAGTCGCTACCCATCCTCATTTGAACTTAGATGTTGCCAGGACGGAAGACAACAAACAAGCTATGTATGTATATTGTATATAATATATATATATATTATATGAATAAACAAAGAAGGTGTTCCCTGTGGGAGAGTGGTTAGAGTGTGTGACTTTTTTCTAGGTCGGACTCCTAATCTGAAGGTGTGTGGTTCGATTCCCCATGCCTCCCACCCACACCTCTGCCAATTTGGATTTCCACCACTGTGTATACCTTACAGCATCATCAAACTTACAGCTCTCATACCATGTCTATATGGTGTGGGAGCTTAAAAATCACTTGGGTCAGTAAAAGTGTAGGCTCGGGCTTTCTATCAACAAATGGTCTAATGGTGAAAACAACTCTACTCAGACTTATCCATGATAGGCAGTATAAATCTTCAAGAAAAAGATTCAAATATACACTGCTGCTTAGGATGGTCATTGATATAAAGTAAGGATGACTTTCAAAAATATGTGAAATAGGCCTTTATATTCGCCAAAAGGAAATTTGACTAAGATAATATATAGTTGGCGCGTACATCTAACATACATTGATGTTTGCTAGAAACGTCGCTGAGCCACCTATTGCAGCAGTCCTCCATCTATCTCTGGTGTTTATTGGAAATGAAAGCCACATGCATGTATGGAATGCTTAGTTCTGAATTATTCCACCAGGACTGCGCTTAATGTATGGCCAGGGAACCCAGCTGGGTCTGGGCGGGAATCTCAATGGTCGCCTGGAGTCGCCTCAAACTGGCCACGCCGACGATAGTTGATTGAGGTTCACACCCAGTCGGCTCAGAGCAATTTGTGTATAGCTCTGGGGTACGGGTAGTAGCGGAGAGTTGATGTGTAGTTCTAAAATGTCGGTCACACTCAAGTTTCCTTTGAAAGAATGTAGCTGCGGTCTTCCAGATACGCATGTGGAATTCTTCTTTCTTCTGATGTTGGTCGCATCTAGGAGTTTGACTGGAACCAATTGTGACAACTGCTGATTTTGATTAATTGGGCGTATGTCTCAAATATATATATCTCAGCTGGGTTCTCTATTTCAGCTGAATGTATTTGCATCTTCTACATATTCATGGAATTCGTCCCTCAGGTCTTCGACAGATACATAGTATTCATCATTTGGCTATCTTCCTTGTGGTTATGCATTCAATTTGAATCACGACTCACAGGATAGTAAGTTAATGATACAAATAACCCAAGTAGTGTCTTATTGTTTTTCTTTCCGCTACTAACTATATATACTTAATATTTTGCTTATGACATCCGTCTTAAGGGGCCCAAATTAGAAAACCCTATATTATAATATGGTGATATTGAGCATCATTCGTAGAAGATCGAGTAGAAACTCCTATACAATACGGTGATATTGAATATACATGCACAGAAGATCAAGTAGAAACTCCTATACAATACGGTGATATTGAGTATACATTCATAGAAGATCGAGTAGAAACTCCTATACAATATGGTGATATTGAGGATACATTCATTGAATATCGATTAGACACTCCTATGTAATATGGTGATATTGAGTACACATTCATAGAATCTCCATAAGAAACTCCTATACAAGATAGTGATATTGAGTATACATTCATAGAAGCTCAATTAGGAACTCCTATACAATATGGTGATAATGAGTATACATTCAGAGAAGCTCCAGTAGAAAATCCTATAAAATATGGCGATATTGAGTATGCATTCATAGAAGCTCAATTAGGAACTCCTATACAATATGGTGATATTGAGCATGAATTTAAAGGAAACCGACACCACACAGTAAAAGCGGTAAATTAATAAATGGACGCTTTGCACTAACTACCTCCTATATTGGCAGGCGAGTTCGGTGAACCAAAACAGAGAGACAGAAAGGAGGATTAAACACTGTAAAATGTGCACCGCTTCTCGGATCCATGCAGTTGCAGGAAGTAGCACATCTGTGTCCTCACTTCCCCTCTCACCAACCCCCCCCTCCCATCCCTTTCCCCCCACTCCAACTTCACTCCAACCCGCACCCCCTCCCCCCCCCCACACCAATCCAATCAGGCGGTGCTTTGAGAGCAGCTCGCCTACTACTTCAAGGAGGTTTTAGTCGCTGGGCAATATGAAAAGGACAGAGACAATTAAGGGCATTGGGGGCACACCCTTTGGTTCCAGGGAATAGTATGTCGGTGTATGATGTGTGTATGTGTGTTGCAACTTCTGCGTGTGGTGCGATCATGTGTGGCTGACGGGTGGGTAAATGTTTTTCAGGGGTGTTTGATGGTTGGTGGGTCTATGGATGTGTGTATCTGTGTAGGGATTGTTGGTTGGTGTATGGGTATGGGTATGTGTGTAGGGCTAAGGGAGCAAACCCTAAGCAGAAAACCATGTCACTGTGGCAGCATTAAGGGCGATTGATGTATGGAACTCCCAACATCTCCCGACCAGCCACTGCAGGGACAAATAGTTTCGCGTCTGTCTTGACATGTTCTTGCTAGTGTGAAACCTCTATTTGCTCCCCGAGAGAGTACCGCTGGTAACTTGCAAAAGCCAGCAGCACTTCAACACTTTTGCAGGCAGCTTTCATGAAATGAAATGGAGAATGGCAGTCAAGTAATGAAAGCAGTCTTTGTCACATCACGACCGACAGCATGATGACGATGATGTGTGTAGGGGTGGCTGGTGGGAGGTGGGTGCATGGGTATGTGTGTGTGGGCGAGTGTGTCTGTTTCTGTGTCTTTGAAGGTTTCTTCGTCTAAGATGTGGGTTTGTGTTTCTGTGGAGTTGGGAGTGTGTCTGTGGAGTCAATGGGGTTATGGGTGCGTCTGGTGTCTTTAGGTGTCCTTAAGATGCAAATCCCCATCAAAGAGATATATACAATGTCCGATTGGTTGTCTTTGTTCATGATGCAGGATTGGTTTTTTATCTTTGCATCCTGATGTGTCATCCTGCCGCGAGTCTGGATTCCCACTGGGGCAGCACTATAAAGTAACCGTGAGTACGCACTGACACAAGTCGGGACCCGTCCTGGTAGGACCTTAGATGTTGGTTGTTTGTTGGAGTTCTACGTCCTGGGAACATCTCAGGTCATATCAGGACAGGTACCGACTTGTGACAGTGCGCACTCATACTGACTTTATAGTGCTGCCCCACTGGGACACCTGACTGGCAGCACCATGAACTGATATCTCATTCAGTTACGAAATGGCGAAATAGCGAAATAAATAGGGAACTGTAAACAGGAAGTGTGAACACTTATTTGTCTCTCATTTTTGCTTGAGTGCAAGTAAATAAGCAACACAAGGAATAATTAGTAGCATGTGGTGAATAAGGGGTCAAATTTCCCTGGATCATCAGCCCATGCCTTTTCTAATCTGTTCTTGAATGAATTTATTGACTCAGCATCAATAATATTTTGTGGAAGACTGTTCCATAAATTTATGATCCTGTTTGAGAAACTCTGTTGCCTTAACTTTGAAATGGCTCTGGGTTTTAGTAGTTTGAGAGTATGGCCCCGACTGCCTTCTCTTTTATTCAAGGTGAAAAATTGGTTCATATCTATTTTATCAAAACCTTTCACAATTTTAAATACTTCAATTATATCACTTCTTTTCCTTCTGTAGGAAAGGGTAGGAAGTTTCAATTCCCTAAGCCTTTGTTCATAAGGTAAGTCCTTTATAACTGCAACTAATTTTGTTGCACGTCTCTGAACCTTTTCAACCTCCAGAATATCTTTCCGAAAAATTGGGCTCCAAATTTGTGGACAGTATTCCAAAATTGGCCTAACAAGAGACTTAAATAGAATGAGAAAATTGTTCTTGTTGAGGCAATCGAAAGTAGTATACTGAGCTAAGCCATCCTTGCTTGACAATGAGCCAACCAGTCCTTACCTTATCCTCATAACGCCAAGCGCCTGACTCGGAAGTGACAAGTATCAATTTTGTAAATCATTGGTTTGATTCGACCAGGGTCCGAACGCATGGGTTCAAATCCTACGATCTACCAACACGGCAGGCAAACCCTCAACTCATTCGATTATCCAACATCGTCCCTTAGATGTTGCCAGGATGCAAAACTGAAAAAAAGATTAAAAATCCCATCGACGGATAATTAGGCTCGGTTCTAGAAACAGGGTTCCAAAATCAACACCAACATTTGATAAGGACAAACTCCCCCCCCCCCCCCCCGCCTGATCAGCATTCAGTGGCCCGCATAATCAACATCCGGTTTCATTGGCTGGAGCGCAGCATTTGGAGCCAGCGAACCGTGACAGGCTGATTTCCGGTGTGGCCATGTGGCTTCTTTACGACCTACCCGGACAACCCCTTCCTGCCCCCTCCCCCCGCCCACCTCGCCCGCCCCCACCCTCCCCCCCTCTCTCCCCCCTCCCTACCCCACCCCCACCCCCACCGTGTACAGTTCCTGGGGACCCCATGCAGTCCAATAGGCGCCCCCTAATCTTAGTGCCAGAGAGATGCCTATCCTAATATACTACTAGGAGGTGCTGCGCATGACATCTGCAAACCCAACCCACTTCCGGTTTGCAGATTGTGTTATTTCAGCAACACTTCCGGTTTACGGACACCTTTATTTCCGACAGCTAATCCATGCGAATTGAATCTCAGGCCATCATCTATATATATATAGATATACCGGGCGCAGTGACCAAATCAGTACAGCAGGGACCTCGCGTGCGGAAGGTCGGGAATTCGGTTCCCTGTCGAGTCAAACCAATGACCTATAAAATTGATACTTGTCACTTCCTAGCCTGACACTCTGCATTAAAAGGATAGGGCAAGGACAGGTTAGCTGAGTGACAGGATAATGTGATTGAGTGGAATATCGCGTCTTGGTGTCAGCGGTCTGATTTCCCGGTAGGGCAGTACTATAACTTCACCATGAGTGTACACTGTCACAAGTCAGTACCTATCGTGATATGAACTTAGATTTTGCCCGGCCGAACAACCTCCAATAACCACTAATCTATATAAATAGGTGAAAATAGACTTGTTTCCCAGACCAGCACCAATCCGCCCTCTGACGTCAGTGGCATGAACTTGTATTTTGGAGAGGACTTCAGTAGTACTGCATTGGATAGCATCGGCAGCGACAGAAACCAGTATGGAACTACTGTATATGTCCCAATAGAAGCACACTGCGCGAGTGCAGATACATGGATGCGCGTTTATTCAAACTTAAAGAATTTAATGGATTTGTTTTTGTTGCGCCTCTGAAATAAAGTGGAATTGTCTAATTTTGTGTGCATTCAGTCTGAATATGATTGTAAATGTGTGCGTGCTTTCAATCTTTAAATTGAGGCTGTGCTTCTATTCGGTAGCGTGCTTCTATTGGGATATATACGGTACATCGCAATATAATGGAACGTGGACACATTCTCGGAAAGTGGACACCAAAGTGTGGTCTGGAGACCAACGTGCCTAATTTAATTTGACATTTTTGAAGTGCAGGGTTTGATTCGATATATCTTATTTAGATAATGGTACACTTATTAAGTATTTGTTGCTGCATAGAAATAGATCTTAAGCCAATTTGATATAATCGATTACCGCTGAAGCCTATGGTTTCGGAATGCTGCCATGCTTGCCAACATTAATTTGGCATGTTTTCACTTCAAATATCTACAAAAGAAATCATTTGAAATGAAATTTACTTCAAGCTAAAGAAAAGTAGATTACAACGATAAATCAAATATATTTATCTCAGAAAATTTCAGAACCTATCGGACTATGTAGCTTATATATATATATATATATATATATATATAAATAATGCTTGCATACCAACATTGTTTACACACCGCTTCCTTTTGTTCGTTTAGTTTGTTTCCTGTAAATAGCTATGTCTGTTGTCAGCACCCAAACACTAGTGTAGTGGTCTGCACTGACCTCTCAGGCAAGTAACCACATAGACAGGTAGGCGTGGGGAGTGTGTTGATATCAGGGAGCCTAGGTGGTGTAATGGTTAGCACACTGGCCCAGAATGCAAAGAGATGTGGATTCGAGTCCCGCTCTAGGCGCAATATTTCCCATTTTCATCACCCCAATGACACTGGTTGCCGTGATCAGGATCCTGTACAAGCTTTGCGCTGTATGGTTGTTGAACCTACCCTGTGTATGTATGTGTTAGTGCATTGCCTGTATGTATGTAATTGTAAGCATTACAAGACTTACAATTCCAGGGGGACGAGTGTAGTGGTCTGCACTGACCTCTCAGGCAAGTAACCACATAGACAGGTAGGCGTGGGGAGTGTGTTGATATCAGGGAGCCTAGGTGGTGTAATGGTTAGCACACTGGCCCGGAATGCAAAGAGATGTGGGTTCGAGTCCCGCTCTAGGCGCAATATTTCCCATTTTCATCACCCCCATGACACTAGTATGCCAAACGCATTTACAAATCTTGTTGCATACAAAGTTAAAGGTAAAGCAATATAGATAAAACGGAAAGGAAAGTTAGTTATTTTTAATGACACCTCTAGAGCACATTGATTTTTATCATCGGCTATTGGATGTCATGCATATGGTCATTCTGACATATTTCTTTGGAGGAAACCTGCTGCCGACACATAGGCTACTCTTCCCGTTATGAACCAAGGGGTCTTTTATTTGCACTTTCCCACAAACAGGACTGCACATACCACAGCCTTTGATGAACCAGTTGTGGACCACTTATTCAATATAGATAGATGACCGCGAGAAGACACCAAATAAATACATGAATAGCTATATAATTAGATACACGATTTCTTTCAAATCACAGGGAGTCAGCTATCCTAGAGTGGCACACTGATATATGCTATGGTTATTTAGGAGTTGACCATCTTGTGAAAACTGATATACTGTTAAATGGATGACCGTCATAAGGTGTAGGTAGAATGAGGCTCTGGTTTGTTTGCTGTTCTTTTACGGCCTACTAACATATAAGGTCATATCAGAACGGCTATGAGGCTTTGGGGTTGAAGTAATCTTCAGCTTAATCTCACGCTGGGACTATAATCCATATTTAAACCTAGATACATACTTCCTTTGAATTCCTTTTAAACCTAGAGTGACACTTCCTTGTTGAATCTTTCTCCGCTCATTCAATCAAACCATCTTGCTTGCTAGATTTGGTTTGATCCCTGAGGCCTAATTTGCATCTGACATTACAGCCCTGTAGTGGGTGGCTCACGATTGGTCAATCATGCCACTTCAACATCACGTGACCACTCCTACGCGTCTGTGTGTGACGCTAACAACCCACTAGCAGGTCTAAGTATGTCGGCCATCTTTGGAATCAGATTGCAGGCTTCCTGTGTGGAAGGTCGGGAGTTCAAATCCCAGCCGAGTTAAAGCAATGACTTATAAAATTGATACTTGCTGCTACCTAGCCTGATCAATATTTAGGCCTCTCGCTATGTAGCCTACCTTATCGAATTAATCAACATTGACCGATTTACAATGGGATGAGCAATCGACGTACAAATTTCCATCCCGATTAATCAACGAATCTACCTATTTTAAAAAAATTACACAAACTCGGTGATTTGATAATCTGATCCATTCGAGTTTCTAGTGAATTAATTTCCCATCTGATACGATCCCGCTCTAATTGCCTCCATGTTTTATTACTGGCTTCCATTCACCTTTTTTACGTGATGAACAGCACCGACCTGTGGTGGAGATTGTTCAACGTTGTGTCCTGTTCTTTTGTATAGGTTACTTGATTATTTGTACATCGTCTGAACTGGCTGGTGGCCTTGGTGAAAGAGAGAGAGCATGTAACCTACACCCTTATTTATAGGTTTTAATCCGTGTATCAGTCAGGTGACCTTAGCTTGTAGCCGGCAGCCCATTGGCTACAGAGTCCTAATGCAGCCGGGTACCAGTCAGGTTGTAAAATATTTCGATTTTCTACACATGGTTACATTATTAAATAGATTCCATTTAAAGTACCCAGTTGTTTTGGTTAGTAGATATAAGAATGCGTAATCCGTTGCTGAACGCAGACTGATAGGGTGGGAGACAGTCATGTTTGGTATTTAATGTTTAATGTGTATTGGATCTGGGTTGAATTTGTAGGGAGGGCATCGGCCATTATAGAGGTGTCGGGTCAAGTTGCCACGACCTGGTGGTAGCAGGGATGTGGGAACGATGGATGCACCGGAGCTGCACCCATCCCTACTGTCCTGGAATCTCAAGATGGCTGCCATAAAGAGTAAAATAACAATATGCCGGGGATCAATAACATCATGTACCTTCAATCATATCATCTACCTTCAATAATATCATGTTCCTTCAATATCATGTACCTTTAATGACATGCCTGTAGGAGTGCTGGAGAGATTAAAAGCCTGGGAGAGCTGGCGGTCACCACTGGGCCTTTCATGTAACAAGAGGTACTTTTGTGTCCATCCTCTATTCTGTGCTATACCCACTGTAGCCACTTCACTATTATAGACAGGCATCTATATGACTCAGCTACACCACCTATTTCCTCTACTACACCCTCTGCTACTTTATCGTATTTTATATATCGTTAACTTGCATTTCATTATAGCTCACTTCTCTTTATAAATATCTGGCAACCACCTTCAAAAAGGGATTAGCCAATAATACAAGGTGACCTAGTTAGCTGTTAGCCGGTAGCCAGTTGGCTGCATAGCATTAAATAAAAATCACCCCAAAATTCCCAAATATGTCACAATAGGCATCACACTACTCCTGCATCGTGGTTGGATAGAACCAGTTCCTTCTACTATCAATGTGTCTAAATATCTCTTGGATTTTGGGTTTAATTTGACCGATTTTCACTTATTCAGTAAGATATGCTCATAAATAACATTATTTCAAACCCCAAGTGAATATTGATCATTCTGACTAACATAATTAGATTGTAGCCATGAATATATTTCTGTTTTTGGTTTTGTTTACATTCGCAATAACGCTGCCGCCACATCGGCAGACGTATTGCCGTTGTCGCTATACTTTCAGTCGGATTTTGGGTTTAATTTGACCAGAATTTCACTTATTTAGTAAGTTATGCTTCTAAATAACATTATTTCAACCCCCAGTGAATATTCATGGTTCTAAATAACAGAATCAGGTCGTGGAAGTGACTATTCATACACACACTTGATACTAGAGAGAACTGCTTCTATCCAACCATGGCACTGGTCACATGGTGCTAATCGTTTGACCCAAATCCTCAATAGAATCTGCGCTGAATTCACCGGATCACCCGACCAGAGGGGGATGGCCGAATGAGTTGAGCGTCCGTCTGCCGTTTTGGAAGATCGTGGGATTCTAATCCTGGTCGAGTCAAACCAATGACCTAAAAATTTATACTTCTTGCTTCCTACCCAAGCGCTTGGCATTAGTAGGATGGGACAAGGTCTGCTTAGTTTGGTGTCAGGATAATGTGACTGAGTGGTATATCAGGTCCTTGTCCTGGTGTCATAGTCTCCCAGTTGGGCAGCACTATAAAATCACCACGAGTTTGTACTGTTCCAAGTCAGTAGCCGTCCTTATATGACATTCGATCTTGCCAAGACATACAACTCCAAAAACCAACCGGCAACCACTAGACCATCCCAGCTCGTTTTTATAATCTCACAAAACATTATATCACACATAAATAAGATTTCTCCTGAGACTAGCCTGACTCAAATTGCCAAGCCTCGTTCCGATAATAAAAGCCCATGGAAACCAAAGCCTCGTCTATCTACATACTTGTACCCGATGATTGTGTAAGATCATCGATAAATTCCAATCAGGTCTAAATTTGTTGCTGGATTTATTGGCAAGCAGTCATGTGTGTGAGAGAGACACTGTTGGATCTGGTAGTGGTGGTCAGTGTCACCAGATAGGTGACAGTGTCACACTTACACACTAATGTCCTCTTGCTAGACGGCCACAGCAGTGTCTGGAACCATGTATGCCTAAGGATATGTTCACTTCATATAACATGTGTTTCTGTTCATGGATATTCAGTATCTCTTTAAAACTAATTTAAGTGAAAGGAATTGAGGAGTTCAAGCGCAAAACTACGTAAACGTCAATCCAAAAATGTAGTTAAAATAACAGATTTATACTTGAAAATAATTTTCATTCCCACTAATTCCACTTATATTGTGATGACATGATTATGGAGCAATGCTTCAAAAAGAAGCAATGTAAAAAGATTAAATTGTTGAAGGTTTGAATCCAAGATTTATGTTAATTTTTGGATTGGTGTTTACAGTGTTTTGCACCTGAACTCTTCGATTGTAAATGCATTACATTTAGGACTATTAAGAATATCAATGATATGTCTATTGCAATACAGTACAACCACGTTAAACCAACCTCGGTTAAACCAAACGATCGGTTAAACCAAACTTTTTTCGGTGGCCCGGCAAAATACTACCAAAGTCGGTTAATCCAAACTATCGGTTAATCCAAATAAAATGGTCAGTCCCCTGGTCACTTCCGGTATGGTTAAACAAAACTTTCTTGTGGTTATATGGTCATCTGAAACTTTGTTATATGATAACTGGTAGTATTTTGCCGGTCTGCCGAAAAAAGTTTGGATTAACCGATCGTTTGGTTTAACTGAGCTTGGTTTAACTGGGTTATACTGTATATACATAACAAACATTAATCAAAGTGTCCAGATACATTGTATATTTGCATTCATAATGCACCCATGTTTTTGCCAAAGCCAAGTTAAAGCCGAAGCCAAAGCTTGGTTAAACCGATGATCGGTTAATGCAAACAAATTTCTAGAGTCCCTTCAAGTTTGGTTTAACGGGGTTATACTGTAATAAGAATATTAGATGGGATGACTGAATCACTTGAGCGTCCAGCTCAGGTATTGGTAGATCATGGGATTCGAACCCTGGTCTAGTCAAATCGATGACTTAAAATTGTATGATTGTCACTACGTAGCTGGGCGTTTGGCATCACCATCAATTGTGTAATGTTCTGCACCGACCTCTCAGGCAAGGAGCCACATAGACAGGAATGCGTGGATAGTATGGTCATATCAGGGAGCTTAGGTAGTGTAATGGTCAGCACACTGGCCCGGAATTCAAAGAGATGTTGGTTCGAGTCCCATTCTAGCCGCAATATTTCCCATTGTTATGGCTCTGTCACACTACGACGTATCTCGCCGGCGCACGGCCAACGCGCAAAATCACTCTTAATCGTCGAGACACGTCAAACTTTTCGGCGTCAGAGCAACGTATTGGTAGCGTGCGGACGACATTGTGGTTACGTATATCGACGGGTGAGAAAAAAGACTTTGGTGCAACATTTGGGAACGAGCCTCACGTGCGTGCGGCATGTGCCTAATGTTTGCATAACATTATTCCAGCGCGTCTAACTTATCTTGACGTGCCCTAACATCGCCATAACATTGGCACCCGTGCGTTGTCGCACGTCGAAAGTTTTGTGCAAGCTCAAAACTTTGCCGATCCCCTGACACATACCGTCGGCGTAGATCAACGTATACCAATGCGCGCCTAATGCGCGCCTAACACGCGCATAATGCTTCATGACGTATCCCTACGTAACGGCAAAAAATCACACACGTTGAGACACATTGGCGAGAAGCCTCATAATGTGACAGCACCATTATCACCCCCACGACAATATCATAGTGCAAGGTGCAGTGGAATGAGCAAGACTAATTGTCACAATAGGCATCACACTACTCCTGCATCGTGGTTGGATAGAACCAGTTCCTTCTACTATCAATGTGTGTAAATATCTCTTGGATTTTGAGTTTAATTTGACCGTAAAAAAGTAAGAAGCAGTAAAAAAGTAACCACCCAATTCCGAAATGCTGGCATAGCTCAAATGGAAGAAACACCACCCAAGGGCATGTTCACCTTTCATTCGCATAACTCCAACGGTGTATCGCAGTAATTTACTGAATCCAAATACCTTGAATAGTGCACATAAACTCCCGCCAGGGCTCGCCACCTCCTGCGTCCGCATCCTATTGGCTCTCGGCGCTCGGCGCCAATGAAATTTGCGTCCCGACCCCTGAACCGGAAGCAAGGAGAGGAGTGGGTAAACATGCGCAATGAGGACTTCCTCTCTGAGGTCGGATGGTGGGCGGGGGGTCGGTGGGTTGGGGTAAGTGGGTGGGTGGGAGGGATCTATTGACGACAGCGCCACTTTGTGAAAGGCGGCAGGCTTGGGAACTTGCCCCGCCCCACACGCGGATACTTTTTATTGGCTGGGAGGGCGTGTGTAGTGGGGGGGGGGGGGGTGAAAGGGGAGTGGAGGGAGGAGGGACTTCTGGGATATTGTTAGCAAGAAGGAGAGTTGGTCATGGTCTCAGAGGGCTGCCGAGGGCACCCTCGGATGAGGCGGTGTTATGTGGAGGTGGCATGCGATTCTCACCATTGTCTGCACTGCTGGTTCTGGGATTAGGAGCAGTCTTTTTTTGTTTGTTTCCTGTTGCTGCTTCTTGCATTTCGGAGACTTTCTGCCAGTGTTTGTGTGTCTTGTCTGTCCTTTTTGTCCGTTATTTTGAGTTTTGGTGGCGACGGAGGGGTTTTGGGTTTCGGGGAGGGGGGGGGGGGGCGTTGCTTCAGAAATAATTTGCTTTCTGACAAGAGTAGACATGATGTTTCTATTTGCAAGAACAAGCGTTTTGTGTTTTGTGCTGGATAGTTAATTATATTTGGGAAGTGAAGGAATTTTGACTGAGCTTCGATTATATAGATGGGGTGGATGCAGCTTGCAACCACACACATACAAGCATATATATGTGATGTATAACGTATTATGCGAGTATAAAGATTTGCAAGGTAATATTACTTATTATTATTGTTATCCTCCGTAAGATACATCACTGTACCGGTGGCGCTATCTTGCCCAACTCGCCTCCCCTGGATGTTGACCATTGTCAGTCGCACTGGAGGATTTTATATATATATATATATATATATATATATATATATATGAAGAATTCAGGCGCAAAACCATGTAAACGCCAATCCAAAAATGTAACTTAACTACAAGATCTTTACCTGAAAAGGATTTAGTTTCTCACGAATTTCACTTTTCTTATGATCACATGATTATGGAGCATTGAACAAAAAAGAAGGAATGTAAAAATTTAACTTTGAGAGGGTTTGGATCCCATGTTTATGCCAATTTTATGATTGGCATTTACATGGTTTTGCACCTGAACTCTTTATATATATATATATAGGACATTCAAAACACTACCCGGTTGAAAACACTACGGTTGTTTGGAACTCCTGTTAAGTTCAAAACACTACCCTTACATACATCCAAAACACTACCCAAGTTCAAAACACTATCATAACACGGCAGTGGGGGTTGTAATGCCACAACATGTAACTACTGGTACATGTATTGGTATACGATGACCATGCTGCAGCGTTTGAACCGCATACTAGGTGGTTTGGTTGTTGGGAGTTTTACATCCTGGCAACATCTAAGGTCATAGCAATACACACGTAATAGTAGTATATACTGATAGCGCTGTGGTGTCTGCACCATGTATTAGTATATGCTGGTGGTGCTGCAGCGATTTTAGCACGTATTAGTATATGCTGATGGTGCTGCGGCATTTGAAGCACATATATAGTGGTATACAATGCATACTGCTGCACCCTACTGCATTCTTCACCACCCTACTGCATACTGCCCCACCCTACTGCATACAACACCACCTTACTACAACTAAAAATGACTATGCAGCAATTATTATTTTTTAAATGAGAGTAGTGTTTTGAACTTAAAGGTAGTGTTTTGAACTTAGCGATATTGTTTTGAGCATAGCCACAGTAGTGTTTTGAACCTACCTTTAACTAGGTGGAAAACACTACCATAGTGTTTTGAACCTAGCTTGAAAACACTAACTAAGTGTCTTTGCGGGGTAGTGTTTTGAACTTACTACACCGACAACAACTAAGCTATTGTGGAGGTTATTAAAGTTGACAAACAAATAGGCGCCCAGCAACCTTCGCCTCCCTAGTCAGATGTCCCCAGTTAATCCCAGGCCTTCCTGCGGTGGGCGACTGTTTCATAATTAACAGTCGGTTTGATGAGTCGCCTAACAGGGCAGTGCGTGAATCAGTTTCAAAAGGAAAGACCGTACTGACTTGTGACAGTACACACTCATGGCGACTTTATAGTGCTGTCCCACAAGGATACCAGGCTGCCAGTACCATGACCTGATATCCTACTCAGTCACATTATCATGACACTGAGCCAACCAGTCCTTGTCCCACCATAATAATGCCAAGTGCATAGCTAGGAAGTGACAGGTATCAACCTTTAAGTCAGTGCTTTGACTTGATCAGGGTTCGAACCCATTGGACATATAATAAGGCTGCCCAAGTGCCTTCCCCAAATCACGTAGACTTCGACAGATACTTCTTAATACCGTGTCCAGGCTATATAGTGAGAAGTAGCCATTTTGAAATCCCTTGAAACCATTGGTCTTACCTCGGCAGGGATTCGAACCCCGGGGTTCAAACATCCTGTGAGATGCCACAATGGGGATGTTGTTGAAGCCATTCAGCCATCTGGTCTGGTATTCCGAGAATGATCTGGATACATAGGTCAGTCCATGGAATAGCTTCAGTAAACCTCATTAGAATATGTTAATATAGGCATTTGATGTGGCAAAACAGGCTAAAGGCCCGGTCACATAGACATTAGTGGACATAGTTGAACGTAGTGGTAGTTGAATACAGTTGAACGTAGTTGAACGTAGTTGAACGTAGTTGAAAGTAGTTGAATATAGTTGAACATAGTTGCATGTACGTACACAGAGTTGAACATAGTTAAACGTAGATGAATGTAGTTGAACGTAGTTGAATGTAGTTGAACATAGTTGAACAAAGTTGAACATAGGTGAACATAGTTGCACAGATATGAACGTATTTGAACATAGTTTGACGTAGTTGAACATACCGGCATCCATGCTTCTCCATCATGCTAACCTGGTAATAACTTGGTTGAGCCGTGAGTTTCAATTTAATCTTTAGACATGTTTAAAAGAGCGCTATGTTAGAGGTTAGAGCCTAACATACTGTGGCAAAGCCTCCATACTCTTAATGTACTCTAGCATACTCTAGCATACTCTAGCTTACTCTAGCATACTCTAGCATGCTCTATCCTACTTTAGCATACTTTAGCCTACTTGGACGTATTTGAACATAGCTGTTCATAGTGGAGGCTAACATACATTGACCATAGTTGAACGTAGTTGGACGTTCCAGCATCCGTGCCATAACATATTTATTTGTACCAAAACCTGCCGTACCTTAGCGTTTTTCACCGTAGTTTAACATACTTACACCATGTCTGACCCACGTTAATCTATCCTCCGATCAACTATGTTCACTAACGTGTATGTGACCAGGGCTTAATCATGAGAACGTATGGCCAACATGCTGCAGGGTTAGATCGAGAGTGTAAATGTTGAAAGCTGTATAAGTGGATGTAAGTGTAAGTACATGTAGGTGTATCAAGTTTGGTAATATGACTTTTCTGTCGTTCATGTGTTTTTGGTAACCGCCATCAGAATGCCACTGATAACCTTGCTTGCAGCACAGCACGAAACACAAAACTGGACAACACAGCATCCTGGTAGAGAATATATACTGCTATGGCAATATATCCTTGGAGAGTACAGTAGAGCCTGCCCTGATGGGCTATCTTCCTATTGGTTGTATAGCTCCAGAGATGCTTGATTGGCAGTACAAACACAGTGGTGAGTGGTAGAGCACACACAACTCCCTGCTCCCATCCCCCAACCCACTAGCCTACCACTTAAGACATTTTAAGACATTTAAAGAAATGTTGTATTCACAATTTCTATACATTACTCCACAAACATATACTATTCTGTTAAGAATAGAAATTGCAGGAACAGTGTACCCATTAATGGTTGTCTTCCCACTGCCCCTTATAAACAACAAAATAATCATCATTAAGGCTCAAGAGACCTCAAACATATACTATTCGGTTAACATTAGAAATTGCAGGAACTGTGTAACCATTACTGGTTGTCTTTCCAGTGCCCCTTATAAACAAAAGATTCATACAACAACATCATGAGCCCTGGAACTAATATAGAAATAACCTACAGACTGCTCTTTAAGGAAACAGACAGATATCACATAATGTGTGTGCTTGCGGGTATTGCAGTAGCTCAGATACCTTGGGTGCTAAAATACCTCAGGGAGTTTAACGTCCCTGCCTTGCAACGTTGTAAAGCACTGCCTTGTAGTACAGTTTTGGATGATACATGAGGCTAGTGGTGGGAGGGTGCTGGGTGGGAAGGGTGGGAGTCTAGTAGAATGACAGTCTGGTTTGCTAGGGAGTGGGGAGTATAGTTTGTGTCTGGGTGAGGGGAGGAGTAAAGGCACTTGCAATGTGATATCCGGTATGGGTTCTGTCGCTTCCGGTGGAACGTTTTTTAACCTATTATCGCTCAGGAAAATGACAAAATAATAGCCAATTATATCGTTCTCAGCAAGATTTCAATATGTTAGATCAATCTGCTTGAGATCCTCCTAGAGAGGAGGTCCGGAACTACGATATAGTCAGTAGTTGATTCTGTCCTTGGTGTGCATCACCGTCAATTCCGGTACATTCCTGGCTAGGCATGTTATGTTATGTAGCTACTGGACGAAGGCTTATACCGGTATGTCCGGATATTCATCGGTATCTGATATATACGTAGAGGAGTTATTGGTATTTCTCAGAGCCCCCTAATAGTTGTACACCAGGTCCTGATTTGTCCACAGTTTGTCGGCATGAACCCATCTTCTGTCTGCTATCTTCTATCTTTCCTTTGGGACAGCCTGCTCATGTGTACATATCAATTGACGACGCAAACAAGCAGCTCATTGAATTGGATTTTATTCAATACACGTAGTAGTCAATAAACAGTAGGATACATGTCAGAGTGTAAAATATTCCGACCTTTTAGGTCTGGTTCATAAATAAATAATAGTTTAAATACATTCTAAAATATCTCTTTTCACAAAGCTCATATGTACTGTATTGGTATATTTACATGTATTACTGAATTGAAGTCTGCTGGTATTATATATGGTATAAAGGGAGGTACCTGCTGAAACATAGTTTAAGGCCAGCATAAACAGTTGCTGCCGACTGTGGTTTGTTCACCCTGACAAATAGTCTGTGAAGAATGCCACAGAAGTGGCACAATAATTAAGTCAAGAAACTGAGTTATGTGTGCCTGTTATGGGATGATTTACAGATGCCAGTATCTGAGGGAGTTTTAGCACACAGGTGACAATGCATGGGGGCTGTGGCTGTGTGTGTCAGGTGTCAGGCTGGAGGTGGGAGGTGGAGTGTGCGTGTGTGTGGTGAGCCCTCCCTGCCCCACCTGATGGCAGTTTGCTGAACTAAAGATGATGCAATATGTAATTCTCAAAGCAAGGCATGTATAAACTCCTACTATTTTGGAGTTGTCCCAATCTAAGGGACTGGTGACCACTGGTGTTATGTAAAGATAAATAGGGTTGATCATCCCATATAAGTGTGATTGGTGAACTTGATGGACAAATATGTATTTGACTTGGGGTGGGTGGGTTGGCTCCCCCACCCCCTTACCCAGATGGGGGGGGGGGGGGTGGTGGGGGTCCACCCACTCCCACCCTGCCTCCCCCCACCACTGACTGGAGGAGTTTGACCAATGAAATGCCATGTTACTGTCTCTGACTGAGGAGACTCCCAGCAACTGTGTACCTGTATTTTGAATGCGTTCCATCTGAATAAATGACCTGGGCAATGGGTGTGGCAGGCAGATGACCTGGAGACAATACAGCAGGAGGAGCCAGCCACCCCTCCCTACTAGACTTTACCACACTTAATTTCTGTTGGGTTACTATTTCTTGGAACTGATATAGTGAGCAGATATAGTAAGCAGATATAGTAAGCAGATATAGTAAGCATATATAGTAAGCAGATATAGTAAACAGATCATCACTTGAGTAATATCACACATTAGTGCTTTCCGGCCTCCACCCACAGAAATTAAGGTTCTATTTCCTATGAAGATTCTAGAGTGTAAAATACCACGAGTTAACATGAGGTTTGTTCATCAGAAATTTGACTCAGGCCCTCAACACTATCGCTTCCGTGTATTCGTCGTTTGAAGGGATGGGTGGGAGGCTTAGTTGAGTTGGTGAGCTGCTCGTCGGGCAGCTAGAGTGGAAGTGAGGTCTGGTGGGTCTCGGGGGCCGACGATGGGCGGTTGTGACATCAGAGATCTCGCAAGAGACGCGGATTCACATGAGCCCAGTAGGGGCATGTGGGTGAGGATTCGAACCCAGGTGGCACCACCAGTGAGACTCCTTGTTCACGCGCAAATTACCCATGTTGGCAAACCAACATGAACAATGTGCCCTATGTACCTGATCAAGTTATTCAGACATGTTACTATGCAATCTCCGTGCCTTCAGATCCCAACATAAATTTAACTCTCTACATTGTGTTAACATGCACATTCTTTACTACCTGGGCAATCACACTCACTAACCCCCATATAAACACACCCACACACCAACCAACACAATCAACAATACACCTACAAACATACCCAGTAACACACCCACAAACCGGCATATCCAGAAATCCACACAGATATATATACACACGCACCCATCTACACATCGAGAGGCACATCAGCAAACCCACCAACACACTCAACAACACACCTACCAACATACCCACTAACACGCCTGCAAAGCCACACATCCAGAAATCCACACACACATATATTCACACACGCACCCATCTACACATCTAGAGGCACACCAGCACACCCACATCCCCACACATAGAGACTTCCACAAACACACAGACCCTCACCCATGTAACCATGCATTCATATATACACACACCACATCTACACACCCAGACCCGGCACCCCACCCACACACTCAGATATACACCTACATATTAACACACACCTTTTTCCTACGGCATTATTAGGTTAGAGCAAGGACTGGTGGGCCCAGCGCCAGGATAATGTGACTGAGTGCCATATCAGGTCATGGTGCTGGCGGCTTGATCACCAAGTGGGGCAGCACTATAAATTCACCATGAGTGCGCACAAGTCGGTACCCATCCTGATATGACCTTAAATGTTGCTAGGATGGAACACTCCAATAACCAACCAACCCACAAACCCACACATCCACAAACACACATACCCTCACACATGCACCTATGCATTCCAACATACCGGCAACAGTACTGGCAACACCTACACACTTACCCAGAGACACCCACCCACACACTCATATATATATATATACAAATACACACCCACATATACCTTTTTCCTCTCAATCCTCTCTACTCCATTACACCTCACTCTTCTACCAGAGGTTAGTGCACTTGGTGTTGACCAAGAACGAGGCTCTATGTTTGAGAAGGACAGCAATGAGAGATAAAGGATCGGATTTACACGACAGTAATCTTGAAAAGTTCCTAATCCTAAATCAGTCCCCCTGCACAAACTCTCCCCTCCCCCCCCCCTACCCACCCCCACAACTCCAACGTGACACGGACCAGCCACAACGGAAAGGGTAAGCCCCAGTCACATATACGATAGTGGACGTAGTCATTTGTAGATAGATTAACGTGGGTGAAACGTGATATCACTACGTTAAACTACGTTAAGGGAGGGCAGGTTTTCGTTGATGACCCACCTAATAGTATGGAGAAATACGTTACAGTATGGATCCCGGTACATTTTGGTACGGATCCTGGGACGTCCAATTACGTTGAAGGACCTTGAACTACGTTGAACTATGTTACCCACCACTACTTTCAACTACATTCAACGTTGTCCACTAACGGGTATGTGACCACGGCAGAACGGCCAAGGTGTTGTGTGGGTCAAAGTATTCTAGGGTATGCTAGAGTATGCTAGAGAATACTAGAGCATGCTAGAGTATGCTAGAGTACATTGAGAAGTATGCTAGAGTATGCTAGATTACATTATTATCACGGAGGCTATGTCTGCCTCAAACGTACCTCTCTTTTGAACATGTCCAAAGCTTAAATCGGAACTCACAGCCCACACACATTCTTGTCACGTTCTTATCACGGAGAAGTATGAATGCCGGTATGTTGGACTAAGTTGAACTATGTTGAACTATGTTGTACTATAGCCGCGTTCACACACGGGTCTTAAGTCGCCTCAACTAGTTCGCCTCATCTAAGTCGACTCACATTGGCCATGTGGATGCGACACTGAACCGAATTAAGGCTGAGTCGACTCATCTAGTTTGCCTCAAGTAGACCGCGTCGCGAGGTAGTTTCTATGAGGCGAACTAGCTTGAGTCGTTGCATGTGTGGACGCTAGCAGTTTACTTGAGGCGGCTTAAGCACATCACACGCATGCACAGTTCAGCGATGAGTTTGTTGATTTTCAGGTCAATCACAAGCGCATACTATATAATTTGGTCTATGAAAGAGCTAGGCTGTGCGCAAATATTTTTCTCATAATTTTTGTTTAGGTTTTCACTGCCCAGCAGAAGTTTGGACCATTCCAAAACAATACGATTCTGTCAATACAGATCTCAAAGTCAAATCCACACAATCTCGTGATGATGTCGACTAACCGAAAATGGCGCTGTTTTGGAGGGTCGTGCCCATGTGCAGATATCGGCTTCCATCTTAAACCGGCCAAAGTACTGCATGTGTCAACTCGACACACTTTCACAACTAGTTCGCTTCATCTAGTTTGCCTTATCTAAGTCGGCCTAAAGTTGTGTGTGTGAACACGGCTTAAGTTGAACTACTTTAGCTGTAAGGTATGCAAGATATATGGACTGACCCACTGAGCGGTGAGGTGCGGGTCACGTGGTGGAGTTTGCGCATGACCAGCGGTTGTCGAATAAAGCCAGTTGTACACTAGCACTCGAGTTGTCTACATCTCTCATAAATCACACGCCTCCACTACGTTCAACTACGTCCACTAACGTGTATGTGCCTGGGCCTGGAGACTCTGCAACAAAACCAAGGGCCCCTGAGTAAAACCAACCCTCGAGGAGCGCATACCAGGGGGTTCAGCGGATACCGTTGGTTGTTTGAGTTTTATGTCCTGGCAACATCTAAGGTCAAATCAGGACGTGTACCGACTTGTGACATTATGCACTCATGTTGACTTTATAGTGCTGCCCCATTGGGAAATCAGGCTGCTGGCACCATAACCCCGACATCCCACTCCGTCCCATTATCCTGACACTCAGTTAACCAGTCCTTGCATTATCCTGCTAATACCGAGTGCCAGTGTAGGAAGCGATGCCGTGGGTGAATTGATAGGACGCAGTTTTCCCATTTAGAAGGTCGGGAGTTCGATGCCTGGTAGAGTCTAACCAATGACATACAACATTGATACTTGTGGCTACGTGGCTTGGTACTCTGTATGACTAGGATAGGTTAAGAACTGGTTAGCTCAGTGTCAGGATAACGTAACTCAGTGGGAAATCGTGTCATGGTCCCAGCGGCCTGATTTCCCAGTGGGGCACCACTATAAAGTCACCAAGAGTGCGCACTGTCACAAGTCGATACCTGTCCTTATATGAACTAAGATGTTGCCAGGATGTCAAACTCCAGTACCAAACCTCCCGCGGTGACTCCTCTATCCCTGAGCCATGCATTCCTGTGTCCTGAACACCCAGGTTGATAGATAGCGCCCGTTGAAGCCTGTATGCTGAGCTACTGCACCCATGAGCTATTTATAGCCTCCGTTTGGATAAAACACCCCCGGGGACACTTCCGGTGTTCTCAATCATGTTCAGTCAAAGAGCTCACCCTGGATAAGACCTGTCCTATATATATATATATATATATATGTATGTATATAGAGAGAGAGGGTCTTGATGTCCTGTCACACTACGACATAACAACGTCAGCGTAGGGAGAACGTGAAGAACGTTGAACTTCTCGGTGTATTATGCTAATTTGGGCACAAGTTGAAAGTGGATGCAGCGAGTTGACGAGGGCGTAACGTTGGTAAAGCGTAGCGATACCGTCATTCAATGAGAGAGGACAACATCATTACGTTCATGGAATGTTATGAACGTTATTCCCTCGCCAGAACTACGTTATGTGACGTTACATATGTCATGACACGGTGGCGAAACGTTGAACATACATTGAACGTACGTTCTCCTAATGTTCTCCTGACGTTCCCATTACGCTTCATGGACGTTTCCACCAGGTTTAATGTGGGTCAACGTAGTGGAACATAGTTGAACGTAGTGAGCAGTGTTTGACTAACATCCATTTAACGTTATTGACGTTCGCCGAACGTGTACAGAACCGCGCTGGGTAGGGTCCTTACATTCGATTTACATCGAAAGTTTTGAACAGGTTCAAAACGTTGATGCGCCCCGACGTAACACAACGTAACGTGTTGTAGCTCGACGTCAGTCTAACGTCATTCTGACGTCATCATAACATAACCCAACGTAGGTCAATGTAATGACGAAACGTGATCACGTCAGGCTTACGTTTGCTTGTTACGTCATAGTGTGACAGGGGTATTACATATAGGTCGTTCTCTGAAACTGGGTACCACTTTTGTGACATAGAAGCCACAGGTGAAAACATTCCAAATAATAGCAGAAAACATTCCAAGTAATAGCATACCCCATATTCATACGAAGGTTTACATGTTTCGGAGACATCAGAGTTGAAAAAAAGCTATTTCACTTTTTTTGTGTTGATCTCACGCAAATCAAGGACTATGTTGAAATGTCCCATTTAACATATATTGACTTGCCTACACGATGGAAGGTGTTTAGGCAATATCCATCCCAGTTTGGGTTATTTGCACTCGGTATGACAGAGAACCACATTGATTCAACATTGCCTGTATGGCCACTTTGGCTATATACACATTAACACGTTCTCTCAAGTTGGAGAAGACTGTATTTGCTCACTGGAACACTTAGGCATCCATTTTAGCGACTACATTATGGTGATAGCATATGTATGTGCTACACAAGACTCCATATACCTGTTGTAGTTGATGGGCTACAAATCATGCAAAGTCAAACAAATGACTTTCAACTAGACATTTGCCTAGCGCTCGGCATTACTTGTGTTGTGGGGGGGGGGGTGATTGTGCCTAGAGTGGGAATCAAACCCATAAATATTGCACCACTTAGGCTCCCTAATGTCACCACCCTACCCATGCCTACCTGTCTATGCGGCTCCTTGCCAGAGAGGTCAGTGCAGACTACGACAGTGGTCCCCCTGGAATTGTAATCTGTTTAAATAGTCAGTTAATGCTTATAATTACATACATACAGGCAATGCGCTCATATATACATACACATGGTAGATTCAACAACAGTACAGTGCATACATTGTACGGGGTCCTGGTCATGGCGCCAGTGTTGTCACGTGATGAAAATGGGAATTTGTACACCTAGAGGGAGAATCGAACCTGCATATACTGCATTCCAGGCCAGTGAGTTGACCATTACAGGTGTTGATAATGGGAATTATTACGCCTAGAGTGGGAATCGAACCTGCATATACTGCATTCCGGGCCAGTGAGTTAACCATTACACCACCTAAGGTCCCTGATATCACCACCCTACCCAGCCCTAACTGTATATGCGCCTCCTTGCCTGAGGTCATTGCAGACTACTAGTAACTACACTAGCATATAGCAAAGAACAGTGGAATGCCGAAGACCTCATTTGAACATAATTGAACAAACACGAGACAGTTGTATATATAGTGGCATTTATTCTTACTAGTTTAGCTTGTTACATTAAGATTCAAGGTAGAAATGATAATAAGTTTGAGGATTTTAGTTTGAGGATATCATTAGTTGGGTGGGTGGGACAGCAAATCTACAGGAAGGTAGCACGTCCGATCGGTTGAAAAGCTAAGGTCGAAGTGTCTAGACTTTGTAACTGCGTCATAGGCTTTGCTCTGAATTTACAGTAGGTGGCGCGTCAATAGCGGCCAAATCGTAGTTCACAAGAAGTATGTAGGTGGCGCCAATGGTCACATTTTAAATCTACTGCGCACTTTCAGTAACTGCGTAGTATTGAGTTCAAGGAATCTACAGTAGGTGGCGGGTCAATCGACGACCATTGAGTTAGTTCAGAATCAAGAATATAGGTGGCGCCAAAAGTTGTTCAGGTCAATGGGAAATACACAGTCTCGCGATATCAATTACCCATGTTGCGCACATCATGGACAATTTAAATTCCTCTTGGTTAATCGATGAAAGCACCAAAACAAACAAACAAACACATCCACCTGGTTTGTCTTCTACCCACGGTACCAGTTTAATCCGTAGGGCAAGACGCCTGCATCGAGCACTCACACTGGTCCCCCAACCATTCCCTGCAGGGAAACGCCAATGGGGCCATTTGGTAGTCGCCTTTCGCCACTCAACCTCAATCAATTAGGGCATGTTCCTGGCGGGTGGGCCGATAGAAGTCAGAGCTGCCGGGCATATCCTCCTGAGCCCATCCCTTCTCCATATCCGGTGAGCAAATGAGAGTACGCCCCCTAGTGGGATGCATGCGACCGAAGCATTCCAGACACAACCCAACCTTTCAGAATGTCTGTCTATAAATGCTGTGATACCAATTCCCATGAGAGTCACGGAATTGAAGGTTCTGATCAGTCACCTCAGGAGTCGCGTATCGATGCCAGAATCTCATCAATTTCACACAAAGGCACCAATAACCAAAAAAAAGATACAAGATGTAATTAAATAAAGAATGTATTGGTTACTATGTTTGCTTTTTGTCTAATTTATGTCCTGTACTACAGTCTACTTTGGATGAAATAAAATAAATATGTTTAAAAAATGCTAAAATATAAGCCTATAGCCCCCATGGAAATGTCCTTAAATAGCCCATTTTAAAGCCATTTAACTATTATTTATGGGGTGCCATGCGCCCAGATCCCCTGAGCAACGTCGTGACTGCTGCCACTCAGGTTTCTTTAACAAAAAAAAGCTAACGACCACCCAGCACAAAAGTAGACAGGCTACTGGGGGTTCATCCTCTCACAGGTGCCATGCATGTAATGGAAAACCCCCAAGGATTATCAGTACCTGCAGGTTGGAAACACTATATATGTGTAGTGGGAGGTGTTGAGGCGAGATGCGATGGCTGGATCTGTCAGTCAGACCGCTGATTGGCCTCCACATGTGGGAGTTTGTGGTTTCAAATGCTGCCTGCGTCAGAGCATTGCCTTATGAAGTTGCTACCTGGCCTGGCGTTTGGCATGAATAGGAATGTGCAAGGAATGACCTTATGGAAAAATATACGGATTTTCGGTAAAGAATTGACAGAGAGCATTATTATTCTTGGGCTTTGGAGTGGGGAGAAGGTTATGTAATCTAAAAGCAATGGTGCCCCCACTCCTATGATGACATGATATAAACTATGTGAGATATATGTTCATGCATGATGCCTAAAGTTAATGAAGAGATGTTCTTATATATGAAGCAGTTCAAGGTTGATGAAATGTTCCTCTATGTATTCATAAAGAATGCAATTGGAGAAAAAGGACATTTTTGGTATATACATATATATATCTAATTGTAACTGTATACAACTAACTGCCTGTATCGGACCCAGGGCCAAGCACACCAGCCATACTACATTCCTTAGAGCCATACCCTGCAGGCTGGTTTTCGGTGGCAACCATTAGGGCATTGCACTGACCAGTCTGTAGGGGAGTGTCTGATTGGCTGGCTGTGGGAGATCCGGTCACCTGACCCCCATTGGCCTCTCATGGCCACACAAGTCTCATTCTAATTAATTATTCAAGAAACTTCTCCAGACACTCTGGAGAGGGATCACTCTACTCCTGGCTATTGAGTGAGACAGACCTACTCTTGAGCAGGAACCCCAGACACTCTGTCTGATGCCAGCCAAATTGAGTGTATACACAGCCATAGGACTCCTGTCCCATGGGCTGTCGGCACTGCTTTCAGTATACAGGCTAAGTTGATAATGAGACATAGGGTGGACAGTAGAAGGTGAGGGGTTAGGTTGATGGGTCACTGGTAGGTGAGCAGGCTTTGGTGTCAACAAAGCACAACACCCTCACTGTCTATCTGTGTGACTTGTCTCCCTTTCTTCCATTTCTATTGGTTAGTGTTGGTTGATAAGTTGATACTATTGGTTTCGAATGATGGCATCACAGGTGATATGAAGGGGAAGAGTATTGTAGTAGCATGGGGTGCTCAATGCAGCCGAGCATCCCTGTTATTATACTTAGATGTTGCAAGGATGTAAAACGCCAACAAAGAGCGACAACAAACATGCTCATCCTTACACTATCATTATTCCGAGTTGATACCTGGGGTGTGCTTATGGCTACATGAAGTAGTTTGAGTTAGTAGGTTGTTAGTGATGATGGGGTAAACTATGTTTGGAGGAGTGTACTAAGGACAGTTGTGTCGACACACACAGTCAACACGAGTGCTTAAACAATAAAGCCAATGCAATATGGACAAGAGTCCAACTCTTTTCATTTCTATGCAATTGCTCTCCCACAGAAAGTGGTGTTCATAACTGGCACTTGCCAGAATCCCAGCCAGCCATTTTCCAGTTCACTGAGGCAATGGATCAATTTGCCACATTTAACTCTGTCCATAACCATCAAATTAACGCCCCGTGCTCCAGAGCAATTCAGGAGATTTTTGTAAAAAGTAAAAAACAATGCCCGGCTCTATCCACTCCCCCCCCCCACACACACACATAAGAAGAAACACAAATAAAGTACTTTGTGTGTGTTACACCCCAAATGGAGGGGAATATTCTTTGGTGTTTTTTCCCTCCTCTTCTCCAAAGGGCGTTTCATTCAATTTGTTTCGAGTTGATTGTTGACATGAGACCCTGGCAGGCTACATGGCAATAAAGCACGCACACATCTGCGCATGCGCAGAACCTATGGGTATTCCTATGGCCCTTTCAGATTTCACTATAATTAAAGTTGCATTATCTGATGTATTTTTAACAGTTGCCATATTACAAAAAAAATATATATGTTATAATCTATTTTAATTTTATTTAAAAGAACATTTTATTCTTAAGCGTTGATATTAGAAATATTTATGTTATAATTGCATCGTGTACTAATTAATACGAGGAATAAGAGTAAATGCATATTAATGTGTAAATTGTATATGTAAATATGTTAGATAATCACTATAATCTATTTTAAATTAATTTAAATTACATTTCATTTTAAATGGTTGATGCTGTGATATGTTTTGTCCAATTGTGAGGAATAAGAGTACATGCATATTTATGTCTAAATTGGATAGATAAATATATTAGATTATCGCTATGATCTATTTTAACTTCACCTAAGGCACATCCTATTTTAAACAGTTGCTTTTAGAAATAGTTATACGGTGATAGATTGTGTCCTACTCTGAGGAATCAGGGTAAAAACATAATTTATTAAGTCTTCATATTAATGTGTAAACTGAATAGGCATACATTATTACCACACATTTCCGATCCGCTAATCACAGCGAAATGACACCCTCATCATTCCTTCCTAACACTGCGATCACAGGGTAGAGTGGCAGTGGAGATCCTCTATAGCCCTGTTTACACGGGCGATTTAAAACGCCTCATATAAAATGACTTACCTAGATCGATTCACATTTGCCGTGTAAACGCGACTCTGAGGCGTTTTAGGGCTGAATCGATTCATATAAATCGGGACATGTAAACCACCTCGCGAGGTAGTATAGATGAAGCGATTCAGCTGGTTCCCGGGCAGCGATAGTGTAAAATAGTGGTGCTCACCGGCTACAGGCTCAGCTGTAACTAATCGCTGGTGCCCGGCAGTGTTAGGGCCCGATTAGGCCGAAATCTAGTGAATGCGATCATATTTACCAGAATTACATACTCAAATAATGAAATTTAATTAAATTAACCTTAAATTCCAAGCGATATTAACATAGCAGCTACATCAGCGTCGAATCGATGAGTGTAAACTAACCAAATAGCAGTGCTCAACGGCTACAGGCGCAACTCTAAGGCTGCTGGTTCCCGGTCGCCGACACACTTTAAAACTCGCTTGTGTAAACGTGCCACTACATCGCTTCATATAAATCGATTTGCCTAGATCGCTTCACAATTGCCCGTGTAAACACGGCTTATAACACATTGTTATTGGAGAAGGCTATGCAAATAGGTGCTCCCCCACATGAGTAGTTCCTCACACTGCCACCAGATGGCAGGGTAGTGGCAGAAATTCTATAAGACTTTGTGGATTTTCGGACGGGACGTTAGTGGTGGAAATTGTGTAGCGAGCGAACCTTGTTTATTGAAGGAATTTCTTTACTTAGCTACTCCACACATTAGTAGTTCCTGATGCCCCGGTCATATACACGTAAAGGCCCTGTCACACTACGACGTAACAACGTCAACGTAGGGAGAACGTGAAAAACGTTGAACTTCTCGGCGTAGTATGCAAATTTAGGCACAAGTTGAACGTGGATACAGCGTAGTGGACGAGAGAGTAACGGCGGTAAAGCATAGTGATAGCATCGTTCAATGAGAGAGGACAACGTAATTACGCTCAGGGAACGTTATGAACGTTATTCCATCGCCAGAAGAATGTTACGTGACGTTACATACGTCATGACACGGTGGCAAAACGTTGAACGTACGTTGAACGTATGTTATCCTGACGTTCTCCTGACGTTCTCCTGACGTTCCCATTACGCTGCATGGACATTTCCACCGGTTTTAATGTGGGTCAACGTAGTGGAACATAGTTGAACGGAGTGAGCAGCGTTTGACTAATGTCCGTTTAACGTCCTTGATGTTCGCTGAACGTGTTCAGAATGTACAGCGAACGTAAACCCTTACGTTTGAGTTACGTCGAAAGTTTTGAACAGGTTCAAAACTTTGAAGCGCGCCGACGTAACACAACGTAACGTGACGTAGCTCGACATCAGTCTAACGTCATTCTGACGTCATCACAACGTAACCCAACGCACGTCAACGTAATGATGAAACGTTATCACGTCAGGCTTACGTTTGCTCGTTACGTCGTAGTGTGACAGGGGTATTAGTGAACGTAGTTGAACGTAGGATATATTAACGTGGGTCAAACGTGGTGTAAGTATGTTAAAGTATGTTGAAATATGCTAAGGTATGGCAGGTTTTGGTATGGATAAATATGTTACGGTACTGATAAATACCTTACGGTATGGATAAATATGTTATGGTATGGATGCCGGTACATTCAACTATGTTCAACTACGTTAGCCTCCACTATATTCACCTACGTCCGCTAATGACTATGTGACCAGGACTTCATCCAAGAAGGCTAGAGTATGCTAGAGTACGCTAGAGTACGCAAGAGCATGCTAGAACATGCTAGAGTACACTAGAGTATGCTAGAGTATGCTAGAGTATGCTAGAGTATGTTAGCATCACGGATACAAATTCAGCCCCTAACATAGCGCTCATTTGAAGACGTCCAAAGATTAAATCGGAACTCATGGCCCACCAACGAGAAGTATGGATGCCGGTACGTTCAAGTACTTCAACTATGTTCAACTATGTTCAACTATGTTCAACTACGTTCAACTACATTCAACTACGTTCAACTACATTCAACTACGTTCAACTATGTTCAACTACGTTCAACTACGTTCAACTATGTTAGCCTCCACTACGTTCAACTAAGTCCACTAATGTGTATTTGACCGGGCCTTCAAACTACCGCGAGAGGGCAGGTGGCCGGTAGAAATCCCACATTTATGATTGGTAATCGCTTGGTGGTGGTTTAACACCATGTAGGCAGCAAAAGACGAAAATATAGTGAATTTTCCCACGATACTAGTTCCGCCCACATTCAGTACACACCAGGGCGGTGGTGGAATTCTTCTATTCAATGTCCCAATTCAGTCAATAAAATAACAGTATGAAGCAAACTCTGCAATCGCCTAATTAATGGTCAATTCAGTCAATAACATATCATGAAGCAAACTATGCATCTGCTAAATAACATCGCTGACCGATTTACCAAGGTGGACCCATACCTTTGGCATAACCATTCGATGACCATAGAGTGACCGAAACAGGGTGGACGGAAAGGGGGCGAGGTCAGGTCCGGGTAATTTGAGCCGGATCCGTGACAGGACCCCGTGACACCGATCTCCTGGGATGAATGGACGGAATTTGGCCCTCTCTGATTAGGCCACCTTAGACGACGCCATTGCTCCCCTACCCTCCCCCCCCCCCCACCCGCCTCTCCACTCCCCTGCCTCCCCTCCCTGCACTCGCCGGTATCCGCCTTATTAGCAGAGAATCAGGAGTCTGCTCATCAGAGGTTACTCTATCCTCATGCAAACAACTAGCCGGCATGTTGTGCCACAGCGCATGCGCAAGAGGATTGCCAAAGCTTAGTTTCCGGTTGCCCCCTTGGGGGTGGGAATTGGGGGAGGGGGTGGGAGGGGTGGGGTTGCTGCTTTCGTAGGATCAGAAGCATGGCTTTTTGAAGTCGGACAACACACTTCTCCTAATTGTTGAGGAAGTGAAATATAGCGGTAGCAAGTCGAGTGACGTGTGTCTAGCAAAAGGTTGGTTGGTTGTTGGAAGTTTACATCCTGGCAACATCTAAGGTCATATCCAGACGGTTACCGACTTATGACAGTGTGGACTCATGGTGACTTTATAGTGCTGCCCCACTGGGAAATTAGGCCACCAGCACCATGACCCGATATCCCACTCAGTCACATATTCTTGACACTGAGGGAAATGGTCCTTGCCCTGTCATATTAATGCAAAGTGCCAAGCTAGGAAGCGACATGTATCAATTTGTATGTCATTGGTTTGTCTCGACAGGGAATCAAACTTCCGATCTCCGGCCCGAGAGGCCTGTACTCTACCGATTCAGCCATAGCCTCTATTAATAGGAGTCTGGCAAGACTAGCTTCAGTTAACATCAGTCCAATACAAGTCTCTTCGCGATGAGGATACTGTACTAGTCTGCACTGACCACTCAGGCAAGTAACCACATAGACAGGTATAGGCGTGGGTTTCATTTTTCACTTTTTTCATGAAAGCTGCCTGCAAAAGTGTTGAAGTGATGCTAGCTTTTGCAAGATACCAGCGGCACTCTCTCGGGGAGCAAATAGAGGTTTCACACCGGCAAGAACATGTCAAGACAGGCGCAAAACTATTTGTCCCTGCAGTGGCTGGTCGGGAGATGTTGGGAGTTCCATACATCAACCGCCCTTAATGCTGCCACAGTGACATGGTTTTCTGTTTAGGGTTTGCTCCCTTAGCCTTTGGTTCTGTCAAGAACCTGTACCACAAGGCAGTGGTTTACAACTCTGCAAGGCAGGGGTGTCAAACTCAATCCTAGGCATGGGTAGTGTCGTGACCATGAACCTGTACCACCTACACACTGTATAGTTGTTGTACCTACCAGGTGCATTGCATGTATGTATGTACTTGTAAGCATTACATGACCATTTAAAAGACTTACAATTCCAGGGAGATGAGTGTAGTAGTCTGCACTGACCTCTCAGGCAAGTAACCAGATGGACAGGTATCCATAGGTGCTGTGGTGATATCAGAGGCCTGCTGTGGTGATTGATTGATTGATTGATTGGTGGTTGCTTTACGCCGTGTCGCCAGCATAGGCCATATTCACGGCGACAAATGTTTGTTTTTTGTTCAAACCATCACTGTGGTGATATCAGTGGTGTAATGGTTAGCACATTGGCCCGGAATACAAAGAGATGTGGGTTCGAGTCCCGCTCTGGATGCAATGTTTCGCATTGTCATCACTATATTGTGGGCTGCCGCACCTGAGGAATAAATGAGTAACTCTGACATAGTTCTGAACCACAGGGTACTCCTGGGTTTATTGTGCCAATGTCAGACAATGAATGACCTATCACCGACCAGAGCTTAGAACCCCAGGGTTCTCGCGGGGTTATTGTTCCAAGGTCAGAATAGGAATGACCTGTCAGTTACCAGAGCTTTGAACCCCATGGTACTTCCAGCTTATTCTGTCAAGGTCAGATTAGGAATGACCTGTCAGTTTCCAGACCTTTGAACCCCGGAGTGCGTCCAGATTATAGTAGCAAGGTCAGAAAAGAAGGACCTGTTACTGACCAGAGCTTTGAACCCCAGTGTGCTTCCAGCTTATTCTGACAAGGTCAGAATAGGAATGACCTGTCACTGACCAAAGCTTTGAAACCCAGGGTGCTCGTGGGTTATTCGGCCAAGGTGAGAATAGGAATGAGCAGATGGCTAGCACATAATCTCTTGGGTGTGGCTGCTATGCAATGTGTAGAACAGTCCACCCTTGGGACTATCCGCCTTAGCGTGCTGCCAGCTGTTGTCACTTCTTAGCAAACAGGGGTTAGTATAGTCGCCAGCACAATGTGTGGTTAATGGGCTCATTACCAAAAAAAAGTTTGTTTTATTTTACATCGCCTCTAGAGCACATCGATTTTTATCATTGGCTATTGGACGTCATACATATGGTCATTCTGACATATTTCCTTGGAGGAAACCCACTGCTGCCACATGGGCTACCCTTTCTGATATGTACCAAGGGGTCTTTTATATGCACTTTCCCACACACAATAGGGGCTCATTAGAGACTATATAGGGGGCCAGTAAAACTTTGTCCAGTTCAAGTCGGACAATTAAAACTGTTTGTTTCGTTGTTTTACGTCCCGTTTTGGTAGATCGTTGGATTAGAACCGACGGATTAGAACCATGATCAAGTCAAACCAATGACTTAATAATTGATACGTGTCACTTCCTAGTCATGTGTTCAGCATTATTACATGAGGGCGAGGACTGGTTAGCTCAGTGTCAGGATAATGTGACTGAATGGGATATCAGATCATGGTGCTGGCGGTCTGGTTTTCCAGTGGGGCAGCACTATAAAGTTGCCATGAGTGTGCACTGTCACAAGTTGGTACCCATCCGGATATGACCTTAGATGTTGCTAGGATGTAAAACTCCACCGACCAACGAACACATGTACCAGTGTTCAAGATTGATACGGACAATACAATCAGATTTGGCAAATGCTTTGTTTTTAGAAGATCTGATGCTTTCTTCGCACTATTGCCGCTTTAAACTGGGGCGCATTCAAGAGGCGCAACCATTGCGCGTTTCTGGCTCACTTCCGGTCCGGTGCATTGTGGTCACCTCGCGTGACCTCACGTGACCTCCGGTGACCTCGGGATAGCGTGACTTGGACACGATCAAAGAGAGCCGCTGTTATTGTGGGTGGCAGTGTGTGGTTATTCTGATTGGGCTCTCGAAGGGCGGGGAGATGGGGGAGGGGGGGGGGGAGACCGCGTGTGCCAGTTCTCTGATTGGGGTTTTACCTCCTAGCAAAAGATATGGTCATATACAGAATACCTGTAGATAATGGTAAAAAAAGAGAAATGGCCAAAGTCAGGCTTGGTAATGACTCCTATAGGGATGTTGGCGGAATCAGCAGAGACCGAGTCTAACAATATTGTTGCTAGCTCAACACATTTTAACAGTTTAAAAAACAAGTAACATTTTAAAAATCAGGGGCAGGCGATGTTTCAGGCATGGGGTAGAACCATCACCATTAACAAACAATATTATGTCATATACATAGAGATCCCATTTCTTGAGATTGATGTTGCATCGATTCATGCGTGACCTACATACTACTGTCGCGGTAATCTCTTCCTATTTTAGTAGCCTTCACTGATCTCCAATGCACGGAGCCACATATGAGACTGTCTCAAAAGGTGCTAAGCAATATGGGACAAAACTTTGGCAATTGTAACGATCAACATACTACCTGCTTATGCATTTGCTCAGGATAAACTGATTTGTTTTTGTACATGGTGTTTCATAATCCCAATAGAATACATATTGATTTGAAGTAAATGTCCTTGTGTTTTCAGTGTAACCATTTCTGTGCTGTTTTGTGTCAATCGTTACAATGGACACAAAACAGAAGAGTTATCACCTTTTGAGACAGGCTCATATATATGTGGGCATGGATAGTGTGGTGACACCAGGGAACATAGCTGGTGTAATGCTTAGAACACCTGCCCGGAATGAAATACATATGGGTTCAATTCATGCTCTAGGCTTAATATTTTTCATCGTCATCCCACCTACAACACTGGTTGCTATGACATGGGTTCTGTATAAGCTATGGACAATGGGAAATATTGCGCACAGAGTGGGAATCGAACCCACACCTCTTGGACTCTGGGCCAGTGTGCAATCGTTATGTCAGTGATAATTGGTGTTTTGCCCTTTTTCTGTGGTCAAAGGTACTGTATGTTTTTTTTAACCTATCATGTGTGTGTTTATGTAAGTGTTTTAATTGCATGTCGTGACCTGGTGACCTCACTATAAAAACGTTCTATCTGACAAAGTGACCGTATTGGTGTTATGGATGTAAAAATGTTCTATCTACAAAAGGCTATCATGCAGTTACACAACTGTTTCTCAACTGGTATTTTTCAGTGAGATATATTAAAAATAATATTGTTCTATCTGCTTTGCTATCCTGCAGTTGCCCAGCATTAGTCCTCATTATCTCGAAAGCACCATTTTGTCAGATAGAACCTTTTTATAGTAAGGTTGCGATGTGCATATGCAAATGTAAGCATTCAAAAGAATAATGGATGTAAAGCATTTAAAAGACTTCCAGTTCCAGAGGGACCAGTGTATTAGTCTCAAGCAAGGATCCACATATACCAGTAGGCGTGGATAGGGTGGTGGAATCAGGGAGTTTCGGTGGTGTAATGCTTAGCACACTGGCCCAGGTGTGGGTTTGATTCCCACTCTAGGCACACACAATATTTCCCATTTTCATCAATCACCTTGACGACACTATCATATAAGATTGACGTTAATGTGATGATTCCTTTAACCACATAAAAAGAGCAAAACACCAATTATCACAGACATAATGATTGCACACTGGCCCAGAGTTCAAGAGGTGTGGGTTCGATTCCCATTCTATGCGCAATATTTCCCATTTTCCCCAATCACCTTCGCGACAGTGTGACATAAAATAACATTAATGTGATGAATTAGATTATTCCTCAAACAACAAGAAAAGGGGTGTAACACCAATTACCACAGACATGGTGTACGGGTAGGTGGAGGTGAGCGGGGAGAGAGAAGTCTTGTCTCTTTATGCGTCTTGTTTCGTGATTCCTATTGGCCGACGCCGGGCACCCGGCGTCTGGGTCACGTGGTCAAGGCGGCTGCGCCTGCACACTTTGATTTCTGATTAGTTGGACGCTGTGGCTCATCTCAGGGGGGGGGGGGAGCAGGGGGTAGCTAAAGGTGTGTGTGTGGGGGGGGGGGGGTTGACATGGTTTGGGTTAGTGAAGGTGGCAGAGGGGGGGGGGGGTGAGGGTGAGGGGGTGGAAGGAGGGGATGGGTGTGCTTCCGCATTCTTCCAAACGACAATCTTGCCTCTATTTGATCTAAACGCGGAATAGAAATCGGTTGAGTCCAATTTTGTGTGTAAATATTGCTTTCAAAGATATGCCTCACTTGCCAGCATCGAAGAGCTTGCCTTGAAGCGACAAGGAATCAGAGGCGATTAGACAAGTATTGTTGATGTTGATAATGAATGATAGTGATGTCATGTCTCATTAGAATGGTGAAGATGGTGGGGGGGGGGGGTTACAGCTGTTGTTATAACCAGGTTACCCTGCTTCATGTAAAGTTGCCTAGCTCGATGAAAACCATATTGTGTATATAGAGACATTGACCATATCGTGAGATGAAAACCATATGAAGAGTTCAGGCGCAAAACCACGTAAGCGCATCTAACCTTAACAAAATTCAATTTTTTACATTCCTATTTTTGTTGTTGCTTGCTCCTTGATCAGTTCATTGCAAGAAATGTGAAATAACTGAGAATTAAAATTAACTTCAGGTAGAAATGTTTCACTTTAACATCATTTTTGGATTGGCGTTTACAGGGTTTTGCGCCTGAACTCTTCATATCTAGATTTGGTTGTGCACCAGATCTAACTTATATCCCAGTCACACAACCATTTGTGATCACTTTGTGACCACAAAAAGGGTTGGTCTCAAAGAGGTAATACGTGGTGGCATAGTGGTCACCAGTGGTCGCAAAGTGGCCATGCGTGGTCACCGACTTTGCAACAATTTTGCTAGCAAGGAAATTGCAGCTACTGCCTTTCAAAAAGAACACCTTTTGATCAAAATGGTCATCCAGAGGTCGGCGTCCATTGCTTTGGTCACAACCAGGTCGTCAGTGAGTGTGGATTCTTTGGTCCAAATTGGTGGCAAAGTGGGTGTGAGCGGTTGCAAGCCAAAGTGTGACTGCGTCCTTATATGCTGATATTTTAGTAAGTATTTAAACTGAAATGAATGCGAACAGGCTCCAGCTGAAGCCAACGGTGTCAGACTTTGGATCTGTCTGCAACAATTAATTTGACACCTTTCCCCTTAACCAGACCGGATGGCTGAATGAGTTAGAGCGTCCGTCTCCCGTGTTGGTAGATTGTGGGTTCGTATCCTGGTCGAATCAAACCAATGACTTAAAAATTGATACTTGTTGCTTCCTAGCCAGGCGCTTGGCATTACTAGGATAGGGCAAGGAGCAGTGGAATGAGGAAGACCAGTCATCTGCGACTTAAATTTCCCCTGCTTAAACAACTAATGTACCCCAAAAAAAGAACCAAAAAACATATCTGCAAAGGTACCGTTTTAACATAAAACTTACTTCAAACTAAAGTAAATAATCAAGCCTAATATAATATGCCTAATATAATATAAAATCCCCAGCATTGAAAACAAGCCCGATCAACCGGGCTTACATGTTATGGACAGCATAAACACCCCATCAAAATACCAACAAAAAAACAACGACACAAAACTTTGGCAGAATTCTTATAACTTAAGGCTTCAACAGTAATATCAAGAAATCGGCTTAATATCCCATTTTGTGTAGCCAGACATGCTAAATAAGTGAACTAGCATTAACTTGGAAAATACAGGACGAAATCTACGTGGGTGTTTTGACTTTGACAATTGTATCCTTTCAACGGACGATGTAGCTTTAACCACTTCAAACCATGCAATCACACATGCGCTGTTCATTACCGAGCTACATATGCCCCATGTCCCATATCAGGCAATAACTGATTATTAATAGGCCAGGCATACATTCAACTGGTATGTGTCATGTGGGTGCATTTTCTTTGATTATCATAGCCCAGTGTGTAGACACGCATGTTGCACACAAAAAGAGAGGCAAGGCTGTAGCCTTCTCCTTTAAATACAGCACCTAACCAACCGCCCCTACTTCCGCAAAATGACCAACGCCAGACATGGGTGATGCCAGCATGCAGGAGACGACACCCGTAGAGTAAACTGGGCATATAGCCTGGCTGCTTTATGCATGCTCTAAATCGCTGCGTCTTCTGTGCCGCGTGTGTTGCAGTGCATAATGACGCAGATGGCAGAAGCAGGAGGGATGGTACCAGAATGTATAGGCTTCCTTCAGGGGCGGGCGGGCAGGCGGGCGTGGACCAAGCTGGGCCGAGGACCCGCAAGGTGGACGTTTAGTGCCTATAACGGGGACAAGTCCAATAGCTCTCAGTGTCTGTTTCACTAGAGTAGTCACCACATCACTATTCATTCATCACGCAAATATCCATAAATGATCCCATTTTGCACACTAATCCTTCCACCAATGACGCCACACTACAACATATCCATCATACAAAAATTGCAATTGCCATTGCCACTCATCCTTCGTGGCAAACTCATTCCCCCACCGATGTCTGCTGGGTAATCTATGGTAAGCTGACAGTAGCGTGGAGGGAAAATGGGTGCCACCTCCTTTCCAGGCCTCAGGGCCACCTACTTGCCACCATCACCCTTTCGCGTCCTGCATACAACGCTGAATGCATATGTGGCATCATCGCATCTACGACACCATGTATATGCAGGCCCCGTGTCGACTATAGAGTATAACTATGGGTAAGCAGCAGGGACCATAGCTGATGCCTCAGTGACAACATTCAGCCCACCCAAACCTACCGCCCATTTAGGCATGCTGTAGACTGTGACCAGTGAGGACCGGGTCTCGGAGATAGGCAATGTAAAGCATGCAGTGCATTCATCAGTTGCCCTCTCACTCGTTCCACAGGGACTAGCGGGTGTGGCTCTCACTCGTTCCACAGGGACTAGTGGGTGTGGTGCTGCCTCCCGGTGGTAAATATACCATTCCACACACCCACCCACCCAGAATGGGCTGAGCGTATTGGTGTAATCCACTCAGCACTGATCCCCGGTGAGCTGCCCTGATGACAGGTGTCCGCAACTGGAACAAGCGAAAGGTCATCTGTCACACTGGTGCTTTGTGCCCCAAGCGGTACACTAGGCTGTATGAGGTGTGCATGGTTTAGATTGAGTCATTTAAGGCATGGTCATTAAGGGTACTAAGTGGTCCTTAGCCGCTGCTGTATTGGCCACTCGTGGCTTACACATGTTTTTCTGCTCAAGGGGGAACCTCCCCCTGAATGTATTGGGTGTCAGTCCCCGCTGACACTCAAACACATTTTACTAATACCCCTGTCACACTACGACGTAACGAGCCAACGTGAGCCTAACGTGATGATTTTTCGTCATTACGTTGCCGTACGTTGGGTTACGTTATGATGACGTCATAATGACGTTAGAGTGATGTCGAGCTACGTCATGTTACGTCGTGTTACGTCGGCACGCGTCGAGGTTTTGAACCTGTTCAAAACTTTCGACGTATCTCGACGTGAAGCCGTTACGTCGGGATGACGTGACAATGACGTTAGGTAGACGTTCCGCGATCGTTATAGCAGCGTAAATGACGTTAGAGTCACGTTATGTCACGTCAGACCGTTGCGTTGATTTGTTGGCCCTTTGCCAACAGTTCTACACTGCAGACAGTATGCATGACCTTTTTACTAAGGTAAGCAGGAAAACATTTTAGCCTTTTTGAGGGCAGCTGGACTGTACCACCTCATATAGTTTACTAAATAGATTCTATCAATTATTAATAAAACTTTTCTTTTTCTATGGGAATTTGTTTCCCTTGACCACAAATATATGATTGTGAGCTTTCTAATTTAATGAGTGTCTATTGGCACATAATTGATTGTCTGCTTTTACATGTAAAAGCGATGGTTTGAACAAAAAACTAACATTTCTCGCCGTGAATATGGCCTATGCTGCCGACACGGCGTAAAGCAACCACCAATCAATCAATCAATCAATCAATCATTAAGGGTAGGGTTCCATAATGGACCACACTGACTACATGAAACCAGCGTATTTACCCGACCATGTACCAGAGCCTGTAGGATAACATACCATCATGTAGCACCACCCACACTGCAACACACCATGTAACAACACCATGTACACCACCACAGCACCATGTAGTACCACTTACACTGCACCACATCATGTAACACCACCTGTACACCACCACAACACCATGTAGTACCACTTACAATGCACCACACCATGTAAGACCACCTGGCCAACACCACCCCACCGTGAAACACCACCTATTCAGCACCACGCCATATACCACCGCATGCACATTAGTTTAGCACCATGTGGCACCACCTATACTGCACGAAACCACCATGTAGAACCACCTATTCTGAAACACACCATGTACCACCACCTGCACATAACTACATCACCATATAGCACCCCCCACCCTGCCGCAAACCACCAGGTAGCACCCCCCCTGCAGCAAACCACCAGGTAGCACCCCCACCCTGCAGCAAACCACCAGGTAGCACCCCACCCTGCCACAAACCACCAGGTAACACCCCCACCCTGCCGCAAACCACCAGGTAGCACCCCCCACCCTGCAACAAACCACCAGGTAGCACCCGCCCCCCTCCACGCCGCAGCGAACCACCCATATATCAGCACACCATGTGGGACCACCCACAATGTACCATACAATGTAACACCACCCACACTGCAACATACCATGTAGCACGACCTGCACATAACTACATCACAATATAGCACCACCCATACTCCACCATACCATGTAGCACCACCTGCACAACACTGCAGCACCATGTAACACCACTGATACTGCCCAACCCCAGCCCAGCATGAAACACCACCTGTGCAGCAGCACATGATCAAGTAGCACCACCCACACTGCACCACCTGCACAGTACCACATCACCATTTACCTCAACCCACACTGCACCCCATCACCCTGTAGCACCACACATACTCCACCACATCACTATGTAGCACCACCCAGATAGCACCATACGATGTAACCCCACCCACACGACATCACACAATGTAGAACCACCCACACTGCACCACACCATGTAACACCACCCACACTGCACCACACCATGTAGCACCGTCTCTGTTGCACCACCCCATCTAGCACCACCCATACTGCAAAACCCCATGTAACACCACCCACACTGCACCACACCATGTAGCACCACCCATACTGCACCACACCATGTAACACCAACCATACTGCACCACACCATGTAACACCACCCACACTGCACCACACCATGTAACACCACCCATACTGCACCACACCATGTAACACCACCCACACTGCACCACACCATGTAACACCACCCATACTGCACCACACCATGTAACACCACCCACACTGCACCACACCATGTAACACCACCCACACTGCACCACACCATGTAACACCACCCATACTGCACCACACCATGTAACACCACCCACACTACACCACACCATGTAACACCTTATGTACTGCACCACCCCATGTAACACCACCCACACTACACCACACCATGTAACACCATATATACTGCACCGCACCATGTAGCACCACCCATACTGCACCACCCGATCTAGCACCACCCACAATGCAGCACACCATGTAACACCATCCACACTGCACCACACCATGTAACACCGTATGTACTGCACCACCCCATGTAACACCACCCACACTGCACCACACCATGTAACACCGTATGTAATGCACCACCCCACGTAACACCACCAACACTGCACCACACCATGTAACACCATATGGAATGCACCACACCATGTAGCACCACCCATACTGCACCACCCGATCTAGAACCACCCATACTGCACCACACCATGTAACACCATCCACACTACATCACCCCATGTAACACCACCCAGACTACACCACACCATGTAACACCACCCATAATGCATCACACAATGTAATACCGCCCACCCTGCACCACACCATGTAACACCACCCACACTGAATCACACCATGTAACACCACCCACCCTGTACAACACAATATAACACCACCCACACCGCACCACACCATGTAACACCACCCACACCGCACCACACCATGTAACACCACCCGCACTGCACACCCCCATGTAACACCACCCACCCTGTACCACACAATGTAGCACCACCCCATGTAACAGCACCCACCCTGTACCACACAATGTAGCACCACACTGCACCACACGATGTAACACCAACCATACTGCACCACACGATGTAACACCACCCATACTGCACCACCTCATTTAACACCACCCATACTGCATCACACAATGTAACACCACCCACCCTGCACCACACTGTACCACATCATGTAACACCACCCACACCGCACCACACCATGTAGGACCGCCTGTACTACCCCACCCCGTCAAGCACCACCCATTCTGCACCACCCCCTGTAACACCAGCCACACTGCACCACACGATGTAACACCACCCATGCTGCACCACCCCATGTAACACCACCCACACTGCATCACACAATGTAATACCACCCACCCTGTATCACACCATGTAACACCACCCACACTGCACCACACCATGTAGCACCACCTGTACTGCACCACCCCATCTAGCACCACCCGTACTGCACCACCCCATGTAACACCAGCCACATAGGACCACCCCGTGTAGTGCCACCTGTACAAGCAGACAACACCATGTATCACCACCCTTTCACCACCATCCATGTACCACCACCCATGCAACACCACACCAGCGTGTACTACCACCCATACTGTCATCGTGCCTTTGCACTGTCACAAGTCGATACCCTGTCCTTCTATGACCTACATATTATGCTAGAACCAAACAACAAGACACAAACACCCCATCCCCTCACTCACATACCTACACACCCACACCTACTAAGTCACCATCAAATCATCATACTATCACACACATAAGGCCCTGTCACACTACGACGTAACAACATCAGCATAGGGAGAACGTGAAAAACGTCGAACTTCTCGGCATAGTATGCAAATTTGGACACAAGTTGAATGTGGATGCAGCATAGTTGACAAGAGCGTAACGTTGGTAAAGCATAGTGATAGCGTCATTCAACGAGAGAGGACAATGTAATGACGCTCACAGAATGTTATGAACGTTATTCCATCACCAGAACTATGTTGCTTCACGTTACCTTACGTTATTTACATCATTAAACGCTGGTGAAACGCTAAACGTACGTTGGACGTATGTTCGGCGTATGTTCTCCTGACGTTCTCCTGATGTTCTCCTGACGTTCCCATTATGCCGCGTGGACGTTTCCACCGGCTTTAATGTGGGTCAACGTAGTGGAACGTAGTGGAACGTAGTGGAACGTAGTGGAACGTAGTGGAACGTAGTGGAACGTAGTGAGCAGCATTTGACTAACGTCCATTTAACATACTTGATTTTCGCCGAACGTGTACAGAACGTAAGGCGAACGTAAACCCTTACTTTTGAGTTACGGCGATAGATTTGAACAGGTTCAAAACCTTGATGCGTGCTGACGTAACACAACATAACATGATGTAGCTCGACGTCAGTCTAACATCATTCTGACGTCATCATAACGTAACCCAACGTACGTCAACGTAATGACGAAAAGGGACCATGTCAGGCTCATGTTGGCTCATTACGTCGTAGTGTGACAGGGGTAATACACACGCCTACCCAGAGACTCTCTCACCACACCCACATACTGTACAAACACCCCACCCCCACTCACACACCTAAACACCCACGCATACTAAGTAACCATCAAATCATCATACTATCACAGACATACACACGCCTACCCAGAGACTCTCTCACCACACCAACATACCCTGATGCTACAACCAGCCCCGATCACCAAACCTAATAAGGGCTTATTTATTGTCCTATGACTATTGGCAAAATGTCAGGTTGCATGTTTTGAACTTAACATTGTATAGCCTGTTAAGGAGCAGCTGGTCTATACCATCACATATAGTCCATTAAACCAATTAGATCAATTAACAACCTTTAACTTGTATCTTAATTCTATTTCCTTTAGCCACACATTATGTAACTGTGAGCTTTTTAAATCCAGAGTGTACTGACACAAAATTGATTCTGTGCTTTTGCATTATGTAGAAGCGATGGTTGAATAAATACAAATTTTAAAAACAATCCTCGCCATGAATATGACCTATGCTGCCGACACGGCATAAAGAAACCACCAATCAATCAATCAATCAATCAAATTATTTAAGTCAATGATACCTATGTAACAGTTGACCATATATATATGGAACTGCAATACTGATTCACTGTCATTTTCTGCAAATAAATATATTTGGTCCATAGCTATGATCTACCGTGCCATAGTTTGAAGTAACACTTATTTTAAATGGTTAAAGCTGCATAGTCCAATCAAGTATAAATTTTTCAAAGACACAACAATTATCCAGAATTGATTCTACATATCTAACTTAGATCATTATCATCATGCTGTCGGTCGCGATGCAACAAAGACTGCTTTCATTACTTGATTGCCGCTCTCCATTTAGCTCTCTGCTGTGAGAGTTGTGTCCATGAGTCAGTCTTAATGTCTCTCAGCTTCAGGTTTCATTTCATGAAAGCTGCCTGCAAAAGTGTTGAAGTGATGCTGGCTTTTGCAAGTTACCAGTGGCAATCTCTCGGGGAGCAAATAGAGGTTTCACACTGGCAAGAACATGTCAAGACAGGCGCAAAACTATTTGTCCCTGCAGTGGCTGGTCGGGAGATGCTGGGAGTTCCATTCATCAACCGCCCTTAATGCTGCCACAGTGACATGGTTTTCTGTTCAGGGTTTGCTCCCTTAGCCTTCGGTTCTGTCAAGAACCTGTACCACAATGCAGTCGTTTACAACTCTGCAGGGCAGGGGCGTCAAACATCCTGAGGTATTGCTATACCTGCAATACCTGCATACCATTAGATACTTAGATACTCAGGCACGTGTTAAACATTTGTTGACATATAGAAGGGAATACCAAGTCAATGTAATATAACCTGTTCCTGCTGAAGGCTATGGTGTCATAGTTTTGGCATCTATCTCAGAAAAATGACAGAAACTCAAAACCATCGGACTATGCAACTTTAACTTTTGAGTTATTTGAAGTGCAAGCACTCACAATTAATTTTTGAAAGCGTGTTCCATATATATCTGCGGGAAGAGTTTCTATTAAATGTCCTTCTATTTAACGACAAAACTACATAATACGTACACAAGTATCTAAGTTAGATATGTAGGATTAAATCTAGATAGTTGCCTGGTTGACTTATATCGAACACCCCCATCGGACACAATCGGATTCCTTTCTCCGCCATTGAAGACTGGCGTTAATACATACAAATTGTCCCGGTAAATAACGTCCTGTCACTGTGTCAGTCTCCATCAGCGGCAAATGGCTCTCCCGGTAATAGCCGACAAGCGATGGACGCTTCTTCCGGACATTGTAGATTTTAACTTCCATGGCAGGGGGCGCCACTCGAGGGACGCCAGGCCTGCCTAGACTGAACCTAGCTGATTTAGTTTTCTCCATTTTTGTGTTCTTCTTCTTTCAGAATAGACTATTTGCACCATCATCCTATGGTTTGTTAGCAGTGGTGTGGTGTGGGTACGATCTAACCTACAGACAGATACTGTAGATATTGTGGCGGCCTAGGTAGGGCCCAGTATTGAATCAGGCTGAGGCAGGGGTTCCCCCAGGTACTCTTATATGCATGAGCCTGCCGAGCCTACAAGACTCTTAGGTGCACGAGTGCCCCGTGTGATAAGGACCAGTTAGCCCAGGACCCCTGGGTAGTCCAAGGGGAGGGGCTAGGTAGCTGGACTTCTAGAGAAAGGACAACATGTCCACACAACCTATAAACTAGGAATTAGACTCGTCCTTCCCAGCCCTGGAGCGAACTACACCAGGACTACAGATGAGACGCAACAATATATCCTTAGTTTATTAGCATCGTTTAGAAGACCAGGGCATTGCATTCGGTGTTAGATGAATAAACGCATTTACTCTTCACCGATTTCCTATTACCATATTTGAGACCTACATTTAAATCTTGAAAAGGCTCCATTAAATCCGGAAATTATAGTTACCTTTATGGCGAATATGTTTCGGCTAATTCCTATAGATACATATGGATATATATCAGGCACAGGCACTGCTGGCATACAAGATCAACCACTAGGACTAGTGGCTCCCGTGAGGCCGAATCTGGAACTACATGCAGCATGCAGTAGAGCCTAGATAAATGGTATATATAATAATAGAGCAAACTGAAAAGAGTTACTGTCCTTGTTTATATTCCCATAATAGATTATAGTGCACATATATGGCATATAATAAGGCAACAAAATGTAGTAGTCTGCACCGACATCTCAGGCAAGAAACCACATAGTTATGTAGGCGTGGACGTCAGGGAGCCTAGGTGGTGTAATGGTTAGCACACTAGCCCGAAATCCAATAAATGTAGGGTCGAATCCTGCTCTATGCACAACATTTCCCATTTGTCATCAGCACCACGTAACCAATATGAGCTAAAAGGATAAATTATATTGCAAGGAATGGAGCAGACAGCGACCTATGCCAACTTCTGGGCATGCTGGGTAATTAGCGTGAGTCCTTAATGAGGGACCAGCGAAACTTGGGACAGAGATATTCCAGTAGGCATATCCAACACCAAAGGAAATTAACAACAAACCGGCAATCAAGTAACATCAACAAAATCAACATAACAAGTGATCTGAATATTGTAAAAGTATAGTGAAAGTTGGATTTTGGACCGCTTGCAATCTACAAACAGTTACAAGCCATAAACAAGAAGCAAGAAAAGCAACATTATTACTAAAACTAAATTCCAAAGACTTGAATCAAATTGGACTAGTGCTGCCCAGTGGGTAAAACAAGTATTAACACATTTATCTGTTATCAGCAGGGTAAATAAATTCATAAAAAAGAATTTTTAAATGAAGAGAGGAAAACTCCAATCGCAAAACCCTGTTAACGGCAATCCGAAAATTGGCATGAACATTAGAGTAAAACCTTCAGAAGCTTAATTTTTGTTGCAGTACCTATTGTTGTTGTTCATTGCACCATAACCATCTCATCACAAGACAAGTTGAATTTGTGAGAATTAGAATTACTTTCACGTACAAATCGCTTATTTTAATTCATTTGTTGGATTGGCGTTCATGGGATATTGTGCGTGAACTCCTCAATTGCACTGGACAGACTTGGTCAAGAATATTACTATGTTACTAATCAGTGATTACGTAAATGTTCCTCTCATATGATGTCTAGGCTCCCGAACACCTTCTTTCTTCCGATTTAATGGCACGTTGTAACCGAATCGGTAGAGCGGATGCTTCCATTGCGGAAGGTCGAGGGTTTGGTTCCCGGTAGATTCAACTGAACTGAACTGAACAAATAAGTTATAGGTGGTGTTACATGACGTGGTGAAGTATCGATGGTGTTACATGGTGTGGTGTAGTGTGGATGGCGTTACATGGTGTGGGGTAGTGGGGGGTGGTGTTACATGCTGTTGTGCAGTATGGGTGGTGTTACATGGTGTGGTGTAGTGTATGTGGTGTTACATGGTGTGGTGTAGTGGGGGTGGTGTTACATGATGTGGTGTAGTGTGGGTGGTGTTACATGATGTGGTGCAGTATGGGTGGTGTTACATGGTGTGGTGTAGTGTGGGTGGTGTTACATGATGTGGTGTAGTGTGGGTGGTGTTACATGATGTGGTGTAGTGTGGGTGGTGTTACATGATGTGGTGTAGTGTGGGTGGTGTTACATCGTGTGGTGTAATGTGGGTGGTGTTACATGCCGTGGTGCAGTATGGGTGGTGTTACATGGTGTGGTGTAATGGGGGTGGTGTTACATGATGTGGTACAGTATGGGTGGTGTTACATGGTGTGGTGTAGTGGGGATAGTGTTACATGGTGTGGTGTAGTGTAGGTGGTGTTACATGATGTGGTGTAGTGGGGGTGGTGTTACATGGGGTGGTGTAGAGTGGATGGTGTTACATGGTGTGGTGTAGTGTGGGTGGTGTTACATGAAGTGGTGCATTATGGGTGGTGTTACATGGTGTGGTGTAGTGGGGATAGTGTTACATGGTGTGGTGTAGTGTGGATGGTGTTACCTGAGGTGATGTAGTGGGGGTGGTGTTACACGATGTGGTGCAGTATGGGTGGTGTCACATGGGGTGGTGTTGGTGGTGTTACATGATGTGGTGCAGTGTGGGGGGTGCTACATGGTGTGGTGTTGGTGGTGTTACATGATGTGGTGCAGTATGGGTGGTGTCACATGGTGTGGCGTAGTGTGGGTGGTGTTACATGATGTGGTGCAGTATAGGTGATGTTACATGGTGTGGTGTTGGTGGCATTACATGATGTGGTGTGAATATGAGTGGTGTCTCATGGTGTCGTGTAGTGTGGTTGGTGTTACATGATGTGGTGAAGTATGGGTGGTGTTACACGGGGTGGTGTGGGTGGTGTTACATGATGTGGTGCAATATGAGTGGTGTTGCATAATGTGGTGCAGTATGGGAGCTGAACAAATAATGAGTACCTGAAATCCATATAAATTATCCACAAACCTAACCTTCAAAGGTGTGACAAAAACAAAAACAATAAGATAGAATATCTAAATTAAAAGACTAATTGCATAGATGGAAGGTATTACAAATGCGAACTATGTGCAGCAATATTATCGAAAACCATAAAAATGATCGAACAGGAAATCAATCTGTATGGATTATGACCACTACTGCACAGCGGCGAAAACAAGTGGATGCATTTAACCGTTATGAGCAGAAGAAACAAATGATCACCAACACATTTGTTAAAGAATTAGGTTTCAAACTGATATAGTTATTTCCGTAACCCAGCCTTCCAAGGCGTTTTCTATAGGCTGGACTAGGAGCCCTTTCACGATAACAGGGTCACAGGAGGAGCTAGTTCACACCGAACTGCCATCGTATTTACATCTCTATATGTAAGTCTATTGAGGATTTGTGCCAAACGATTAACACCACATGATCCGTGCCTCGTCGGCCATCATCGTTGGATAGAAAGTACAGCATAACACTGGCGATGCCGCAACGGCGTTAATATCGCTTGGATTTTGGGTTTAATTTGACCAAATTTCAATTTTTGAGTAAGCTACTCTCATAAATAACATTATTTCAACCCCAAATTGAATATTCATGATTCAAATTACAGAATTCGATCATAGCAGTGAATAGATTTCTGCGTTTTGTTTTATTTACATACACTTGATAATAGAAGGAACTGCTTCTATCCAACCACGACGCAGGAGTATTCTGATGCCTATATCACAGGCAAATCCTCAATTTGCTTATATTCATATAGTGAGTGACCTGTGGTGGACACGTGACACCGACCGTAACTATGTTAGGAGGTCAGGGTAGCCTCTTTCCCAAACTGCCCTCGTTTGAAACACCATTGACCAATCAACACCGTTAGCAATGATGAAGCATGACCACCCCTTCCGAAGGTCGGGAGTTCAATTCCCAGTTAAGCCAAGCTAAGGACTTACATATTTGATACTGGTTCCTACCTAGCCTGGCGCTCAGCACGACTAGGGTAGTGTACAGACTGGTTATCTCATTATCAGGATAATTTGACCAAGTGGGAAATCGGGTCATGGTACTGGTGGCCTGGCAACACTATAAAGGAGATCAACACTATAAAGCTTAATGGAGGCAACACTATAAAGTTACCATGAGTGCGCAATGCCACAAGTTGGCACCCATCGTGATATGACCTCCGATGTTGCCAGGACGTAAAACTCCAACAAACCAACCACCACCTGTAGGTCAGCACGATCAGGGTATACTGGGTGGTAGGGTGGCCTAGTGGTTAGTGTGTCCGCTTTCTACATGACAGGTCAGGTGAGCAGTCGACCGGTTCTTTTCAATAGACTGTTGGATGTGCTAATGGTTAGAAGGTCCCTTTTCTAAATGACAGGTCACGTGACCAATCGCATGGTTCTTCCCACTAGCTGGCATGGTAATTGAGAGTATCGGGGAGAGGTCAATGACTGGCCAGGTCGGTGTCCGTGTAATGTGACTGAGTGGTATATCGGGTCACACTGGGGATGGCGTGTTTATATAGCGGAGTGGAGATGACGTGTAAAGCCCCAGTCACACTACAGCTTGCGATCACTTTGCGACCACCTTAAACCTAAGAACCCACAGTCACCAGTGAAGTCTTTGCGACCAAAACAATGGCTGCTGACATCTAGGTGTCATGGGTGACTGTGGGTTCTTGGGTCTAAAGTGGTCTCAAAGTGGTCGCAAGCTGTAGTGTGACTGGGGCTTTAGGCGCTCAGGAGAACGCGCTGACACAAGTCACCGCCCACCCTGATATTACTTCCATAAGTCGCAAGTAGACAAGAGTGCAATTATGGAGATGTGACTTATACACAAAGTGTAAACAGAGAGAAAAAGCGTGGGTGAATGGGGGGGGGGGGGTTCATGTGAGTAGGGAGATCTCCCAAATACACCGATTTTTAATAGGGAGAAATAGTGTGGATGAATGGGGGGGGGGGGGGGGGGGGTGCGGGTTCCTGTGAGTCAGGAGATCTCCCAAATACACAAATTGTTAATATGGAGAAATATTGTGGAGAAATGGGGGGGGGGCGGGTCCGGGTTCATGTGAGTAGGGGGATCTGCCAAATACACAAATTGTTAATAGGGAGAAATAGTGTGGATGAATGGGAGGGTGCGGGTTCATGTGAGTAGGGAGATCTCCCAAATACACAAATTGTTAATGGGGAGAAAGAGCATGGATGAATGGGGATGGTGCGGTGTTTGTGTGAGTCGGGAGATCTCCCAAATACACACAATGTGAATGGGGAGAAATAGTGTGGATGAATGGGAGGGTGCGGGTTCCTGTGAGTAGGGAGATCTCCGAAATACACACAATGTTAATAGGGAGAATTAGCATGGATGAATGGGGATGGTGGGGTGTTTGTGTGAGTAGGGAGATCTCCCAAATACACAAATTGTTAATAGGGAGAAATAGTGTGGATGAATTGGAGTGGTGCGGGTTCCTGTGAGTAGGGAGATCTCCGAAATACACACAATGTTAATAGGGAGAAATAGCATGGATGAATGGGGGTGGTGCGGGTTCCTGTCAGTAGGGAGATCTCCCAAATACACAAATTGTTAATAGGGAGAATTAGCATGGATGAATTGGGATGGTGTGGTGTTTGTGTGAGTCGGGAGATCTCCCAAATACACACAATGTTAATGGGGAGAAATAGTGTGGATAAATGGGGGGGCCGGGTTCATGTGAGTAGGGAGATCTCCCAAATCCACAAATTGTTAATAGGGAGAAATAGCATGGATGGATGGGGGTGTTGCGGGTTCATGTGAGTAGGGAGATCTCCCAAATACACAGATTGTTAATAGGGAGAAATATCATGGATGAATGGGGGGGGTGCGGGTTCATGTGAGTAGGGAGATCTCCCAAATACACACATTTTTAATAGGGAGAAATAGTGTGGATGAATTGGGGTGGAGCGGGTACATGTGTGTGGGGAGATCTCCCAAATACACAAATTGTTAATAGGGAGAAATAGTGTGGATGAATTGGAGTGGTGCGGGTTCGTGTGAGTAGGGAGATCTCCCAAATACACAAATTGTTAATAGGGAGAAATAGTGTGGATGAATGGGGGTTGTGCAGGTTCATGTGAGTAGGGAGATCTCCCAAATACACAAATTATTAATAGGGAGAAATAGTGTGGATGAATGGGGGTGGAGCTGGTTCATGTGTGTGGGGAGGTCTCACAAATACACAAATTGTTAATAGGGAGAAAGAGTGTAGATGAATGGGAGGGTGTGGGTTCATGTGAGTAGGGAGATCTCCCAAATACACAAATTGTTAATAGGTAGAAATCGTGTGGATGAATTGGAGTGGTGCGGGTTCATGTGAGTGTGTGGGGAGATCTCCCAAATACACAAATTGTTACTAGGGAGAAATAGTGTGGGTGAAAGATGGAGAGTGCGGGGTTAGGAGTCACATACATCCTCAGGTGGAATTCAGGGGCAATCTTTTTAAAAGTGATCCAACATGGAGCATTCTGGTGGATTTTGATGAAAAATATGCATAACAATTTAAAAGAAAAACCAAACATAGCGAGCTGAAATGATTTCATGGTGACAGATTACAAATTAAAGGTGGAAAATCGAGAGACCATAACCACTAACAGCATCAACACTAAAACCACCAACACCACTAACACCACTAAAACCACCAACACCACCGATACGGCCAACACCACCAACACCACCAACACCACCAACAGTGCCAACACCACCGACACCAACACCACCAACACCACCAACGCCACCAACATAACTGACACCACCGACACCACCGATACCACCAACACCGCCAACACGAGCAACACCAACACCACCAACACTAACACCACCAATACCACCAATACCACCAACACCAACACCACCAACACCGCCAATACCACCAACACCACCAACACCAATACCACCAACACCACCACCACCAACACCACCTACACCACCAACACCAACACCACCAATACCACCAACACAACCAACCCCACCAACACCAACACCACCAACACCACCAATACCACCAATACCACCAACACAACCAACCCCACCAACACCAACACCACCAATACCTCCAATACCACCAACACCACCAACACCACCACCAACACCACCACCAACACCCCCAATACCACCAACACCAACACCACCAATAGCACCAACACCACCAACACCAACACAACCAACACCACCAACACCACCAATACCACCAACACCACCAACACCAACACCACCAACACCACCACCACCAACACCACCAACACCACCCTGAGCACCACCGATATCACACCAACAAGAACCACCTTCACTGACGCCACCAATACAAGTATAATATGGCCGCTAATAAGTCTACACCACCAACACCACCAACACCATCACCACCAAACTAAGCACCACCAACTTTCGTGATGCCAGCAACACCAGGATAGTAACACCAATAACTAGCCAATACCACCAACACCATTGTCACTAACCTAAGAACCACCCATATCACCAATAATAACCACCATTACTGATGCCACCAATACAACTATAATAGACCCGCTGACAAGTGAACACCACCAACACCACTAGCACCATCGACACCAACCAAATCAACACCAACATCACCAACATCAACCAATTTTACTGATACCATCAACACCTACAACATTACCAACACCAACAACACCAATCTAAATACCACCAAGATCACCAACCACCACTAACTTTACTGATGCCATCAACACCAGGATAGGAGTCCTGCTTAACAAGCCACACCACCAACACCACCAACACCACCAACACCACCAACTCCGACAATCCTGCCCGAATTCTTAAAGTCCCTCGGACCACCCGACCTGCCTCCCCACCGCCTCCCCACACCCCCTCCCCCCGCCCGCCCGCCGCGTCCGGGCCCGCCGACCGCAGCGACAATCATGCACCTAGCGGGCAGTGAGTGACTTAAGCACTGCACCCCGGCGTAGATTACCGAGACGGGCACGACGACCGGAAGTGGCAATAAATTCGTCGGCGCGTTTCCGGCGTGGGGCGCGGGTATTTCCTGAGGGGCCTCCGTGCGCGCAATGATTTGTGGGTAGCCTCGGGGCCAGGGCGCGGAGTGGAGGTGGGGGTGGGTTTGGGGGGGGGGCAGTGGGCGGGTTACACTAATAGGTCGGCAGCTTATATATATGCTGGTTGAGCTGCTCACCCGAGTGATTGGTGGAGTTGGGTTTTGTCAATTGGGGGCGCCACCTGTATATGTATGTACCCCTGTTGTAGTACATCGCCTGCATTACTGCATCGCTGCGCCAGTGTGCCTTATGGAGGTTTTCCTCATTATCGCCATGTATGTGTGTATGTAAAAAGCTGTGTTCACACGGGCAAAATATAAAGCGATTTAGACAAGGCGAATCACATGAATCGATTTAGTTTGAAAGTGTTTCGTGTTCACACGGGGAGTGCTTTGAATCGGTTTAAGGTGGAAGTGGATATCTGCGCATGAGCAAGTCCAGACTAACCAGTGCCAGTTTGGGTTCGTCAACGTCAGCACGAGAGAGTGTGGGTTCGACCTAGATATGTATGGACTGAATCGTATTGGTTTGGAACAGTCAACATTTCTGCTGGGCAGTGAAACCCTAAAAAAAAATGATGAAAAAAATATATGTGCACCTCTAGCAGGTTCATAAAGCAAATTTACCGGAAAGTCAACAAACTCACGTCTCGACTGTCACGTCCTTAATCCACCTCAAGTAAGTCGGTAGCGTTCACACGGGCAAAATAAATCGATTCACAGAAATCTACTCACGTAAACTACCTCGACAGGTGGTTTACAGTATCCAGATCACAGGAATCGATTCAGCCCTAATTCGACTCACCCGCCCGTTCACACGCGAAATGTACACCAAACTATACAAGTTGATTTCTACGAATCGATTTACATCGCCCGTGTGAACACGGCTTATGTATGTCTCCATGCTGCAAATCCCAGCCGGCATTGATGACTTCATCACTGTAGGTATGACACCCACCAACGTTCATTCAGCCTCGCAATAGGATGTCCCTAATTTTAAATTACAATTACATGAAAATAAATAAATTATCTAATGTAGCCTATAACATCGTGGTGCGTGTGAAGGAGAAATAGTCATTTACAATGGGGGACCAGGATGGTCCGTTCTAATAAATACCTTTTGCATATTCAAAATTCCAGACAAGGTTAATGAGCAATAACAAGCACAGTAAGAAGAGCTTGCTACATGGCATCATGTAAATTATTATTCTAAGACATAAGAACCACAGAAGTACATGGATTCTTGATTTAGCAATATACCCCAGGCTGCCATTTGAGGTGGGTGAGGGTCTGGAGTGGAATATTTCCAATTGAATATATTCATGGGGACACTTCGGCCTCATGAAAACTGAAAAGAGATATTTAAGCCCATTCTAATGATATATTTTGTGTCACATTCCTCATTCAATATCAAATAAGGTGTAGACTGTGGACCTGATATTATAGTCCCTTGGAGCATCAAAACAGTGCCACCTAGTCAACCAGACGGGATGGCCGAATGAGTTAGAGCGTCCGTCTCCCGTTTTGGTAGATCGTGGGGTCGTGGGTTCGAACCCCAGTCGAGTCAAACCAATGACTTAAAAATTGATACTTGTTGCTTCCTAGCCTGGCGCTCGGCGTTATTAGGATAGGGCAAGGAATGGTTGGCTCAGTGTCAGGATAATGTGACTGAGGGGGATATCAGGTCATGGTGCTGGCGGCCTGGTCTTCCAGTGGGGCAGCACTATAACGTCGCCATGAGTGCGCACTGTCACAAGTCGGTACCCATCCTGATTTGGTCTTAGATGTTGCTAGGATGTAAAACAACAACAAACAAACAAGAGCCACCTAGTCAATTCGAATACAACATTTTACTGCAAAAGCCTATGGTGTCAGAGTTTTGAGGTGCCTGCCAACATTAATTTGACATATGTAGACTTGAAATATTCCAAAAGTTAGCCATTTAAAATAAAAATCACTTCAAACTAAAGTAAAGGTAGACTATAACAATTAATATTATTAATCTCAGCAAAATTACAGAAACTCAAAACCATTGGACTATACAACTTTAAACTCATCTGAGTAATAATAATATATATGTCAGTGGTGTGTGCCAGTGGTAGTTAATCAATGCTTACCTCCCATGAAAAGATGGATGGCTAAGTCTAAACCTTGCAAATGTGTATGGTTTTTTGTTGTTGGTACATTAGTTGTTTAAGTAGGGGAAATTTCAGTTGCAGACGACTGGTCTCCCTCATTCCACTGCTCCTTGCCCTATCCTAGTAATGCCGAGCGTCTGGCTATGAAGTGACAAGAATCAATTTTAAAGTCATTGGTTTGGCTCGACCAGGATTCGAACCCACCATCTACCAGCATGGGAGACGGACGCTCTAACTCATTCGGCCATCCCGTCTGGTTGCTAAAGAAACTAAGTGTTCTATCGACGTAGATTTGAAAAACACCTGGTTAGACAAACAATTCACCAAATTGTTCTGTACCGAAGGAAGATTTCGGGCCCTACTTCATTACCAATTCCCCATAAGAATTAAAATGAATGAACTCATCAAGAACAGTTATCAATATTCCGGATAGGACGAACATGTCATGCCAAATCAGGATGCATTCCTTTTTCTTTATATTTGAACATTGATTTAGTGGTTCAGTACACAGTGATGACCCAGGAAAAATCCTCACTGAACAGAACACACATAACCCTGATTATGATACTGTGACACAGCATCCCTCTTTCTTCTTATATCCAACTGACTTGATTTTTCGATACAGCTTGAGAAACTGATACAGCTTGA
>CM059198.1:27314296-27335559 GCA_030323885.1 Branchipolynoe longqiensis
CAAAGTAATACATGTATCTAAGAAATAACTGAAACTCAAAAGCATTTGGACTAGGCAACATTCACTTTAAAGGAAAAGCAACATCACCAATGCACAAGACTACCCATTTTGAGAGTCTTGTCACATGGCGTGCCAGTTATCAGCAGATTATGCGACAAGGTGACCCTTGCCAGCAATGCTTGTGAAGGGTACTCCGTGTAAGTGTAATCACATTATGACAAACACTGATAAGGTCAGTGCCATGGTTTTATCACTGCAACTTTGTTGCCCGGTAACTAGGCGCAGTAGACACACAACGCCTGTGAGGAGGATGTTGGGGGAATATGGACTGGCCATGGTGAGTAGTCCTGTTAATGCTACACACCTGGGCCCGTATGCATGACGCGGGGGTAGCGCCCTACCTCTCGGGGTAGTAGGGATTTCAGGGGTAGCGGCGAAAAGTTGCTATGCATGTGTCCGGGATAAGACTACCCCGGGGGGGTAAAAGTCGGATAAGCTACCCCTACCCAGTAGCAGGTATAAGGCCGAGGGTAGGGACCGACTCGGGCCAAATCTATTGAATGCGATCATATTTAACAGAATTACATACGCAATAAGGGAAATTTTTATCAATTTAACCCTAAATTCGAACCGTTATTAAGGCTACCGCCGCATTGGCGGCGATATTAATATTGTCAAATCGACGAATGTAAAGTAAACAAATCGCCGCCGCCGCCTTGACGTCGCGTTCCATATACCCCTGTCACACTACGACGTTTCTCTCCAACGCGCGGCGACGTGTGTCCTTTTTTGGCGAAACGTCTCTGTCTGTGTCTCTGTCTGTCTCTGTGTCTGTGTCTCTGTCTGTGTCTCTGTGTCTGTCTCTGTATGTGTCTCTGTCTGTGTCTCTCTGTCTCTGTATCTGTCTCTGTGTCTCTGTCTGTGTCTGTGTCTCTCTGTGTCTCTGTGTCTGTCTCTGTATGTGTCTCTGTCTGTGTCTCTGTGTCTGTGTCTCTGCCTGTGTCTCCGTGTATGTGCCTCTGTCTCTGTATGTGTCTCTGTCTGTGTCTCTGTGTCTGTGTCTGTGTCTCTGTCTGTGTCTGTGTCTCTGTCTCCGTCTCTGTCTGTGTCTCTGTGTCTGACTATGTATGTGTCTCTGTCTGTGTCTCTGTGACTGTGTGTCTGTCTGTGTCTCTGTCTGTGTCTCTGTCAGTGTCTCTGTCTGTGTCTGTCTCTGTATGTGTCGATGTCTGTGTCTCTCTGTCTGTGTCTCTGTCTGTGTCTCTGTGTCTGTGTCTCTGTCTGTGTCTCTGGCTGTGTCTCTGTCTGTGTCTGTGTCTCCATGTCTCTGTCTCTGTGTCTGTCCCTGGATGTGTCTCTGTATGTGTATGTGTATGTGTCTATGTATGTGTGTCTGTGTGTGTCTATGTATCTGTCTATGTATGTGTCTCTGTCTGTGTGTGTCTCTGTGTATCTGAGTGTCTGTGTATGTGTCTCTGTCTGTGTATGTGTCTGTGTCTATGTATGTGTATCTGTGTGTGTCTCTGTGTCTCTTTGTCTGTGTGTGTATGTGTGTCTGTGTGTGTGTCTGTGTGTGTCTGTGTCTATGTGTGTGTATCTGTGTCTGTGTGTGTGTATCTGTGTATGTGTGTGTATATGTGCCTCTGTGTGTGTCTCTGTGTCTCTGTATGTCTGTGTCTATGTGTCGCTGTGTGTGTCTCTGTGTCTCTGTGTATGTATGTGTGTATTTGTGTCTTTGCGTGTGTCTCTGTGTATGTGTGCATGTCTATGTGTATATGTGTGTGTGTCTATGTGTCTCTGTGTGTGTCGGTATGTGTGTGTCTCTGTGTCTCAGAGAGAGAGAGAGACAGATGCACAGACACAGACAGATGGAGACACATACAGAGACAGAGACAGAGACACTGACAGAGACACAGACAGAAAGACATACAGAGACAGACACAGAGACACAGACAGAGACACGGAGACACAGACAGAGACCCATACAGAGACACAGACAGAGACACAGACACAGACAGAGAGACAGACACAGAGACACAGACAGAGACAGAGAGAGAGAGACACATATACAGAGACACAGACAGAGACACATACAGAGACAGACACAGAGAGAGACAGAGACACAAACACAGACAGAGACACAGAGAGAGACACAGACAGAGACACAGAGACACAGACAGAGACACATGCAGAGACACATACAGAGACAGACACAGACACAGACAGATACATAGACACATACAGAGACACATACAGAGACAGACACAGAGACAGATACAGATACAGAGACAGAGACACAGACACAGACACAGACAGAAACAGAGACACAGACACAGACAGAGACACAGACTCGGCATTTTAATTTTATTTTCCACTCTGACGGGTCGCCGGTGAGAAACGTTGTAGTGTGACAGGGCCACTGGCGGCGGTGGTTTGTTTACTGTACGTTCGTCGATTCGAAAATATAAGTATTAATATCGCCGCCGTTGTGGCGGCAGCATTAATATTGCTTCGAATTTAGGGTTAATTTCATGAAATATCACTTATTGCGTATGTAATTCTGTTAAATATGATCGCATTCAATAGATTTGAGCTTACAAACGCAGAGGGATTTCCCAAATCTATAAATAACTACAAGGGTAGGTACCTCCTCGCCGCTTTGGCGTCATGCATACCCCGTGACCCATTTCTTACCCAAGGCGATAGCTACCCCAAACTCGGTCCTTACCACCAAGGGCGATAAATAATTCTTCATGCATACGGGCCCAGGCTAGCCGAGGCCGACAATGGCGGCGACAACACGATCACCATTACCGAGCTCCTGGCTGCAGCTGGATCGGTGGTGAAAAAGACACAAGATAAAACAGCATTACTTCCCCATCAGTTTGTGGTTCAAGGAGAGAAGAAAGAGAAGGGTGTTTTGGGTGAGGCCGTGCTGTGTAATATGACAAATGTGGTGGAAGTCCCAGTCACCTGGAAGGAGCCCCATATATGAACACATTCATCAGCTCAGTCACTAGCCCGCCATCGCCACAACCGATACTGACGTCATCTCCAAACAACCTACACACTTTCTTCGCCCATGCACCCACATCTATAAACAAGACATTTATAGTGTGAACGGCGGAGATTGAACTAACTACATTAATGACAACTTAATAATAACTGACCTGAACATTGATGATAACATGATGATATCTGACCTGTACATTGATGATAATATGATGAAACTTGACCTGTACATTGATGATAACATGATGAACCATGACCTGTACATTGATGATAACATGATGTAATTGAACAACCTTGATGATAACGTGTATGTTCCAGAACCCTTCTGGCCAATAAACCCATTATATACCTACATCTGTCTCCGTGTCATGAATGATGTAACATTGGCTGCTAGTCAACTGAGTATTTTCTTCGAATACACCCAGGGCCTGTATGCATGACGAGTGAGTTATCGCCCCCAGGGGTAAGGACCGAGTTCGGGGTAGCTATCGCCGGGGGTTGGAAATGGGTCACGGGTATGCATGGGGCCAAATTGGCAAGGAGGTAGTTACCCTAGCAGTTATTTATAGATTTGGGAAATCCCTCTGCGTTTGTAGCCATATATTAGGCTCAAATATATTAAATGCGATCATATTTAACAGAATTACATACCCAGTAAGGGAAATTTTATCAATTTAACCCTAAATTCGAAGCGTTATTAAGGCTACCGCCGCATTGGCGGCGATATTAATAGTTATATTTTCGAATCGACGAACGTACCGTAAACAAACCGCCGCCGCCACCAGTGGGCCTGTCACACTACGACGTTTCTCACCGGCGACCCGTCAGCATTGAAAATAAAATTAAAGCGTGTCTCTGTGTTTGTGTCTCTGTGTCTGTCTCTGTATGTGTCTCTGTGTCTGTCTCTGTCTGTGTCTCTGTGTCTCGATCTGTGTCTCTGTTTCTGTCTGTGTATCTGTGTCTGTCTCTGTCTGTGTCGCTGTCTCTGTCTCTGTGTCTGTCTCTGTATGTGTCTCTGTATGTGTCTGTATCTCTGTCTGTGTCTCTGTCTGTTTCTCTGTGTCTGTCTCTGTATGTGTCTCTGTATGTGTCTCGATCTGTGTCTGTGTCTCTGTATGTGTCTCTGTCTGTTTCTCTGTGTCTGTCTCTGTATGTGTCTCTGTCTGTGTCTCGATCTGTGTCTCTGTATGTGTCTCTGTCTGTGTCTCTGTGTCTGTATCTGTATGTGTCTCTGTCTGTGTCTCTGTCTGTGTATCTGTGTCTGTCTCTGTATGTGTCTCTGTATGTGTCTCTGTCTGTGTCTCTGTCTGTGTCTATGTCTGTGTCTCTGTGTCTGTGTATGTGTCTCTGTCTGTGTCTCTGTGTATGTGTCTCTGTCTGTGTCTCTGTATGTGTATGTGTGTCTCTGTCTGTGTCTCTGTGTCTGTCTCTGTATGTGTCTCTGTATGTGTCTCTGTCTGTGTCTCTGTCTGTGTCTATGTCTGTGTCTCTGTGTCTGTGTATGTGTCTCTGTCTGTGTATCTGTGTCTCTGTCTGTGTCTCTGTATGTGTATGTGTGTCTCTTTCTGTGTCTCTGTGTCTGTCTCTGTATGTGTCTCTGTCTGTGTCTCTGTCTGTGTCTGTCTCTGTATGTGTCTCTGTATGTGTCTCTGTCTGTGTCTCTGTCCATGTCTCTGTATCTATATGTGTCTCTGTATGTGTCTCTGTCTGTGTCTCCGTCTGTCTGTGTCTCCGTATGTCTGTGTCTGTGCCTCTGTCTCTCTCTCTGAGCCACAGAGACACGCACACACAGACACACACACGCATACACATATACACACACAGATACACGCAGACATACACAGAGACAAACACAGAGACACAAATACACACACACATACACAGAGACACACACACAGACACACAAACACAGACATACAGAGACACACACAGAAACACAGAGACACACACACAGACACAGATACACACACAGAGACACAGACTCACAGAGACACACACAGACACAGAGACACACACATACAAAGAGACACAGACAGAGACACAGACAGAGAGACACATCCAGAGACATACACAGAGACACAGAGAGAGACACAGACACAAAGACACATACACAGACAGAGACGTTTCGCCAAAAAAGGACACACGTCGCCGCGCGTTGGAGAGAAACGTCATAGTCTGACAGGGGTATATGGAACGCAACGTCAAGGCGGCGGCGGCGATTTGTTTACTTTACATTTGTCGATTCGACACTATTAATATCGCTGCCAATGCGGCAGTACCCTTAATAACGGTTCAAATTTAGGGTTAAATTGATAAAATTTCACTTATTGAGTATGTAATTCTGTTAAATATGATCGCATTCAATAGATTTGGCCTGAGTCGGTCCCTACCCCCAGCCTTATACCTGCTTTCTTCACGCCATGCCACAAAAACACCATGCCGCAATCAAGTAAATCAGCAAGAAATGCAGCAAGCAAGCACACCACAACCCCTAAGCCATGAGGGTGCCTGAAGACTGTCAACATTGAAATGGCGGAACCCGCTGAAACCGTTAGCACGAAGGTACCAAATAAAAAAACACTGGCACTGGATGCCATGCCGGCACTGGTGCAGGTGTAGTAAGTTCAAAACACTACCCCACAAAAACACTACGGTAGTGTTTTGAACCTAGGTTCAAAACACTACCGTAGTGTTTTGAACCTAGTTGAAGGTAGGTTCAAAACACTACTGTGGCCACGCTCAAAACACTATCATTAAGTTTAAAACCTGGGCAGGACGATATTGATGGGGATTTGATTAATGGTTCTGTTGTTAGTTGTCCCAGCAATAATTGGTTGTCAAACTGTGGGACACCATCACCGTCATTTACTATGCCTTTGACAGTCACTTTTAATACTGCTGATACCTCGCCCAATGCTAGGTTGGTGTGTCAGGATAATTTGTTTAATGTTGTTGATAATGACCAACATAGCCCACTGGTGGTTCAGGCCGAGTTTGAGCCCCATTTTATGTCATGTCTTAACGGTGAGTCTGTGACTTGTGTTAAGGATGTTCATGTTGATGTTCCAGTTGTCTCTACCTTGCATTGCCCTGTCGGTCAATATGCTTCTATGGGTGCTACACCCAACTCCTCATCCCTGGTTTCCTCTTGCGCTCCAATAGCTTTCTCGGGAGCACAGCCTTCGATTCTTCGACATATCAGGCGCCCGGCCGATCGCTTGGTCGAGGACCCAGGTACCTTTCCTACTTACCGTGGTCATGTGCCACCCACTCGCACCGAGTTGATAGACCTCAGAGTCACACCTATTCTGCCTTCTAGTCATCCACTTGACTCTCCGGCCACCTCGGTCAGCTCCTCGTCTACAGTGCTCCCTGATGTTTTAACAGCTGATCCGGTCCTTCAGCCTTCGCGTTGTAGGCGTATGAGGCCCCCCCGAGTGATCTCTCAGTCAGGGGGCATGGAGCAATGCATATTACTCTTCCTATGGTTGTGAGGTCCCCGCATAGCAATTACATGCAGGCGCGGGCGCATGACACCAACTGTGTTCTATTACCCTCTCAGCCCATTAAGTCTTCGACCCCTGGGGATGACGCGGTTCCTGGTGGCATCCCCAAGAAGGGGTTTTGCCCGTTAGGGCCGTTTCAGTTTAAACCGTTACTGTTGTCGTTTTGGCCTACTGTTGCTGCAGATGTGCATTCTAATTATCTTGAAATTTATAGTGCAGTTAGGCGTACAGGCCTGCCTAATTACTTAGCTGCAAAGATTCCTGTCCCTTCAGGTTTAAACATACCTTACTGGAGAGTTCTTCTGGAAGGGTATCATGATACTTTGTTAATTGACTACTTGGAGTTTGGTTGGCCAAGTGATTATGCTGTTGATAAAATTCCAACCGCTACGTATATGAATCATGGAGAGCAGGATGACTATAAAGTGTGGATTAATAAATATGTATCGAAGGAACTTGCCTTCAATGCTTTGTTGGGTCCATTCGATAACCCTCCTTTTGTTCCTTGGGCCAAATAAGTCTGATAATGACGCAAGAGAAAAAGAACACGATTGAGCGGAGAATCATCGTAGATCTTAGCTTCCCAAAAGGTCATAGTGTTAACTATGGTATTACAAAAGGTTTCTTTTAAGGGGTTAAATATTCTTTTAATTTGCCCAATATTATGGACGTTGGCCAGGAGGTGACCAGGCTGGGGAAAAACTGCTATGTGTGGACCATTGATTTCGCTAGGGCCTATCGGCAGTTAAGGACCTGCCCCCTTAGCATCCCGCTATTTGGGATTTCATTTGAATTTAAAATGTATTTTGATATTGCCCTCCCCTTTGGGTGTTGTACGTCGAGTTTGACTTGTGCCAGAACTACTGAGGCAGTTTCTTTTCTAATGAACAAATCAGGGTTTTTTACGTTATGTTATCTTGATGACTTTGTTGGGGTGGCTAAAAGTTTGGATGAGGCTAATGAGGGTTATAAGGAAATATTAAGTCTGATGTCACGTTTAGGCCTTAACTTATCGCTCCAGAAATGTACGCCACCCACTACAAGTTTAATATGGTTGGGCTATCGCATTGATACTACTCTAATTGAGCTTTCCATTCCGACGGAAAAACTTTTAAATATCATAACAGAATGTTACAAGTGGAAGGTGGGTGCATCAGTTACTAGAAAAAATGTACGACAGTTAGTTGGTAGGCTTCAGTTTATTTCAAGGTGTGTGATTCCAGCGAGGCGTTTTATGAATAGGATTCTTGATTTTCTAAGGGGGGCTCCGTATGTAGGTCGAAGCACGGTTTCTCTTGAGTTAGTAAGGGATGTACGGTGGTTTATTAGGTACGCTGAGACTACTAACGGACTTATTTTGCTAGGACCCTTTCCCAAGGAGCAGTGGGTTATTGTGTGCGACTCGTCACTGCTTGGAGGTGATGCTTATTCGAGGACAAATTTTTTCTCTGAACGATATACAGCCGAACTGCTGTCTCTGGGATTCCACATATCGCAATTGGAAGCTCTTAATTTAATTGTCGCACTTCGCACACTAACTCCAAATCACCCTGAACAATTTCTTATAGTCATAAACACTGACAATGAGGCCTCCCAGCAGGTTCTCTCCACTGGTAAAGGCAAGGACCCTGTTCTGTGTGCCTGTGCCCGTGAACTGTAGAGATTTGCGGCTCTCCATAGTTGTGAGGTGCAAATCATTCACAAACCTGGCAAATCCCTAGTTTTGGCCAGTGCGCTGAGTCCTCGTTGTTTCGATAAGGCTGCTTATGCGAGATCGCAAAGGTTGTGTTTGGAGTTGGAGTTATCGCGGGTGCGTGTTACCCATGCTATCTCTCTGTTTGATCAGGACCTGTAATACTTAGCCTAAATTTAACGTTCAGTATGTCTCACTGCAGTCTTTTTCTTTTATTTGCCCCCGACTCCAGCACGACATACTGACCTGCACCACATTATCCAAACGTTATTCAGACATGGATTCACAAAAGGTAGATGGCATAATAAATGTACCCAGATTAAAAAATATATGTAGTTCTGTAATGATTTTAACATAAATATGAAATCTCCAAAACAACACGATCTGATGTTGTACCTCGCTTACCTATCAATTAGCCTCAGGTTACCGAGTGCTGTGTATAATTACTTCAGTGGGGTTAAAACATATGTTCTGCTGATGGGGGAAGAACTAAGGCGTTTAACTCATACTGCATTGGACTCATACAAAAAAGGGGGTTTCAAATGTAAAAGATGTCTCCGTTTCGAGAGCCTTTCCCCTGAAAGTCAAACATATCATGCAAATTTTCAAGTTCTTTAAAAGTCTAGCCCATATGGCCATGTGTTAAATGTGGCACTGATAATAGGATACTTCACACTACTAAGACAATCCAATTTGTCTTTCTCGGAGTCCCCTTGTGATCCGGGGCACTATCTTACAGGCGATGACATATGTATCCACGAGAGGTCCTTCAAGGTATGCGTACGGTCCACAAAAACGACACGCCAGCAAGGACATACATACTACGTCTGTCTCCCGAGGATCCCTGGCTCCCAACTGTTGCCCCGTGCATCTCTGGAGGCAGTACGCAGCCGTAGCCCCCATCTCTATGTCCGGACCAGCCCTGTTGCTGTGTTCCGGGGAGCCTTTGACAGCTCACATATTCCTGCTTGCCCTCAGATTGGCAGGTGTTAAGTGCGGGCTCCAAGGTAAGAAGATTACGGCCCATAGTCTCAGACGGGGTGCAGCTAGAGAGTGTGCTGGAGCTGGAGTACCTCTGGAACAGGTCCAGGAACTCGGCAACTGGCGGTCGTCATGCATCTACAACTACGTGAATAAACATAGTTTTAAGACGGGTCCTTCAGCACTCGCTTCGCTATTTGGGTGAGTGCTGAAGCTCCCTTATTTGGTGCATATGTGGATCGAACAGTACTTCTGAGCGGACTCTAATTGAAATATTATGCGTTCCTTAAATCTCATGCATGTATGTTAGCATCTAGATTGTCTTCACAATATTGACGATTCCATTCGGGATGTAAAAATTGTATTCATTAATAAAATGTTATTGGCCCACAAATGAGGTCCCTGTTTTCTGTTACTTAATTGGATATGTTGCAAAGTAACATACATAATTATAACAAAGAAACGGCACCTCATCGGCATGCCATAGTTGCTGTTAACCTAATGCATCTCGTTACCCTGACTACTTTTGATCGTATGGAATAAACATACCTGTAACTGTCACTTGCTTGTATTCAACTGAAGAGAGAGGATCTACTTGTGCTTACCATCCCACCCTCCCTTGGCTGAGTGCTGAAGCTCCCTTATTCGGTGCCTATGTGGATCGAAGAGTACTTCTGAGCGGACTCTAATTGAAATATTATGTCTTCCTTAAATCTCATGCATATATGTTAAAATCTAGATTGTCTTCACAATATTGACGATTCCATTCGGCATGTATCAATTTGATTCATTAATAACATGTTATTGGCCCACAAATGAGGTCCCCGTGTTCTGTTACTTAATTACATTGTAAAAAGGTAGATGTTAGTAGATTGTGATGGGGGTTACTTACTGTGTTAGTCGGTTAGCCATAATAAGTTCAGTGTTATGGTCTAATATAAGGTGGGTACGTCGCTGCAAAACCTGTGCTGCTATTACAGTATACCTGAGGTAAGTAATTAAGTGCATATATATTTAGTCTCCAGAAAACCAGGATATCCACAAATCTGGGTCACTTCCAGTCCTAACTTGTCTGATATTTGGTCCCGTACCTGGACATATACTCCAAGCACCAGTATTGTCGCATAGCCGATAGACCAGTACAATGGTACTGACAAAATATTTGATTCAACAAATAAAACATAGTCAAACAATATAAGGATATAGCCGACAATTGCCTTCCCTTCTGTGTTGATCCTTGTCTGAATACAAGTTTGGGCGATGGCTTTAGTTGCAAAAAATTCACAGTGTATGGTTTCATCGGACTATGCAGCTTTAAATTGTCCCTTTTCTAAATGGCGTCTACAAAGTGATCCTGACACCAGGCTGACCAGTTGTTCAACCCACAAGTGGAGATACTTAGTCACAAGGGCTTGATTCAATGGGAATTAGATCAATGAGATTCGATTAAGACTCCTGTGGCAAGGTTTAATCAGAGTACTCAGCCCCTGTTAATTATACAAGGGGCAATCTGATTGGGTGTTAACACCGGGTAGGCAAGCAATTCCTTGAGAATGCTGCCTCATCATTCTCAGAAGTTGCTAATTTTTGTAGAGAAAGTGATAGGAAATGGAATTTAAATTAATGCTAGTGGGGAGTGTTTTCAATAGCAGCGGTACAGCCAAGGTGCCTATATATCACTCTATATATATTATAGATATGAATATTATATATTATATATATATATTCCTATATGCATTACTATTCCTTCACCAATGCACCAAGGGAGGAATATATATGAGACTGTCTCAAAAGGTGCTAAGCAATATGGGACAAAACTTTGTCCATTGTAACGATCAACATACTAACTGTTTATCCATTTGCTCAGGATAAACTGATTTGTTGTTTACATGGTGTTTCATAATCCTAATAGAATACATACTGATTTGAAGCAAATGTCCTTGTGTTTTCAGTGTAGCTGTTTTGTGTCAATCGTTACAATGGACACAGCCATGTCAAAGGACTGTGATATATGTACGAAGAGTTCAGGCACAAAACTATGTAAACGTCAATCCAAAAATTGACATAAATTCAGGCTCATATATATATAAAGTACATGTTCCCCTTGCAGTTATGCTCCTGTAATCCGCTATGCATATACATGCCTACATAGATGTGCATATAAATAAATAATACATATTTAGACATATTTATAAATAATAAGTGATAGTCACATGACCATGTCGAAGGACTGTGATATATGTACGAAGAGTTCAGGCACAAAACTATGTAAACGTCAATCCAAAAATTGACATAAATTGACATAAACCTTGGGTTCAGACCCTCACTAAGTTTGATTTTTGCATTCCTACGTTTGTGTTCATTGCTCCATAATCCTGTCATCACAAGAACAGTGGAATTAATGAAAATTGTCAGATAACAATCTTTTAATTGAATTGCATTTAGCATTTACGTGGTTTTGTGCCTGTGTATTCATATGTATATATATACATATTTGTACAAAATTGGCGAACGTCCACACCCATGCCTGGAAAAATCTCCTGCCCCTGATAGTTTTTTTTAAGCTGTTAAAGATGCGTCGGGTTATCAGCAATTCAACTTTCGTATTAATGTTTAAGTCATTTTTTTCATTTGGCCAGGGTTCGAACCCAGGACGCCCAACTCATTCAGCTATCGCGTCTAGTTATGTATTGTGTCTACGTAAAAAATTACAAATCAAAATAAAAACCTCCTTCCCGTCCCTGATTTTTATATCAAAAGGACGATCAATTTTTTTTTAAAGAAGAAGAATTGTTGGCCATAATGTAGAATCCCAGAGTTATGACAGTTGCAATTTAGTTTAGAATCCCAGTTACAAAATTTGCAAATTAGCTTAGAGTCTTTTTTTTTTTTTTACTAAATGTATTTCATTCAGCGAATATTGTCTTGTGTCAGCGCCAGAGCACTGGTCTTCCGGCCTTTCAGTACAATTTGTTGGTACATAAATGACTATATCAGTTGCAATAATAACCACATTAAAATCCTGTTAGATAATAGAAGCATAATATAAATGAACTATCAGTTGTGATAGTAACAGCATACAATTCCAGTTCAACATATCTATTATGCACTTGGTGAGTATGCATCACATGGTATGGCATGATTCTAGAATTGTCTGTGAACACTTCTTTCTTCCTTTGTCTTTCTCTCTTCTTTTTTTCCAAAACGATATAAGGTATCTCCAATACACATATATATATTATATTGTAAATATGCAGATCAGTGGATCCAGTGACCAATACCAAATGCGAGAACCTTGCGCATTGTTGAATCCCATCACAAGTGTTTTGTATTCTGTGGCCTCATAATTTTTATATTTTTATATTTATTTGTTTTATTGAGGCGGTATTTATACTGTCCATAGCATGTAAGCCCAGGTACCCAGGCTTGTTTTCAATGCTGGCCAGCTGTAGTTTTGGTGTTGTCTTACCAAGCAGTAGCTGCTGATAAGTTATTTGATTGTCTGCATTTTAGTAGCAGATAGATAGTCTATGTTAGTTTTTGTTGGGCCCTCTTGGCATTGTATTTTTGTTCTATTCTTATTACTATGTTAGTTGTTTTCTTAAGGTTCTATGTTAGTGTTTTGGGGTTTTCTTGGGAAGAATTTTCCGCTTTTTTCTACTTAATTCTATACTAGCCTATTTTATTTACATGTCCATAGGCCTGTACGTAATAGGTGGTTGAGTTATGTTTGTTTGAATTTGATTTAATTTATATTGTTGTTGGATATATTATCTGGCTTTTATATTTCCGGTTGTCCGGCCCTTGGCTGTCCAGTTGGTGGGCCGTGACATATCACCTGCCCCCTTGTGATGCAGTTCAGTTGGGGATTCCAGTTTTTATTTTGCACAGATATCTTTTGTATGTTTTTAGGGCAGGGATTTGTCTTTCTTTCACCGTTTGGGCATTCCATGCCTTGGCGGCCATTTCCAGTGTGCTCCTTTCATGGGCTTTGATCTGGCTTCTGGTCTGCCTTAGTAGTGATGCCTTGCTTGCTCTGGTGTCGCTTAGTGGTTGGGTTAGACGCTTAATGTCTTGGCTATATCCATATGCTAATGTTTTTAGGTGGATTATTCTCCTGTTTTCTAGTAGCTTTACTTTAGTTCTTTTGTGTAGGTCATAAGTGGGGTGTAGTTTGTCTACTTTCAGGCAGATTTTCAGGGCCCTATTTTGTAGTATCTGCAATTTTTTAAGTAGCTCTTTTTTAGCACCGATGTAAATTACATCCCCATAGTCAAAGTAGGGGAGGACCATGCCTTTGAAGATTTTTATTGACATATCTTATGTCATATAGTGGCTTAGTTTAGCAAATAGCCATAGTTTGTGATTTACTTTTTGTATGATTTTTGTTACACACAGATTGTTGTTTAGCTGGCTATCTAGTTCTAGGCCTAGGTATTTGTAGTGGTTTACACTTTCCAGTGTTTGGTTTCCTAGTGTACATTGTAGGTTTCTTCCTGTGATTGTTGTATGTGAGAAGAGTACAGTTTTAGATTTATTTGCACTGATGGTTATTTTATTGGATTCACCCCAGCCGTCCAGCTTTAGCAGGAGGTTGTTTAGTTTGGTTGCTACCTCCTCTAATGTGCTTCCTTCTGCATATACGACAGTGTCATCCGCTTATAGCTGGAGACATTCTGTCTCCAGCCATTTTTCTAGGTCGTTTATGTATAGTATAAATAGTAGTGGTCCCACGACTGATCCTTGGGGTACACCACAGGTGACAGTTAGTTGGTCTGAGAGTCTACCATTTACTTTAGTTTTTTGCTGCCTGTTGTTTAGGACCTTGTGGGGAACCGGGGTAGAATAGTTCCTCTGCACCCCGTTGCAGATCGTAAAAGGCGACAAATGGGGTGACTCGTTTGCCATGAGTCATGGCTTGTGTCGGTGGAGGAAGGGATCCTGGTGCCTGAGGACTGCAAGGGGCCAAGGCTCCCTGTAGACCAACACTGCACTTTGGCCCCAACTTCTTCACCTAGACGAGAGGTTGGACTGGCCCGGTCCAATCAATCGGCTGGTCATGCCAAGCCCTAGGTAGATTAATGGAGAATGGATATATATATCATACAACAACTGTATTCATATTTATATTTACACAAGCACCAAGTCATTCTTTACTTCCTAGAAGGCGGTGGCTAGGGTCAATCTAGTACTGGTTATGCTTTTTTGCCTCCATGCTAGAGTACATTATCCTTGTATCCCTGGTGTGTATCTGTCGGTTACCGCAGCGCTACACACCGCAATTTTGAGGGCTCCGTGGTGGGTGGGGAGCAAGGATGATGAACCAAAAATAACTCAATATGGCTAAACAAAACCCCCCCCAAAAAAAAAGATTATTGGAAACAGAAACGGAAATGAAATCGGACTCGGATTCGGACTCACGTCTGAACACTGATGATTGGCCACGGTTCATTATGATCGAATCGTTAAATGATGAGGCATCAGTTGCCAAACTTTCCCCTTTTGCCATTCACAAGGGCATTATGGGAATCGCTGGCACAGTTAAAGACGTGAAGAAGCTACAAACTGGACATATTCTGGTGGAGTGTGCTAAGAAAGCGCATGCCGACAATCTGCTACGTGCAAACACGCTAGCAGGCATCGGCATCAAGGCCTCTCCTCATCGAACTCTCAACTCTAGCAAAGGAGTAATCCGAACTAGAGATCTTGATGATGTTGATGAGGATGAGATAGCACATGAGCTCAAGTCTCAAGGAGTGTCAAACGTACGAAGAATAGTTATAAAGAGGGATAACAAGTCCATAAAAACAGGGACATATATCCTCACGTTTGGCAAGCCTTTTCCGCCCAAGAACTTGAAAATTGGATACCTTAGTGTGAATGTGGATGTCTTCATCCCAAACCCACTTCGGTGCTTCCAATGCCAGAAGTTTGGTCATGGCAAGGATAGATGCAAAAATGAAATCATCTGTTTTAAGTGTGGTCAGAAAGGTCACGACAACACCAGTTGTCAAAACCAGGCAAAATGTTCCAATTGCCTGGGTGACCATATGGCCATATCTAAAGACTGTCCTGTCTGGAAAAAAGAAAAGCTCATTCAGCAGATCAAAACTGAAAAGCGGCTAAGCTACCCAGAAGCTCGAAGGCTGGCTGAGGCGAATACTCCCTCGCCAACCACCAAGAGCTATGCTGCGGCAGCCAAAGTCTCCAACAGGACAATTGAATGCCAGACTGAACTGACGTGGTTGACTGGGGGGGAGCCCACTACCTTCACCCCAGTCCCGAATCCGACTCCGGTTTCGACCCCAAAAAATAATATTACTAATAATATTGCGGTGCAGACGCTGGCCGAGCCAGCGATGCCCAAAAAGAAGAAGAATATATTGTCGGACCGAGTTCCGAAGGGATCTTTGACCCCTACGGACAAAACGTCCAGGGGGTCATCGATCCCCAAAAATCTAACATTAAATCGATATCAGGCGCTGGCTGATATTGAGATGCCCGAGACTGCGGAAACCCGCAGTCGAAGTCTCTCCCCCAAACCAAAGGCGAGGGGGAGAACACCTGTCACCGCTCCAAAATGACAGTGACAGGTGGATCTCTTATTCAATGGAACTGCCAAGGTTTTAGGAGCAACATCGAAGAGTTGTCTCTTCTTTGTTGCAAACTCAATCCACTTGCTGTTTGCCTACAAGAAACTTATATAAAAGCTTCTGAGAGTTGTAGTCTTAAAGGCTACACCATTTACAACAAGCATGCACCAGGTGGAGACCGAGCCGCTGGTGGCTCCTCCATCTTGGTCAGACGTGATGTGGTATGTAAGCCAGTGGTGTTAGACACGACACTACAGGCTGTAGCTGTTCGTCTGACGCTGCATAAGACTGTAACTCTTTGTTCCATTTACATTGCTCCGAGCTCCGTTCTCACGTTACAGGAGCTGGATGCCCTTGTGGACCAGTTACCGTCCCCATATTTACTTATGGGTGACTTTAACGGCCACAACCCATTATGGGGAGAGGGACAATAGGAACACTAAAGGCAAGAGAATTGAGGACCTTGTGGGCGGTCATGCTCTGTGTGTATTGAACGATGGTTCATACACATATTTGCATCCCGGCTACGGAACATACTCTGCCATCTATCTCAGCATTGTAGAACCAGAACTGGCGCTGGACTTTTCGTGGATGGTCTGGGACGACCCCTGCGGGAGCAACCACTTCCCAATTATTCTTGATTGGGAAGGGGCATCTCCCGTAGAGCGAGAGAGGAGCTGGCGGCTTCGTAAAGCCGACTGGCCCACCTTCCAGACCCTATGTCGCGAGGAGTTCACTCCAGACATCAGTTGTGTTGACTTTTTGGCCCTGCGCCAACAATTCTACGCTGCAGACAGTATGCATGACCTTTTTACTAAAATAGAACAACAAGACATTTTGGCCTTTTTGAGGGCAGCTGGTCTGTACTGCCTCATATAGTTCATTAAAAGAATTTTTATCAATTAATTCTTTCATTTAAGAGACCAGACGGGATGGCCGAATGAGCTGGAGCGTCCGTCTCCCATGCTGGTAGATCGTGGGGTCGTGGGTCGAGTCAAACCAATGACTTGAAAATTGGTGCTTGTCACTTCCTAGCCAGGCACTCGACATTACTAGGTCAGGGCAAGGACTGGTGTGCTCAGTGTCAGGATAATGTGACTGAGTGGGATACCAGCTCATGGTCCCGGCGGCCTGGTTTCCCAGTGAGACAGCACTATAAAGTCGCCAGGATGCGCACTGTCACAAGTCGGTACCCGTACTGGTATGACCTTAGATGTTGCTAGGACGTAAAACAACAACAAACAACAAACAACAAACAAAACCTGCTGTTTAGGTAGCATTTTATCCAGTTTATTGATTTGGATTTAATGCACATGTTGTTTAATTTTCTTATTAATATGCTGTGGTCTACAGTGTCAAAGGCTTTGCTGAAGTCGATGAAGGCTGCTCCAACTAATTTCTTTTGGTTCAATGATGCCAGCACATCACTTGTTAGGTTTGCTATTGTTTTTGATGTGGAGTGTAGTTTTCTGAAGCCTCCTTGCCTCTTGTTTAGTATATTGTTTTTTTCCAGGTGCTCATTTATGTGCCTGTGGAATATTTTTACAATTAGTTTGCCTGGTGTTTGCAAGATTGATATTGGTCTGTAGTCCCCCATGTTTTGTTTGTCACCGCTTTTGTAGATGAGGATGATGGTTGCCATCTTCCATGCTGTGATGAAGTGTTCCTGTTCAAATGATATGTTGAACAGGTCGACCACGGTATCTGGGATGGCTTGGAGTGTGTCTTTTAGTATTTTTGTGGGGATTCCATCTATTCCACTTGGGTTGTTTTCATCTATGTCATTTATTAGTTGTGTTAGTTCTTTTAGGTCAGTTTTGGAGGTGGGGATTCCATCCTGGATATTTTCTGACTTGTTTTCCCAGATTCTTGTGAATTTCTTTGATAACCTTTGTCCTACCATGGCAAAGTGTGTATTTAGTTTGTTTGCTGCATCACTATCTGTGTGTGTATTTCCATCCTTATCCTGGAAGCTTATGCGTTCTTCTATCTTATTTTTGTGGAATAGTAAGCTTACATTTTTCCAGAACTTATTTGCATTGCTTCCCCAGTCCTTGTCTTGTTTTACTATATATTTCTTTTTTGCTGTCCTTACTGCTTTGAGGTAGTTGTTTCTGGCAGTATTATAGGCCCTTTTATCCTCTGGGTCTTTAGTACGTTTCACTTTGTCACCTAGCTTTCATTTTGTTGTGATATGCGTTAACAGTTTCCTGTCTACCCATGGGTCTTGGTTTCTCTGTATTTTTAGTTTCTTTATGGGACACATCTCATCTAATGATTGTTTTATTTCTGTGACAATGTTATTCCAGTAGATATCAGTGTCATCTCTGTATGTTGTGAGGTTGTCTATAATTTCATAGAGGTGTTTTTTTAGTGTTTCTTTTGAGTAGTCTTTTAGGGATATGCCCATCTTATATTTATATTGGCTTGTGTTTTTGAGTTTTTTCCTCGTTACATATATTAGCTCATGGTCACTTATACCCCAGCTTCTGGTGCCCCATTTTGTGGCATGGTTTGAGTTGGTTAGTATTAGGTCAATTGTTGAGGTATTGTTTCCTAGTCTTGTGGCTTCTGTAATAAGTTGCTGTAGCCCTAGGATTTTGATAGTGGTTTGTAGCATTAGTTTATTTTTGTCGTTGGTACTGTAGTTTATGTTGAAGTCCCCTAGCACAAAGATTTCTGCATTTGTTCGTTTTCTCACTGTATTTATGCTTTTGTCTAGAGTTTCAAGGAATGTTTCAATATCCCCGGACGGTGGTCTGTAGAGGCTTGCTATGGCTATGTTAGCCTGCTTCTCGTTTTTTATTAGGCTCCATAGTAGCTCCAGGTGTTCATTTGAGTTATTTTTAAGGCCTCAGTGTCTTGATTCTTTTAGCTTTTGCAGTAGATTGCAACACCTCCACCTTTTTTTGTTTGGTTTGCTATGTTAATTTGCCGTCTGTCTTTACGTACACGCCTATATCCTTCTATGTTGAGAGTGTTGTCTTGATGTCTGTCAGTGAACCATGATTCTGACAGTGTTAAAACATCAAGATTTTCATTTTTTAGATGCATTTTTATTGTGTCTATGTTATTGGATGCACTCTGGCAGTTTAGGTGGGCAAAGTGTGTGCCCCTTCCCAGCCTCCATTCAATTTCTCCTACCATCTTCCTTTACCTTTAGGTTTGGCGATTGTTACATTTCGCGAGTTTTTACCTTTGTTTAGATTGTTTTGGGCTGGTGCATACAGTACATATGCCCTGTTTTGTTATATAGTTTCATACATTACCGTAGACTGCACCTGTGCAAGTGGAGGGGAGGTACATGCCCTGCAATGGGTGTTTGTTACACACAGTATTTCTAGTGCTTTAAATGTTGGTTAGTGGTTCTTCTATATTTATTGGTGCTTATTTTTATATTCATTCTGGTCTTTATTTTTGTGTTTATTTTCTGCTTATTTGACCTATTTATTTGGCTGTTTATTTATTTGTCGGTGTTTGTTAGGCTTTCCTTGACTTTTTGGAGGATGTCTCCCATCTTGTTTTTGTATCCTTGCTTGACCGTTTCACCTTCTCTGGCTGAGTCTAGGAACCTACCTGAGCCCCAGTATGGGCACTTTGTGCATTCTCTGAATGCGTTTCCTGGGGCATCTATTAGCTTTTTCTTTAGTTCCTCGTTTTGGGTGAATTTTGCATGGATGATATCCTCTAGTACTTTTTCGTTTGTTTTGCACCATTCCGGTGTTCTCCATATTTTGTTTGCCATTGCCTTTATTGTATATGGGTTGTCTGCATTGTCACTCATCCTCATTATATCATGTTTCTCATGGAATTTGGCCATTATCGAGCAGTAATATTGCTCAGCTGATGTGTATTTTTTTCCATCTTTTCCTGTGATGTCACACTTGTACAGGTTGCTAAAGGGGGAGTTGTGTCCTTGGAAGGACACTCCCCAGGCATGTTCTCTGGTTGCTGCTTTCTCCGGGGTGATTTCTGGTATCTCTATTTTCCCAAAGTCGTTGGGTGTGTATATTGTTCCATTTACCTCGATGTTGCACCCTCTCATTTTAACTGATTTGATCTTTTCATTTTTGCTTTCAGTTGCTAGTGTGTACATTTGTTGCACGTTTTTTTCACTTAGCATTTCAGCTTCTGTTCTTACTGGTCTAATTGTTACTTTGCTGTATTCTTTTTTGTTTTGGAGGGTTTTCTTTTTTTGAAAGAGCTCTTTCTTTTGTGATTCCTTTTCCAGTTGGATTCTAATGCTTCTTGGTCTGTTTTTTTTTTTCGTTGTTCTGAGAGAGAGAGTGGGTCTTTGGGTTCCCCGTCCTGTTTTTTGCCTTCGGCCTGTTCTTTGTCTGCTGCATTTTTTGTTTCTGGTGCTTTTTCCTTCGTTTGTTTTTTTCCTAGACGGTAGGCTTTTGTCACTACCGTCCAGCCAAAATCGCAGTCCGCTCCATTTAGCATTTCTGTGACCGTTTTTTCTATGCTTTCGTCTTCCTTTTCTGGGATGCCATGCATGATGACAATAAGCTTTTTATTCTCATGGTTTGGTGCTTGGGTGTGGGCTGCACCCGTGGGTGGCTTCTTTTTGTCAGTGAGCGTTGCCCTTGTGTTGCTGGTATTGGTGTTTACATTTGTGTCTTTCTTTTTTGTCTTTAGTTTTTCGTATTCTGCTTTGTACCATGTGCATTCTATTTGCAATGTGTTGTAAGCTACCTGGAGTGTCTGAAGTTTGCTCCTGGATTCGTTCTCATTATCCATTGTAGTTTTGTTTTTTCCATCTTCATTTCCGGTGCCGTTCGCTTTATTACTGTCATTTCCGTCCACAAGTTTTTTGTTTGCCTTTTCCAGTTCCTCCTTTACTGTTTGAATTACCAGCTTTATTATGTCCTCCTTGACTAGTTGTTGGCCTCCATTATCCTGGCAATCCTTGGCTTCTACCTCAGTAGACATGCTTTCGCCTTTTCCCGTCATTTCTAAAGGTTGACACACTATTGTGAGGTTGATCCTCCTTGTTTTGTTAGATTTCCTCCTGTAATTCGATTTTACATATTCAGAAATGATACCCACCGATTGATCGACGTCCGCTCCCGCACATTGTGTTTTGTTTGGATTTCCCGCTGTTTTTAACGGTCTCCTTGTTTCCTTCATTTGCAGTTGCTGTGTTTTTGTGTATTTTTACTTTTTTGTGTGTGTGCTTTGTGTTGTTGGTTTTATTTTGTTGTTGATTTTATTTTCCTCCTTTATTCAACCTTATATGTTGTTGATTTTAGTACCCTGTACTAGATTAGATTAATCTGAGTAAACGTTTTTGGTTATGAGTACTTGTGTGCTGGTGAGTGATAATAGGGGATAAAGCCTGGTGAGTGATAATAGGGGAGTCTATCACTTCACTCAACTCAACAGTGGTTTTGAGTTATTTAGACATTATAAATCATACACACATACATCAACAGCAAAGCAAGGTATATGGGTGCTAATATGTCATGGTACTTA
>CM059198.1:27336059-27719013 GCA_030323885.1 Branchipolynoe longqiensis
TTGTATAAATAGAAACCCCAAATGCAGGTTGGAAGTAGTAACTCGTCACCCTAGCCAGTAGTTCTAGTATTATCACAGATTGCTTACAGCTGGGTCTTTTCCGGTTCATTCATTTATTCAGAATGCATTGGAAGTATCATATAGCACGACATATCCCTACTGTCTCAGGTTTTCAATGAAATTACCCAGCGTCCTTCCCTTCTTCCATAATAGCCTGTTGTGTGTGATGAAGAATTCAGGTGTAACTCCCTGTAAACGCCAATCCAAAAATTGAATTAAAATCTAAGATTGTTACCTGAAGCTAATTTTAATTATCATTACCTGCAGCTAATTTAATTCCACTTTGCTTGTGAAGAAATGGCTATGGAGCAATGGACAAACAAATAGGAACGTAAAAACAACAACTTTTGGAAGTTTTAATTCCAATGCTTATCTCAATTTTCGAATTTGCGCCTGAAGTATTCATATAATGACAGTTCAATACAATGTTGGTTCAGGGATTGATGCTGAGCCCAGCTTTAAACCCATGCTTAGATATCATATAAGCTTACACACAGGTAGGTATGGTGTTGGTGTCAGTCAGCTATAGCCGGAAGCCACACTGTAAGAGCTAACAGTCAATACAAACGGGGTCACGGGGTCATAACCTGCAGTCCTTCAGACAGCAATTCCATCCCAAATATTGCCCTTCACGATTTATGGCCCATGCATAAAACATCTAGAGAGCTAAGATATTGCCACACTGACTCATTCATTGTGAGCTTACTGGAGGAGTGAGAGGGTCACACTACACAGTAAATTCAGTATTGACACACATAATTGATGGGATATAAATCAATTAAGGTATTCTGATGCATCGGCACTAACTTGGTTGATTTGGTGTACAAGATATATGAAGAGTTCAGGCACGAAACCCTGTAAACGCCAATCAATTTGTTTGTTTAGGTGTACCTGGAGGTTATTTTAATTTTAACTAAGTCCACCTTTCTTCCGATGAAATGATTATGGAGCAATGAACAACACAAAATAGAATTGTAAAAAAATGAATTTTTAAAAGCTTTGATTTCAATGTTTATCTCAATTTTTCGATTAGGGTATACAGGATTTGCTGCTAAACTCTTTGTATATGGGTCACTCTCCTGAAAACTGGTCAGCATGAGATGGGATTTTAAAACATCAATAAAAACCTTCCTACTTATTTTTTTCCTCATACTTTTCATATTCATGTTCAGATTTGATGAAAGAAATAAGGGAAATAAAATAAAACTGTGTGCAACTTTGGTCTTTTTAGTTATGAACTGTTTTTGTACCAAAAAACCCCATTTTACAGTCAGCCATTTGTAACATGACATATGGGACGTGGTTGAATCCTTATTAACATCTTGTATTGCATTGATATATCAAACAAAACAGTTCCCAAATCAAAGAGGAAGTATGTATTAACATGTATGCATGCTTAAATTAAAAAAAAAAAATGTAATGTCTTCAGAAATAACATTACAAATTTCCGTCACACGTGTAACCGTGGTGTCTGGATGCCACACAAATATTGTACACTAATTATTCAGTGAATAAAGCATGGCTGGGAATTACTTTTTTTTATCAATATAAGCACTGGATATTTCTGTATATTATGCCACGATTAATATGCTTCTAAGTATGATATCATTTAATTCTGATTAGATATTTATTAAGCAGACTGTGTGGTGTCCTAAACATGTGTTACACGTGTGACGCACATGTTATACTGCCATAAGAGATATCTTATTCATGGACTACACCTTTATTTTTTATCTCATCAATTTATATTTTACATAGATGTAAAGGGGAGATTTCCAGCTTTCATTTGCAACCAAAAATGTAAAAAATTCAAATATTAAATTTTAACTCTCCATGTGACACTTCTGGCCAGTTTTCAGGAGAGTGACCCATATATTTGTGTTTAAGTGCTAGTCATTATAAATGATTTATTCTGCCGAGCTTTGTAGCTAAAATAGTTCAAGTAGTTCAAGTAGTACTGAAAATACTCACATCGATCCGATGAATATTGATGTAGTCATAAATATATATATATGACACTGTTGTTGCCATACTGCTATGGTTTGTTTGTTTGTTTTTGTTTGTTGTTGTTTTACATCCTAGCAACATCTAAGGTCATATTAGGATGGGTACCGACTTGTGACAGTGCACACTCATGGTGACATTATAGTGCTGCCCCACTGGAAGACCAGGCCACCAGCACCATGACCTGATATCCCACTCAGTCACATTATCCTGACACTGAGCCAACCAGTCCTTGCCCTATCCTAATAATGCCGAGCGCCAGGCTAGGAAGCAACAAGTATACATCTTTGAGTCATTGGTTTGACTCGACCAGGGTTCGAACACATGACCCCACGATCTACCAAGACGGGAGATGGACGCTCTAACTCATTCGGCCATCCCATCTGGTCATGGAACGTGTAGGCGATTATAATTCCACTGCGCTTTATGCTGCAAATTATGTCTTCAGCATATATTGTTAGCTCACCTTATATACCTTACTGTACATATCATTTTTGTGTAAATGATCCAGAATTGAAAGAAAGGCTTGAAGACCCGTGTTTCGGTGCTGACAAAAGACTAAACATATTTACATCCCCCCCCCCCTCCTAGGAAGAAATGTCACGATGGTCTGACATGACCTACTGGTCAGGAGCAGACCGGCGATTATAAGTAAGCTTTGGAATACCCAGTTCTACATGTTCTACCAGAATGGTTTTGATGTGTTCCCAGCATGGCAAAGAAGCATTAAGAATAGATTCATGGCTAATACCCCCATCACACAGAACTAGTTCTCACAACGTTCTTGAAAATTTGCTGAGTGGACTCAAACTGTGTACAAACGGAACGGATGTAGTACCAACTTTTTACAGTCTTTTTACAAATGGAATAGACGGGCCAGAATGGAATGGTGCTCCAGAACTTTGAGCATGAGCGAAATTGTCTTGCAGCCATGTTTTATCCTGACCACAGCCCGTTTTAGAATGTGATCGGACGTTTTGAGAACTAGTTTGGTGTGATGGGGGTGTTAGGGATTATTCATGGCAACATCTGTGCCTCTTATGTTCACGAAAATAACCTACATCAATAGCGATACTCAAATTGAACCAGGGGACGGTAAATATAGATTCACGTGTGTTTACATTCTATCAGTTATTTCTACATATATTATTACCATTTCGATTGTCATTAAAAGTACTAAAATGACATTTGATTCATGTGTTTGCATAATTATATTAAAGACAAAGAAAATGAGTGGTAACTTTTAGAAACCTGAGTGACATTGCACTCAAGTAGAAGTGCACATTGGAAACTGATTAGACGTGTGGAGTCTTGCAGCTATAAGATATGGGCTATATATATGAATATATCAGCGCTGCTGTTAGCTTGTTTATTGTTGTTTAACGACCGAGCATCATCTAAGGTAATATCAGGACGGGTACCGACTTGTGACAGTGCATACTCATGGCAATTATAGTGCTGCCCCACTGGGAGACAAGGCCACCAGTGCCATGAACTGCTATCCCACTCAGTAACATTATCCTGACACTGAGCAAACCAGTCCTTGCTCCACCCTAATAATGTTGAGTGCCAGACTAGGAAGTGATAAGCATAGATTGCTAAGTCATTGGTTTGACTCGACCAGGGTATGAATCCCACAATCTACAAAAACAGAAGACAGACGCTCAACTCATTCGGCCATCCCGTCTGGTCATCAGTGCAACTGGAGAACCTGAGTCAGTCAGCGCCAGGTAACCAGGGAGATGGGTGAGCGGAAAAGTTGGTGTGTCGCTGGCTTTCCAAGAAGTGGCTAGAGATGGCTAACCTCTAGTCGATGCGGGGAAAAGTTTGAAAGCCCGCTGGCCAATTGGGTGGATGGACGGTGAATGTGTGCATCCACCAAAAGACGAGTCCAAGCCGCAGCAGGCCTGGGAGGAGACATGTTGTTCACACCAAATCAAGCGCACAGTGAACATTGCATGCAATGTAGTATCTGCTGATGATCTTGTGTCAGTTATTTTGTGTTCATTCACCCTGGGATTGAATTATACCGTTCTCATGTCGAAATATGCACTACACATCTAGGGTACCATTTATTGCTTCAGCCAAATAAAGTAGTGACACTTTACCATGAAAACCACTACAGTATATACTCGAATATAAGTCGAGGGTATTTACCACCAAAAGAATCTCTTGTTTGAAGATTGTCTTATACTCGTGATAGCTCATGAGGGAGCCCTTTCTGACAACCTATGTGGTTGCCTTCAAACCGAAAGTACCTAGATATGCTGTTGAGCTCAAGAACAACAGCAAAGCAGTCAGAGAACGTTCAGTCTCTTGAGAAGTTAGTCAGAGACTGCCGTAAAAACCTGACTCAGATAGGTGAGATGCATCGTACTAAAAAGGCACACCATGATCTCTGTTCACTTTACCATGTCCTGGAGAGTGGACTCTATCAGTGGGTCCTTGACCAACGTCACTCAGGCGATTTGGTCAGCAGAGCTGCCATCCATGTCCATGCTGCTCAGTTATTAAGAATTACTTCCCCAACTACAAAGCCTCTGCTGGATGATGCACTAGATTCATGGAACGCCATGACGTCACAGTTAATTGAGCTGCTGAAGCTCGACCTATAATCAGGCTAGACTTATGGCCCTGTCACACTACGACGTCGACGTAGGGAGAACGTGAAGAACGTTGAACTTCTCGGCGTAGTATGCAAATTTGGGCACAAGTTGAACGTGGATGCAGCATAGTGGACGAGAGTGTAACGTCGGTAAAGCGTAGTGATACCGTCATTCAACGAGAGAGGTCAACGTAATGACGATCACGGAACGTTATGAACGTTATTCCATCGCCAGAAGAACGTTACGTGACGTTAGCTACGTCATGAGACGTTGAACGTACGTTGAATGCACGTTCTTGACGTTTCTCCTGACTTTCCCATTACGCCGCATGGACGTTTCCACCAGCTTTAATGTGGGTCAACGAGTGGAACGTAGTGTAACGTAGTGAGGAACATTTGCCTAACGTCCGTTTAACGTCATTGACGTTCTCTGAACGTGAACAGAACGTACAGCGAACGTAAACCCTTACGTTCGAACTACGTCAAAACTTTTGAACATGTCCAAAACCTCGATGTAACTCGACGTAACACGACGTAATGTGATGTAGATCGACATCAGTCTAACGTCATTATGACGTCATCATAACGTAATCCAACATACATCAACGTAATGACGAAATATCACCACGTTAGGCTCACGTTCGCTCATTACGTTGTAGTGTGACAGGGGTATTATATACTCCAGATATTTCCTTTTAAAAAAAACCTCAAGTTGTAAATGTATAGCCATAGCAGATACGATCATTCTCTCAACAGTGTGTATTCAATTCAATGTCAAATGGTAATGTGCAATAAATTGCAACAGTGAAACAGGTCCCACTATTTTACTGCCTGCAGCTGGCCAAGGTTATTAGTAAGGAGCCGGGGTCACAATAGGACACCAAACACTGACAACAAGTGCAGCTATTATTACCAATCGGGCATGGTGGCCGAATTGTAAGAGCGCAGGCCTCGCTGTGGGAGATCGGGAGTTCAATTCCCGCTCAAGTCAAACCAATGACTTATAAAATCGGTACTTGTCGCTTCTTAGCCTGGCGCTTGACATTAATAGGATAGGGCCTGGACTGGTTAGATCAGTGTCAGGATAATGTGACTGACTGGAATATCAGGTCATGGTGCTTGTGGCCTGATTTGCCAGTGGGGAATCAGTATAAAGTCACCATGAGTGCATACTGTCACAAGTCGATGCCCGTACTGATATGACCATAAATGTTGCCAGGACGTAAAACTCCCAACAATCAACCAACCAACTATTATTACCAGAAGACAATCAATGCGCGGACACAAACAGACCCATATAACTATCCAGGGTGACAATCCACTAGAATATTCTAATCCAATTAGCATTAAAAGACCCATCATATTTGACCCCAGCTGACTGGTTTCCAGCACACATTAGAACCTACATTGATTTGTAATTTGAGGCCGGATAATAAACATTTAAATCCTTATACAAATAACCCTGGTACACAAAGGAAATGGAAAGGAACTACTAACATTGAGCCATATAGTATTATTGTGGTCATATTGCACCAATGTTATTGTAGTTGTCCCTCATGCGCCCTGCTACCGCATGGTGGCATTCTCGACTATTCAGACCCCTGTTGATAACAAATATCAACAGCCGGCAGCACTCTCTTATACACCTGTCACACTACGACGTAACGAGCAAACGTAAGCCTGACGTCATCACGTTTCGTCATTATGTTGACGTACATTGGGTTACGTTATGATGACGTCAGAATGACACTAGACTGACGTCGAGCTACATCACATTACGTTGTGTTACGTCGGCACGCATCAAAGTTTTGAACCTGTTCAAAACTTTCGACGTAACTCGAACGTAATGGTTTACGTTCGCCGTATGTTCTGTACACGTTCAGCGAACGTCAATGACGTTAAAAGGACCTTAGTCAAATGCTGCTCACTACGTTCAACTATGTTCCACTATGTTGACCCACATTAAACCCAGTGGAAACGTCCATGCGGCATAATGGGAACGTCAGGAGAACGTCAGGAGAATGTATGTTCAACGTACGTTCAACGTTTCGCCACCGTGTCATGACATATGTAACGTCACGTAATGTAGTTCTGGCGATGGAATAACGTTCAGAACGTTCTGTGAGCGTAATGACGTTGTCCTCTCTCGTTGAATGACGGTATCACTACACTTTACCGACGTTACGCTCTCGTCAACTACGCTGCATCCACGTTCAACTTATGCCCAAATTTGCATACTACGCCGAGAAGTTCAACGCTCTTCACGTTCTCCCTATGCTGACGTCGTTACGTCATAGTGTGACAGGGCCTTTAGGAACAGTCCTGATGGTGGACTGTTCCACTGATGCCCACCTAGTCGCCACCCCCTGCTGGAGGTTATGTGCTATCCGGCTGAAGATTCAAATCTTGGAGGAATACACTATGGGTCGGCAACGTGTTTGAGTGATATCAATTCAATTCAATTCAATTCTTTATTTCAGACTCAGGATTATGGTAGTTACATAATTTGGTTCATAGTAGGTAAAATCAATGATACGTGATTATTCGCAGACAATGTAGAACTGGGTCAATCACATTATAATGTTTATGTGCTACTACTGACAACATACAAGTAATCCATTTCGCTGAGCATTATTAATTGTGGAATTATCTGCTAGCGACATCATGACCTACTTACTGCCCGGCAGCAAATGGACCAGATGAGTAACTCGCATCCAACACAATATACTTTGAAATGACTTCTACATTACTTATATAATATTCATTATATAATTTATGATAATGCATAATGAATTATATATATTTATAATATATCGAGAATTTAAGGAGGGGTTGCCCCAACTGATGTATTATGTTATATTATAGTTACTATTGTTTGCGGATTCAAATCTTGGAGGAATAAACTGTGGGTCGGCCCTGGTGTAGAATCTAATGCCCGGAGCTGTGGCTGTGTACGTAGGCTATGAGGAAAACAATTCCGACAAAGAGAAAGGAAGAGAGTAAAGTGTAAGAGAAAAGAGTCCAGCCCTCTGGTTTATTCTTTATATAGTACATGGATTCTTGGTATAGGATCATGCCATTCACTCAATCAATAGGGACACAGCATTCCCAGTTCCTCCAATATGGACTCAGCTTTTCTGTTTACCATGACCACCAGTGGTCTGCCCACCACCAGAGCTGGTTGACCTGTGGCCACCACCAAACTTGACCCCTGTGTGCATTGACCCCTACCTCAGAAGAGAGCCAGGCCCTGAGTGCACTCAAACCCAGACCTGCAATCATCCCTATGTCTATAATTACCTGCCCTCAAGCATGGACCAAGCCATATATATATACACAACATACATATTTGTATATACACACAGTCTTGGTCGGCCACATAGAATAATAATATAGGATTTCCATTTACTCCCTCTGCTGATTATCGGAATATTGTACACTGTGTTTGAGTGATATGTGATTATTCGCAGTCAATGTAGAACTAGGTCAATCACATTATCATATTGTTGTGCTACTACTGACAACATATATAAGTTAACCATTTGGCTGAGCATTATTAATTGTGGAATTATCTGCTAGTGACATCATGACCTACTCACTGCCTGGCAGCAAATGGACCAGATGAGTAACTAGCATCCAACACAATATATTTTGAAACAACTTCTCCATTACTTATGTATAATTCATTATCATCATCATCATGCTGTCGGTCGCGATGTGACAAAGACTGCTTTCATTACTTGACTGCTGCTCTCCATTTAGTTCTCTGCTATGAGAGTGATATCCATGAGTCAGTCATAATGTCTCTCAGCTTCAGGTTTCTCATGATGTTATCCTTGAACCGGAGACGAAGGTGCCCTCTCTTACTGTAACCAGAAGACAGTTGAGAGTAGAGGATCTGCTTTGGTAGCCTGTCTGATGACATCCTCATGAAGTGTCCAGTCCACCGGAGATTCTTTTTGATCAGAAGATCTTCCATAGAGGGCAGCCCTGTCCGTTCGAGTATTTCCTTATTTGTCACTTTGCCCTTCCAGGTTAGCTTCATGATCGAATGCAGATGTTGCATCATGAAGACATGCAGCTTTTTCACCTGTCGTCTGTACACTGTCCAGGCCTCGGCTCTGTATAGTAGGGTGGATAGCACAATTGCACTGTAGATCTTGCCTTTGATCCACATGGACACATGGTAGTTGTTCCAGAGTCTCTGGCGTAGTCGCCCGAAAGATGCGCTTGCCTTGGCCATCCGCCTCTGTATTTCAGCATCAATGCATCCACCACTTGATATACTGCTTCCGAGGTAGGTGAATTCCGGAACAGAGTTTAGCTTGTTTCCGTCAACTATGACATCCTCCTCTCGGGTTCTTGTAGAGTTGGGTTGGTACAGCACCTCCGTCTTCTTGATGTTAATCTTCAGGCCGAACTTCTTTGATGCATGAGAGAAAGTGTCCACTATTTTCTGGATCTCATCAGCAGAGTGGGCAACAAGTGCACTGTCATCTGCGAATTGTAGCTCTCTCACCAGTATCTACGTAGTCTTGGTCTTCGCTCTGAAGTGTGCGACATTGAATAGGTCAGCGCTCTGTCTGGACTTTATATAGATGCCATCCCCCATGCCTCGGAAAGCCTCATCGAGCATTTCTGCTACAAAGATGGAGAAGAGAGGGGCGCCAGTACACAACCTTGCTTGACCCCATTGGTACATTTCATGAAAGCTGCCTGCAAAAGTGTTGAAGTGCTGCCGGTTTTTGCAATTACCAGTTGCACTCTCTCGAGGAGCAAATAGAGGTCTCACACCAGCAAGAACATGTCCAGACAGGTGCAAAGCTATTTGTTCCTGCAGTGGCTGGTCGGGAGATGTTGGAAGTTCCATACATCAACCGCCCTTGATGCTGCCACAGTGACATGGTTTCCTGTTCAGGGTTTGCTCCTTTAGCCTTCGGTTCTGTCAAGAACCTGTACCACAAGGCAGTGGTTTACAACTCTGCTGGACAGGGGCGTCAAACTCCCTGAGGTATTGCAATACCTGCATACCAATATCATTCATTATATAATGTATAACCACTCGGCAAATAAGGAAGAAGTCAGAGTTGGGCTGAGCCTATTTATTAATAGTTCTCTGGCAGGAGACTATACGCCTACCTATAAAAAAAATAAAAATAAAATTACAGACGAAGTGACAGACATACGGTCACATATTAGTACAATTGCGCGACGCAGGTGGCGCCCCATTCGCGCACACCTGCTCAAGGTGGGTGCGCGACTTCGAATACATTTAATATCGAATGCTCAGTAATAAACAATATATATACAATATAACCTTGGATTCTGCTACGTTACATTATATTATTATAATCCATTATAATACACATAATAATACATAATGAAATATATATATCTATAATATGGCGATAATTTAAGGAGGGGTTTCCCCAACTGATGTATTATATTCTTTTATATTTACTATTGTTGGCCGGATTGCGCTAGATCATTCACTGCTGACCAGAAGCACCCTGGTTACGCACCCCCTCGGGCACTATATATATAACGCACGATTTAGGTAAATCTGATCACTTCTGCAACAATTTAGGTTTTGTAGGTTATAGTTGTGCAATGACACTTTCATTGCCGGGGATAAAGTCCCTGAGACCAATAACCATGTTTGTTGTTATTTCTTTATTCAAACCGATGGGATGGCCGAATGAGTTAGAGCATCCTTCTCCTGTGTTGGTAGACCATGGGATCGTAGATTCAAACCCTGGTCGAGTGAAATCAATTACTTAAAAATGTATACTTATCGCATCCTAGCCAGGGACTCGCATTATTAGGATAGGTCAAGGAGCAGTAGAATGAGGAAGACCAATTGTCCATGATTGAAATTTCCCCTGGTTAAACAACTAATGTACCAAAAAAAACAACAACAAAATGTTGGCATTATAAAGAGAACAACATTCTCTGGCGCGAATGACAAAGGGGGCGGCGGTAGATAGTGTCCGGGGTGGTGGTGGCGCCACCAGTACCAAAATGTAGGATAAGGAGTGAATACATTGAGAATAGTGGGCGATAGATAATGAATAGAACAATTAATAATAATAATTCCCATCCGTGCCTTTTTACTCACATAATGCTTATACATTACATATATATATATATATATATTGCCCATACATATGTGTGTATATTCATGATTTGAACAAGGACAGAAAGGCCTGCACATAAGCGCTGGACAAAAAAAAAAGAAAGTATTTGGCAGAATGAAATATATTTACGCAAGGCAAACAAGCCGAGTGGAGCTAGACACTCAGTTGACAGCGGATTGCAAAAGGCACTCTGCTAAGTAAACTCAGAGTTTGCCAGCCAGCATCTGCATTGAGGAGCAGCAGTGCCAAAATAAACCATACCCAGTGATGGGGTGATTCTCTGAAACTGGGCACTATAAGGTGTGACATGAAAAGCAAAAATGAAAACCTTCCGAATAATAGGAAGAAACATTCCAAATAATCAAAGACACATCCAGAACATCATGTTAGCATGCATAACAACATCAAGCTAGTTTTGATTGCAGTTAAGCAAGCAAGGTTATGTCTTACAAGGACAACATTGAAAAAAGGTTTAGCTAAGTGCATGGTATGGTGTAAATGTGTAAATTTGCACATTTTCATTTAATATAATATACATAACTAATATATATATATATTTATAAATAATGCCTATATGAGACTGTCTCAAAACGGCCTAAGCAATATGGGACAACACTTTGTCCATTGTAACGATCAACATACTATCTGTTTATGGATTTTCTCAGGATAAACTGATTTGTTTTTTACATGGTTTTTCATAATCCCAAAATAATATATATTGATTTGAGGCAAATGTCCTTGTGTTTTCAGTGTAACCGTTTCTGTGCTGTTTTGTGTCAATCATTACAATGGACAAATAAAAAAGAGGTATCACCTTTTGAGACGGGCTCATATATATACATAATATATATATAAATATATAAATATATAGTTATATATATATTAATATATACCTGTATCTACCAACAGGCACTCGGGGCGTCTGAGGCAGACCTCATCGTCTTGTTGGACCGGAAGTGGACCACTAGCTGTAAGGGCCTTGCCTCCTGGGCAGGCCGACCGGAAGTAGTGGATTGCTTCGTCGAGGAGTGTGATGGTGAGCGAAGGTACTTGTTGGGGGACATGCATGCATGACCGGACCACCCAGTCCTTGACCACGGAGATGGGGTATATGACCACTGAGATGGGGCACATCCCATAAGACCGCTGATATAGTTGAGGATGGCAGATGGGGATCTGAGTTTGTCGTTCAGGGAGGCGATGAGGGACATCACGTGGTACTGGGAGGGGCGCCGGGGGTCACAACGGAGGCACGGGAGTGTTACAGGTATCACACCACCTGGAACGACTTGTTGCACCACATCCCCGCTGCCAGTCCAGCGTTGAAGAGGGCTGTGATGCGGTGGTGTTCATCATTCGGGTCGCCTAGGCTAGGAAGAGAGAGGCAGGTTAGTACGATCTTCCCAGGTTCATATTATGTCAGAGATGACAGTGTTGGAGTGCCTGACTCGGATAAGGCTAAGGTCGAGGCGGTGGCAGATGTCACACACCCACTGGCATGCTGAAGTGTCAAATGACACCCGGCTCAGTGCGTTGGCCAGGACCAGGTCCTTGCCTGGCTTATGTACTACCTCGATCTCGGTCGAGTGGAGGGCCACAAAGTGCCAGAGTTCTCTGGCGCAGGCGCACAGGATGGGATCCTTGCAGGTGCCAGTAAAGAGCACGCACTGGGAGACCTGATTGTCTGTGTTCGTAGTCCTGGGGCCTCAAGGGAGCGAGGGCTTGTACTGCCACAACGAGATTGAGGGCTTCGAGGCAATTGATGTGGTGCCATCTCGCAAGGTAGGCAACGAGGTACCAGGAGGAGCAGTACCCTGCCTCGGAGTGCCTGGGCACCTCCACCGAGGAGTGACGAGTCACACTTGATGACCCATTGTTCCTTGGCCAGGGGTTGGAGGAGCACTATGCCGTTGGTCATCCTGGCATTGTTGAAGAACCAAGCGAGGTTGCGTGTAAGTTCAACAGTGACTGGGTGTCTTCCGGTCAGAGGGGTGGTTCATGAAGCACCTAGCCGGCTCGACCCACCTGACGCGCTGGAGGATGCTCCTGGTGATTTTGGGATTGCGGGCGACATCACAACATTCGGTGACGATGTCGAATAATTTGTCATCCTGGATTCGCACCATCATCCGCTGTGTGCAGACTTTGTACCCCAACCACTGAAGGTGGTGGGTTGGAGGGGTACATTTTGTGGGTGACAGCGCCAGGCCCAGCTGGGCGGCAATATTGAGCATGTCGATGTAGGCAGCATTGGCGGCTTTCTTGGCGGCTGCCAGCCCGACAAAGTCGTTGAGGTTACATATGGCAAAGGCTTAATGCTGGCACGATGATGAAATACACCTCCGAGTCAAGAGTTATTTCCAGCAGTGGGACCGACACGGGGCATGCCTGGACCTGAGGGTATACTCAGGCCAGGTCTGCTGACCAAATGTAGCAGCCCTGGCCAAGCCTTGTGACTTCGCCTGCCAGGTCCACGATTCCCGGGAGGGTGCATGTGGTGGGCCTTCCGTGGAATGATGCCTCTGTTGACGCTGGCTCCCATGGGATAGCTCTTGTCAGTGTTCTTCTTTGGGCGATCATACGGGGTGCTGGCTCGACGTCTGGATGTCATGTTGCCTCCTCTATGTCCTTGGGTATCCATCGGATAGGGTAAAAGCAGGCAGGGTAAAGTCAGGTAGGGTAAAGTCAGGTCGGGTGAAGTAGAGTAGGATAAAGTAGAGTCAGGTAAAGTAGAGTCGGGTAAAGTAGAGATGGGTAAAGTAGAGTCGGGTAAAGCAGAGTTGGGTAAAGTCAAGTTGGGGGTAAAGTGAAGTCGGGTAAAGTGGAGTTGGGTAAAGTTGAGTCAAGTAATGTCGAGTCGGGTAAAGTGAAGTCAGGTAAAGTGAGGTCTAGTAAAGTGAGGCTGGGTAAAGTGGAGCTGGGTCAAGTGGAGTTGGGTAAAGTGGAGTCCGGTAAAGTGTAGTCGGGTAAAGTTGAGTCGGGTAAAGTGAAGTCGGGTAAAGTGGCGTCAGGTAAAGTGGGTTCAGGTAAAGTTGACAGACTGAAGTTGACTTGGACAGTTTTAAAGTAGGCTAAGGAATGCCTGTTGTCCAGCGTCCCACCGGAAATGGCCGCTGGCCACAATTTTCCTCTGCCAATTTATATGCATAATGTTGTATATGGTATACTTCTATATATATATATATGCTGTATACGCCATTACACAAGTATAATAAACCTGAAGATCCATCTATATGCCCCAGCCTCTAAGTCATCGGCTGGTCACCTACTCATCAGCTCATCTACTTGTTCCTCATGACCTGACCCGTCGCGCCAGCTACCGCCCACGCCTCAGCATTCTCTCGCTGTACTGCTGAATTTTTCTGCAACTACCATCCATCCATGCCTGTGCCCCTGTGCTCCCTGTGTGGAGTGGCACACCATGAAGGCGAGTTGGAGGTTTGTGCTAGTAACCAGCTTAGTACGGAAGAGGCTGACGGTCACTCAACGAGAGTTTCACGACGAACATCAGTGGAAAGGATGGCTTCTAAGAATGTGAAACAGGAGAGCGATCTCACCACGGTGGTCAAGTCTCTGTCCATGAACGACCGATTCAGGTCGGCTAAGGAGGAAATTGAGTGGGCCAAGGACGAAATAGAGGCCCTGGAACTAGAGCATCAGCTCCTGGAGCTGGCAGCAGGGTGTGACTGACTTATCAAGAAGCGGGCGGTAAAAACGGAGCGTGAGAGATGTGACCAAGAAGGCCACGACCCCTCGGCACATGGCCCGTGGGAGAAAGAGCACCGCTCCCGGGCCCGGGCCCACTCCGACCGTGCGGCCGGACACTCCAGCAATGCCATGCGCTCCAGGAGGAGGTCACGCGGCAGGCGGCATAGGAGGAGCGCCTCGGACTCGCGTAGCCGCTCATCCAGCCCCTCCCGCAGGCGGAAAAGTAAGTGGTCTCTCTAACGATTTGCTGTCGATGATCGGGAAGTTTGCAAACTAAATGGTTACAGTATAATCGCCGCCACGACTGAGTGGGCCCTTGACATAGATGGCATGATGGTCAAGGACTACAAGGCACTGTTTGAGCATATCAACTTTATTGCTGTTTGTGCCATTGATAACGATTTCAAAGATACCGCTCACGTTGCCTATGACAGCTCGGTTCGCAAGAAGGCGGCGGTCTATGGTTTCTCTGCCTTTTCTGAGGCTTATAACAGCGGGAGTGTCATCCACAACGGAACACAGCATCTTAAGGCCCTGTCACATTACGGCGTATGGCGGGAGCGTATGGCGGCGTAGCCGCTTTACGTCATATACGTCGGCATATGCCGTATACACTACTCATACGCTACTCATACGCTACTCATACGCTACTCATACGTCGTCAGGTGACGGCTTATGTGAAGGGTATGAGGCATACGCCACCATACGCTTTCATAAATCCGTCTGTCCCCATTTTTTTGTGCATGCTAAAAAAATCACGACCTACGGGGGCGTATGGTTCTTACGCGACACTTACGCTGAGCATACACCGGCATACGCTCCGCATACGCTGGGGGTATGCCGGCGTATGCTAGGGGTATGCCGGTGTACGCTACTCATATGCTCAACTTGCGTCACGGGTGTATCACGGGCATATCTCAGGCGTATGCAGCGTACGCAGAACCTACGCGTTGCGTATGAGAGCGTATGAAAAGCGTATGGGAGGCATATGCGAAGCGTATGGCGGCGTATGCCCGACCTATGGTCTCGGTATATACAGGTGACCCACGCCATTCCTTCGGTCATTCCTGCTCTGCTGCTCATACAGGATGGATGCCCAGACACTGCAAGTACAGTTCCAGCTTTTCTGCAGAGTTGCCCTTTATCACCAGCAGCTTACTCTATTCCTCATGGTTCTTCTGGCATCCCATATCGAGAGATGAAGGAGGAGGGAGCGGCGGCGACGATCAGTGTGGGTCAGACCCTGGATTGGGAGGCGGCCACAGTTTGGCTTGTTCGACAAGCTGATGGTCGAGCTCCGCAGCGAGGACACCGCATCGTTTGTGAACTTCATGCGGCTGCCTCCCCAATTGTTTGACGAGATTGTGGCGCGAGTGGGACCCAGGATCGCCAAAAAATGGACCACATTCAGGGTGCCACTCGACCCGGCGCTGAAAATAGCACTTACTCTGCGGCACCTGGCATCTGGCACAAAATACTCCTCCATGAAGTTTGGGTGGAGGGTGCCCCACAACACACAGTCGCTGATAGTGCGTGAAGTCTGTAAGGCCATCGTCGACGAGTACATGGCCGAGGTCATGACGTGTCCGACGACTCCAGAAGGGTGGCGTGCCGTCGCGGACCTCTTTTCAGAGAGGTGGAACTTCCCCCATACCTGTGGCGCTCTGGATGGGAAGCACATCGCCTGCCGGTGCCCTCCAAAGAGTGGGTCGCTCTACTACAACTACAAGGGCTTTTTCTCCGTGGTCCTGTTGGCGCTTGTAGATGCGGATTACAAATTTATCTGGGCAGATATTGGCGGTATGGGCTCCGCGTCCGATGCCCAGATTTACAACGCCTCCGAGCTGAAGGCGTGCACAGAAGGTGGCACCATCGGCTTTCCGAACCCTGAACCGCTCGTCGACGGCCAGAAGGATGTGCCGTATTTTCTGATCGGTGACGACGCCTTTGCCCTGCGGCCGACCATGATGAAGCCGTACGGCAAGAGGGGCTTGACCAATGACGAGCGACTCTTCAACTACCGGCTTTCCCGAGCTAGGAGAGTGGTGGAGAATGCCTTTGGCATTCTAGCCAACCGCTTCCAAGTGCTGCTGACGACTATGCAGCACCACCCCTCCAACGTGAAGATCATCGTCAAGGCGTGCATTGTTCTGCACAACCTCATGAGGACACGCTACCCAGCGCTACAGAACATGCAGCTGGATCGTCCCGAGACAGCCAACAACAACTTTGTGCCTGGAGGTTGGCGAGAGGGCCACAACCTTCCTGACATTGACGTTCTACCTGTTAACCCCAACACCGCGTCCAAGCTAGGAAAGGAACAGCGCAATCTAATTAAAGACTGGGTCGTCTCACCCGCCGGAGCACTGTCATGGCAAGACAGGATGATCTGACAAAACATTTTATCAGTCTGTATGCGCTGTGTCTGTGTACTGTTTTTGCAAACTTATGTGCTTTTCTTGACACTGTACTGTTATCGCTTATTTACATGTCTGTGATGTTGTGACATGTCTCCTGTTATATGAGATGCTAATATGTTTATATGTCTAGTAAAATAAACGATATCATTTTATAGATATGAAAACACAATTTTACATGTCTGTTACGTTCTTTCGCTCCCTAATTTAAAGTCATCTAGTTAATGTAATTGTAATGAATCTCCTCTCTTTTTACATGAATTAATCTTTTACATACATACTAAGAACACAGGGAAAAATAGAGTGACACAGAGACAGAAAGGGGGAGACAAGTTAGAGGGAGGGAGGGAGGAAGGGGGAGAAGAGATAGAGGGAGGGAGGGATGAAGGGGGAGAAGAGATAGAGGGAGGGAAGAGATGGAGGGAGGGAGGAAGAGAGATAGAGAGGGAGGAAGAGAGATAGAGAGAGGGAGGAAGAGAGATAGAGAGAGAGGAAGAGAGATAGAGAGAGGGAGGAAGAGAGATAGAGAGAGAGGAACAGAGAGAGGGAGGAAGAGAGATAGAGAGAGGGAGGAAGAGAGATAGAGAGAGGGAGGAAGAGAGATAGAGAGAGAGGAAGAGAGATATACAGAGAGAGGGAGGAAGAGAGATATAAAGAGAGGGAGAAGAGAGATAAGAGAGAAGAGAATAGAGAGGAGAGGAAGAGAGATAGAGAGAGAGGAGAGAAAGATAGAGAGAGGGGAGGAAGAGAGATAGAGAGAGGGAGAAAGAGAGATAGAGAGAGGGAGGAAGATAGATAGAGAGAGACAGGAAGCGAGATATAGAGAGGGAGGAAGAGAAATAGAGAGAGGGAGGAAGAGAGTTAGAGAGAGGAAGAGAAATAGAGAGAGGGAGGAACATAGATAGAGAGAGAGGGAGGAAGAGAGATAGAGAGGGGGAGGGAGGAGGGAGGGGAGGGAGAAAGGGGAAGGAGAAAGATAGGGTAGGGACTTGTGTCCTTAATATTTATTATAAATATTTTAAATTTTCAGTTGTTATTTATGTTTTAATTTTAATTGTACTTTAATGTATAACAATTAAATGATGGCATGCCTTTACTGAACTCGGACACACAAATTCAAATTGACAGTATATTTATTTATTTACACATCTTGACACATATTTACATATATACATAAAAATGTACAAACAATATATATACATACAATATATCCATATATACATACACATGTACAAAGATAAATAAAAACTAAGACTACATATCTACACATATTTACATTCACTTCTCTCCCTTGCTATTTGAAGTGGCATCAGCTGGTTACTGTGTGGCTGACGAGGGGAATAGGTCCAAGTTGGCCCCCAACATGCCAGAGATCCCTGACAGCCCCGACAAGTTCAATAGTCCGTCTGGGCTGGCCGAGTCAGACAAGCTCACTTGGATGGGGTCGCCGCGTGTCGGAGTCGCGACTTCTGCGGCAACGGACGTCGCCGGCCATGCCGCACCCAGAGTGGCCAGAGCACCCGCGCACACCATGACTCCAGGAGAGCCCCTCGTGTGCCCCGCCATCCCTAGTGTCCGGAGTTGTCCAGGAGTGTGCGGTGGTGACAGCTGTACCACCAGCGGAGCTGCGGCCACCTCATGACCCATGGAGGTTGGAGGCAGAAGACTTGGCAGAGGCACCAGAGGCTGTGGCTGATGATGTATGCGCAGCTGCCCCATATAGCGCTGCACATACTCCTGTGTCTGTGAAGCCCATGGTGATGCCGGTGGTGACTGGTGAGTCCACTGGTGGGGTTGAGGCTGGTATGCCTCACTTGCAGACACATGAGCAGGTCCAGGAGCAGGTGCTGGAGCAGGTGCAGGAGCAGGAGCAGCCACATGAACCACCGGGGCCACAAATGTTCGTTCCTCCTCCTCCAGATGGTGCGACACCATGCGGTTGAGTGCACCACACATGGACACAAACCGCTCCTCCGGCATCGTGAGGATCATGTCCCGCACATAGTTTGCGAATGCCACACGCTTCGTCACCATCGGTGGAGGAGGCGGCTGCATCACCTTGAGGATGTCCCCAGACTCGTCAAACCTCTTGTGGATGGCAGCGAGAAGGTTCTCGTTGACTGGGGCAGATCGCTTCCCTCTCCCCTTGCTCCGCTCTCAGGATGTAGCGGGGGGAGTGGGTGGAAGCTCCTCGTCCATCGCCACCTCCACATTGGTCGGCACATTCTCAACCAAGCTGACATTGAGCTGTGGAGCCGCGACAGGAGCGGCCAACTGCAAGACAAAATCATACAAAAAACATAAGTAACATGAAAGCAAACCTATATTTCGACAAAAGACACGACAAGTCAACAGTAAATCAAAAATATATACAGCAAAAATAATTAATCTTAAATGCAAACATAGATTTATTACGATTATATCTCGATAGATCTATTGTCAATATCTCGATTTAAGAACAACGACACAACAACTCAACATTAAAGAAATAAATAACATTTAACAAATAACTAGAATATTTACATAAACATAACATAATAAACTTAGAATACGAGCGGTTTCACAAGAATACTAATGGCAGCACTTGTCAGAATGATAAAAGATTATATACTTACACTCCTGCAGGGCTCCGGTCGTTGATGGACGACGGACCATAGGAACCCAAACTTGCGCAGGATCCACTCCTCCCGCTCAGTCAGGTCAACGGCTCCGTCCCCACTTTTTTCTTATGGAGCCGCGTGTTGGTGTCGCGCAGCAACTTGAACCACTTCTGGAGATGGACTGTTGTGGTCCCCAGAAGTGTCGCCTGCTCCTCCCACATCTTGGCCTTCCTGTCTGAGAGGCGGTAATCCGTCAGCTTCATGTTGCACATGATGGGGTTCTCCAGGAGGAAGTCCAGCATTTGATCTTCTTTGAAGACCGACAGAGAACAGTCGCTCTTCTTTGCCCTCCATCTCTTTGCCGCGGAGAGGCCACCGGTGCTGGTGGAGGCATTGGAGGCGGTGGAGGCGGCGGAGGCGGCAGAGGCAGTGGACGCTGCCCGTGAGCTGCCCCGAGAAGCAGGAGATGGCGAGCTGGAGTGGGGACGCCAGTGTTGCATCATCGCCCTCTCCACTTCCATCTCCAGCTCCTCCAGTGGATAGTGGTGTTCTGGAGAGTGGTGTTCTGGAGAGTGGTCTGGAGAGTGGCGAGGTGGCAAGGCAGGTGAGGAGGCTGGTGATGGAGAGCATTGCAAAGTCTGCGTCTTTCTGCCTATCCCACGGCCTAGTCCTCCTCCTGTAGTTACAACAGCTCTGGAGGCCAGTGTAGTAGCAGTAGTATGTGCAGTAGTAGTAGTAGCAGTAGCAGAAGTAGCAGCAGCAGTGGTGTTCCTCTTAGCAGGCATGGTGGCAGAGTGAGGGGAGACTGTTGCTGCAGGCTATATATACCCAGGAGCCACCCGGCGGCATACCGTGGAGACATAACATAGGTCTCGCATATGCTTCCCATACACTCCTCATACGCTCCTCATACGCTCCTCATATGCTCCTAAAATAATCATATGCTCCTCATCTGATCCACATGCCAATCAAAACCATCAACAAATGCCTCAGTATGCTCTCATTTGCTCCTCGTATGCTCCTCATAGGTTCCGCATATGCTCAAAAACACCCAAGAGGTCACCAAAGGTCACGATAGGCCAGCACGCACAGCTTTTTCCCATTTTTTATGTAGGTTTTCAATACGCTCCCGCTATATGCCATAATGTGACAGGGCCTTTAGGGAGGTGGTTGGTTTAGGGCATTTTTTTTATCGGTACGATGGTATTGTATGGGCGATCGTTTGGGACCTAAATAAAGTGATCGATATCGGAGAGTGGTCGATCTGTAGATGTCCGCATGCAGAAAGTCGGGAGTTTGGTTCCCGATCGAGTCAAACCAATGACTTTAAAATTGATACTTGTCGCTTCCTAGCCTGGTGCTCGGCATTAATAGGCAAGGACTGGTTGGCTCAGTGTCAGGATAATGTGATTGAGTGGGATATTGGATCATGGTGCCGGCCACCTGATTTCCCAGTGGGGTAGCACTATGAATTCGCCATGAGTGTGCATTTTTACAATTCTATAGGTACCCGTCCTGATATGACCGTAGATTTGTCCATGACATAAAACTTGGTCTGGTCTGATGCATCAGCCAGAGGGGTTAGACTAGATGAATGTGAACATTGAAAAAAGAAGAGATAGAAAAAGAAAAATCATAAATACTGCTTCATGTCATTCAAGTTAGTAGAAAAGTATGTGTATGTGTGTGTCGGGGGGAGGTGTAATGTTGGCAAGTTATATCCCTCATCTTCCAGCCCTGTGATAACTGACCCGTATCTACGCTTTGCTGAGATCACACAGGAAGGACCCTGTGATAACTGACCCGTATCTACCCTTTCCTGACATCACACAGGAAGGGAGTGGAAAACTTATTAGTTGCATGGTCCGATGGTTTTGAGTTTGTGTCATCTTCTGAGATAAACATGTATTCAGGTATTCATGTATTCATGTATTAAATATATTGATATCTATGTTTCTCATTCGGTCAACCAATAGTTAACTGACTGCATTTACATGTATTCATGTATTCATGTATGGAATATATTAATATGTATATTTCTCATTTGGTCTACCGCTAGTTGACTGTGTGCATACACTATACATTTATATAAGTATACATATTTACACATATACATGTATGCATTCATGTATCCATGTATACATGTATTCATGTATTGAATATATATATATATATATACACATACATACGCATAGATATGTATATATACACATATATATAGGTGTCTATATATACGCATATATATACACATATTGCATGCATATATACATGTATATGCATGTATACGTGTATACGTATATATGTTTGTTGCTTGTTTGTTTGTTGTTGTTTTACGTCCTAGCAACATCTAAGGTCATAGCAGGACGGGGATTGGTTGGCATACATGTTAAATAGCATACCATGTAATGAAATGCAATTGCGGAGCAGTTGTTGTCATGCAGGTTAAATATCATGCAATGTAATGATACACAACCACAGAACATTGGTTGGAATGCAGGTTAAATAGCATACACTGTAATGACCTGCAATTACAGAGCACTGGTTGCCATGGAGGTTAAATATCAGGCAATGTAATGACATGCAATTACAGAGCATTGGTTGCCATGCAGGTTGGTCGTAATGCGAAGCATTACGTTTGATGCGAGGAAAGGAAGAGACCCTCCCCCGCCCAGGGCTGTCCCGCTGCGCTGACACCTCACCCGACGCCGCCACGCGCCGCCCCCTCCCCCGCCCCCCTGTCGCGCAGCATTCACGCCTCACCCAACGCCCGCTGCTCACCGCCTTTCGCCCTCCCCCGGGCCGGCAGCATTCACACCTCACCTGCTGTCGCCCGTCCCCCTCCCCTTATAAGGCCGCCCGCCGGCCTCCCTCAGGCACTCGCCCTCCTGCCGCCTCCAGCTCTACTCCATTTTTCTTTTGGCATCTCTTCACCTCGGACCGCTGCATCCGCTCGGACCGCTCCAGGATGCCCATACACGGAAAGGGCACGGGCCGCCACAGCTCCCGGCCGAGCGCACTGGCCATGCCGGGACCCTCCTCGGGCACGCCGGGAGGCGCCTCACCCTCCTCGGCCCCGGCGTCTCCGTCGGCACCCTCGGACCCCGCCTCGGGCACCGGGACAATGGCGATTCTGGAGGCTCTCCTCCATCTTGAGGCCCGCTTGGACGCCCTCGAATCGGGGGGACCCCGAGGGCCACCGGAGAGCCCCTCGCCTGCGCCGAGGCGACAAGCCGCCTACACCACGCCGACCGCCCCAGCACCTCGGGCGCCCACTGCTGCGCCCGAGGGGACCCCACCGCCCACCCCGAGGCGGAGGACGGCCTACAGCACACCGCCCATCCCAGCACCTTGGGCACACGCCCCCGCAGGGGCGTGCCCTCCCCCGCCGCCTCAAGCACCGCGGAAGGGACCCCGGATGACCGCCGCGGCCACGCCGGCCCCCTCCTCGGGCACGCCGGGACGCGCCTCCCCGAGCTCGGCCCCGGGTCCCTCCCCGGCACCTCGGGACCAGCCCTCGGGCGCCGAGGCTGCCCTCCGACAGATCACGGCCCGTTGGCCTCGGATGGCTTACAGCCCACCGCCCACCCCATCACCTCGGGCACATGTCGCCGGGGGAGTGCACCCCCCCCCCGCCACCTCAAGCACCGCCCCGGGGAGCACAGACCCCGGCCGCCTCGGCGGATTTTTGATCCGCCGCCCCCCCCCGGCCGGCCCGGGGGGGCCCTCTCCGGCGCCTCACCGCCACCTCGATGCCGACAACCTCCTCACCACTACCGACAACCCCCCAGAGATCACCGATCGAAGCGACGCCCAGTCAGAACCGGGGTTCATCACCTCGGGCCTCACGCCTCAGAACACAGCCCAGTCCAGCCTCACGAGGAGCCCCCTGCCGATACCACAGCCGCCGACCGTCACGACCACCGACAACGCCCCCAGAGATCACCGATCGAAGCGACGCCCAGTCAGAGCCGGGATCATCACCTCGGGCCTTACGCCTCGGACCACAGCCAGCCCAGGCCTCACGAGGGAACCCTCTGCCGATACCACAGCCGCCGACCGTCACGACCACCGACAACCCCCCAGAGATCACCGATCAAAGCGACGCCCAGTCAGAGCCGGGTTTCATCACCTCGGGCCTCACGCCTCAGACCACAGCCCAGCCCAGCCTCACGAGGAACCCTCTGCTGATACCACAGCCGCCGACCTTCACGACCACCGACAACCCCCCCAGAGATCACCGATCGAAGTGACGCCCAGTCAGAGCCGGGGTTCATCACCTCGGGCCTCACGCCTCAGACCACAGCCCAGCCCAGCCTCACGAGGAACCCTCTTCCGATGGCACACCCGCCCACCCCCACGACACCGCCTTCCTCACCCCGCCCAGCCCTGAGGACTTCGCTGCCCTCCTGCTCAAACCTCGCCGGACCTCCTCACCGGATCCCTCCAAGGAGCGGGCCTCCTCTTTCTTTGGCCGCCCGCCCCTTGTCGACGCAGGCCCCGGACACTCCCGCCCACACAGAGAACCCTCACCTCGCACCTCACACCTCAGACGACACAGCCCAGCCTCACGAGGGACCCTCCCCAGACATCCCAGCCGCCGACCCTCACGACACCGCCTTCACGACCCTCCTCTCACCCAGATCTCTGGCCCCCGCCTCGGGCGCCCCGTGCCCCCGCTTCGGGCGCGCCTCGAGCCCTCTCCTACTCTTTGGTGGAGGGCTCCTCGGCACCCCCTCACTGACCACCCTCAGACACTGACTCTGCTTGAACTTTATCATTACCCTGTACATTTCCCTGCTCCTCATGAGCCCTTATCTCCTCTTGCTCCTTATGAGCCCCCTGTTTATTGCTTGCCTTTGCATTGCTCCTCATGAGCCTCTTATCTCCTCTGTTGTCATTATTTGTATTGCTCCCCTTGAGCTGTTCCTCTGTATACTCTGTTGAGGCGTAAAATAAAACGCCTTATTTCCACCCACGCCTTGCTTTCTTCCTTTTCGCGCATCGGTCGTAATGCGAAGCATTACGTTTGATACGAGGAAAGGAAGAGACCCTCCCCCGCCCCGGGCTGTCCCGCTGCGCTGACACCTCACCCGACGCCGCCGCGCGCCGCTCCCTCCCCCGCCCCCCTGTCGCGCAGCATTCGCGCCTCACCTGACGCCCGCTGCTCACCGCCTCTTGCCCTCCCCCGAGCCGGCAGCATTCACACCTCACCTGCTGTCGCCCATCCCCCTCCCCTTATAAGGCCGCCCGCCGGCCTCCCTCGGGCACTCGCCCTCCTGCGGCCTCCAGCTCTACTCCATTTTTCTCCACCCACTCACCCATCTCTTTCTCTTCTCTCTTCTTTTTCAGTGGTGGAGGGCTCTTCGGCACCCCCTCACTGACCACCCTCAGACACTGACTCTGCTTGAACTTTATCATTACCCTGTACATTTCCCTGCTCCTGAGTTTAGATCTGTTGGAGGACACCAAATCAGACGTGGAAAGTAAAGACATAGATTTCATTCGGAATTATGCTAATGTGCGTACCGGTGCACCGGCGGTCCGGTCAGCGGCGATGCCATCTTGGAAATCGCCATCTTGGATTGCCGGCGGCGCCAGTGCAGGAGATTTCAAGATCCGCTGCCAGAACTGTGGTTATGAGCACCGCCGGGGAGTCTGCCCAGCGAAAGGGAAGGCGTGCATTGCCTGCAAGAAGATCGGGCACTTCGGGAAGGTCTGTAGGAGCAGGCTCGGGAGAGTCAACGAGCTTCACGTCGAAGCGCCCGACCCTCACAATGCTGAGCAAGACCCGGATCCGGCGGAAGTCAATGTACTGGCAACGGATCTGTTTGTGGGCGCCGTCGATCGCGGTGCTGGTCGGGATGCCGAGCTGTGGCATGCAATCGTTCGGGTGAACGGTTGTTCTGTCAAGTTCAAGCTTGACACTGGATCGGAGGCAAACGTGCTTCCGAGGTTCGTCTTCGACAGGATCGCTCCGGGGAGGCTGGCGAACACAAAATGTTCGTTGGTGACGTTCTCCGGTCACCGGATCATGCCGGATGGAGAGGCACTGCTTGATGTCAACGACAGTGTGCTTCGGTTCCAGGTGGTGCCGGTTTGCCAGCCCATCCTGGGCAAGCAGGCTTGTGTGACGTTGAACCTGCTGGCACGCGTGGATGAGGTGCACAGGGCCATACCGACGAACATTGGCAAACCGGCGAACATGGCCAAACCAACGAACATTGCCATACCGACGAACAGTTCCAGCGCAGGGGCAGAGAAGCTGGTAAGCGAATACAAAGACGTATTTCAGGGTTTGGGGTTGATCAAAGCAAAGGCTATCATTCATGTCGATAAGTCTATTCAACCTCTCATAGATCCGCCTAGACGGATACCGTTGGCAATTCAGAGTAAGGTACGCAGTGAGCTTGATCGTATGGTACAATTAGGTGTTATAGTGGAACAAGATGAACCTACCGAGTGGGTTAATTCTATCACGATCGTAACAAAAACAAATAAAATTAGAATCTGTCTGGATCCGACTAAATCAAACAAAGTGATAAAAAGAGGGCCGTTCCCAACCAAAGCTATTGATGAGATTATTGCCAAAACAGCTGATGCTAAGTTTTTTACAGTTTTGGATGCGAAGACAGGGTATTGGCAGATAGAATTGGATGAGGAAAGTTCACGTTTGTTCACGTTCAATACTCCGTGGGGCCGATACAGGTACACACGCTTGCCTTTTGGCATCAAAACAGCGGACGACATTTTTATTCAGGAAATGCACCGGTCATGGGCGACATACCCGGTATCGGGATAGTCATGGACGATATTTTGGTATATGGGTCAACGGTTCAGGAACATGACGAGCGGCGCCGAGCTGTTTTGGACCGAGCAAGGTCGGTTAATCTTAAATTAAATGATGCTAAATCGTTGCTATGTAAAACTACAGTAAAGTATGTAGGTCATCAACTTACCCAGCAGGGTGTAAAGCCTGATCCAGACAGAATACAAGCAATAGTAGACATGCCAGAGCCGCGTGACAAACAAAGCGTCCAAAGGTTCTTGGGCATGGTTGGATATGTGCACAAGTTCATACCCAACATGTCCGAGATAGCTAAACCACTACGCACGCTCCTAGCCAAGGACGTGGCGTGGCACTGGCAAGTCGAGCAGCAATGTGCGTTCGATAAGTTGAAAGAGAAGTTAAGAACTGCTCCTGTATTGACATATTACAATGTTAAGAAGCCTATTGTAATTCAGGTAGATGCTTGTCAGTCAGGTTTGGGAGCCGTGTTGATGCAAGATGGTAAACCAATCGCACTCGCATCTCATGCGCTTAATGCAGCGCAGTGTGGATATGCCACTATTGAAAAAGAAATGCTTGCCATATGTTTCGGATGCCAACGGTTTCATGAGTATATATTTGGCAAGGAAGTTCAAATTCAGACAGACCACAAACCGTTGGTAGCCATAATGCAAAAACCAATACACAAGTTGTCGGCTAAAATGCAAAGAATGCGAATGCGATTGCAGAATTACAATATTCAGCTATGTCATGTGAAGGGCTCTTTGATGTTTTTTGCAGACACGTTGTCCAGGGCGCATACCGCCAAAGTAGATCATGATAGCCTGTTCGATGACACGTTTTGCGTTGCTGCAGTGGACGTGCAGTCGTCGAGTCTGTTGAGTAAAATTGTAGCTGAGTATGAAAAAGATGTATCTATGTCTATGTTGATCTCACACATTGAAGATGGGTGGGACACTACACGTATACAGACACCACCGTGTCTGAGACATGAGTTAACAGTTGAAAATAATCTTGTAATGAACGGCAATCAGGTGGTGGTTCCTCCAGCTCTTCGTGGTGAAATGATAGAGGCGTTGCATGAGACGCATTTGGGGGTGACTAAGTCCAAGCAGTTGGCGCGGGACTGTATGTTTTGGCCAAATATTAACGAGCAAATCGAGGATAAAGTCAGTCGGTGTGACCCTTGTCAAAACAACAGAAAAAATGTGCATAACGAGCCATTGATAAATCACCCGATCGCCTGTCAGCCATATGACAAAGTGGGGGCCGATTTATTTGAGTTAAATCATATGAATTACCTGATAACTGTAGATTACTACACCAAGTTTCCAGAGCTAACGCTTTTGGGCGATACGTCGTCTGTCACTGTTATTGAAGCGTTAAAAGATAACTTTGCAAGGCACGGTATTCCTAGTCAGGTAGTGTCAGATAACGGTCCACAGTTCAAGAGCCATGACTACAGGGAGTTTGCACTGCATTACGGGTTCAAGGCCGTGTATTCCAGTCCACAGTATCCGCGTAGCAACAGTCAGGTTGAATTCTTCATACAAACAGTTAAGGACATGTTAAAGAAGTGTGAGAAAACTGGAGCTGATTTTCAGTTAGCATTGCTGAATTATCGCAATACTCCGTTGCCTGTGCTGAACGTATCTCCAGCGCAGTTGCTCATGAGCAGAAGGTTGAGAGGTAGATTACCTATGGCAAAGGGTATTTTGGTGCCTGAAACGCAGGATCCTAAGAAAAGGCAGACAGCTCAGCGGCAGGGCAGTCAGAAAGCGTTTCATGACCGGAAGTGCGGTAAGGCGCACAAGCCCATGAAAGTTGGAGATAAGATTAAGTACAAAAATAATGCTGGGGAATGGAAAAAAAGGTGGTGCCCCCCCCCCCCCCCCCCCCCCCCCCCCCCCCCCCCCCCCCCCCCCCCCCCCCCCCCCCTGGCTGTTATTTTGGGACGGACTGGGGTGTCCGGGAGAGAATATCAGATTTTAAATGAGTCAGGAAACATGTTATATCGTAACCGAGTGCAAATCATTGGAGCGCCAGTGAAGGGCCGACCCAAGTTAGTAGTGCAGACACTATCTGGGTCAGCGTCAACGATGCAATCTGGGTCAGCATCAATGCCGAATGTAAACAGTACGGTTAATCTAAGTAGGTCAGGTCGGCTGATAAGGCCGGCGAGCAGGTTAGATCTATACTAGGTCAGTGTGCTTCCGACTGTGGCAGGATTAACATGTGCATGTACAGTTAAATTTATTTCAGATTTTGTGTTTACTGTTGATACATATGGACAATATGAGATATCGGGCATTACGGCCGGATTGTGAGGACTTAAGTGCATTGTGCACTCGGACATTTGCAAGTTAAGTGCGCATATATTTGATATTGTATATTTTGTGTTTCTTCATTGTTATTTTGTAACATTTCCTGTTTCAGAAATACTTTGAGGGGGGGATGTGATATATGCGTAATAGACGTCTAGACCTGTGGTTAATATATGTTAACGATGTGCAGATTTGGGGACAAAGAGATATGCAAATGAGATGACATCATGGAAAGTTTAGCCGGCGGGTCAAGCGTGCCCTACGCCGTGAATAAACCATTCAGTAACCAGAAGTCAAAGTGTTCAGACGGTGTACTTTCACACAGAGCATTAGTTCTTACGCAGGGTAAATAGCATGCAATGTGATGCTATGCAAGTACAGAGCATTGGTTGGCATGGAGGATAAGTGGAATGTAATGTAATGATATCCAATTACAGATCAGTGGTTGCCATGGAAGTTAGATACCATATAAGGGAATAATCAACAATTACAGAGCATTGGTTGTCATGGAATTGAAGCTACATCCCTCCCTAAATTACAGGAACTACACAACAACTACTCATTCATTGCGGCAAAATAGATTATACTTAAATAGTGCATAACACAATATGTACTTTTCTCTGAGACAGGGCTAGACAGGGCTAGATAGGGCGAGACAGGACGAGACAGGGCGAAATAGGATGAAACAAGCCAAACCAGTGTGAACCAGGACGAGCCATGGCGAGACAGCGCAAGACAGGGCGAGCCAGGGCAAGACAGCGTGAAACAGAATTGGATATGCCGAGATATCGTGAGACAGACAGAGACATGGCGAGACAGGGTGGAACAGGGTGAGACATGGTTAGACAAAGTGTGACAGCGTGAGACAAGGTGAGACAGGGTAAGACATGCAGGTACAGGGAGACAATGCAAAACAGGGCGAGACAGGGCAAGATAGATCCAGACCAGGCGAGACTGTAGGAGACATTGGGCAGCAGACAACATTTACTCCGAGGGGGCCATGAGATGAAACCAGGCAGGTCCCGGGGCCCGGAGCACACGTTCTCACTCACTCATACTCATCCGCTTCTGATTTGTTTAGGCTTATAAGCCTGTATCAGGTCGATGCATGTCAAAATTTGATTGACTAGTATTAAACGCATCAAGTACCAGATGTATGCAATATTGCAGCCCCCTGCAATGCTTATCCAGTCTGCCTTTGAAGGCGTTGACGGAAGGCGCTTCTATGACATGTTCAGGCAGTGCGTTCCAGGCATATACTATCCTGTTACTGAAGAATAGCTGTCTGACTGGTTTTATTGCTCTTTCCTTCTTCAGCTTGTATCGATGACCTCGGACAGTCAACTTCCGGACAGCCGAGCCAGCCAACCCACTCAGCGAGAGTGAACCCAGCCGGTCCTCCACACACTCATGCACACATGCACACACACAAAGGGCCTGATGCACACCTACATACACACACACTCACATACACAGCCGAGTCGGCCAACCCACTCAGCCGGGGTAAACCCAGTCAAACCTCCACACACACATGCACACAAAGGCACTGACACACACCTACATATACACACACTCACATACAGAGCCGAGCCAGCCAACCCACTCAGCGGGGTAAACCTAACCGTACCGCCACACCCTCACACACACACAAAGGGCCTGACACATACTTACATATACACACACTCACATACAGAGCCGAGCCAGCCAACCCACTCAGCGGGGTAAACGCAGCTGGATCAACACACCCTCACACACGCACAAAGGGGATGACACACACCTACATACACACACACTCACATACACAGCCGAGCCAGCCAACCCACTCAGCGGGGTAAACCTAACCGGACTGCCACACCCTCACACACGCACAAAGGGACTGACACACACCTACATACACACACTCACATACACAGCCGAGCCAGCCAACCCACTCAGCCAGGGTAAAAGCAGCTGGACCAACATACCCTCACACATGCACACAGGGGATGACACACACCTACATACACACACACTCACATACAGAGCCGAGCCAGCCAACCCACTCAGCGGGGTAAACCTAACCGGACCGCCACACCCTCACACACGCACAAAGGGGCTGACACACACCTACATACACACACACTCACATACAGAGCCGAGCCAGCCAGCCCACTCAGCGGGGTAAACGCAGCTGGACCAACACACCTTCACACACGCACAAAGGGGCTGACACACACCTACATACACACACACTCACATACACAGCCGAGCGAGCCAACCCACTCAGCGGGTTAAAAGCAGCTGGACCAACACACCCTCACACACGCACAAAGGGGATGACACACACCTACATACACACACACTCACATACACAGCCGAGCCAGCCAACCCACTCAGCCATGGTAAAAGCAGCTGGACCAACACACCCTCACACATGCACGCACATACACACAGTCACATATGCAAACATGACCACTCACAGCCATACATGAATGCCCACACACACCCACCCGGGGGGACTTAAGGGGCTGTCACATTAGGTTTTTTTGCGGGAGCGTATGGCGGCGTAAGCGCGTTACGTCATATACGTTGGCATACGCCGTATACGCTACTCATACGCTACGCATACGCTACTCATACGCTACTCATACGCCGCAGATGCCGGCGTATGTGAAGCGTATGAGGCATACGCCGCATACGCTTTCATAAATCCGTCCGTCCAAATTTTTGTGATGCTAAAAAAAACCGACCTTAGCTGGCCAACGTCAAAATGTCACACACGCTCCCATACCTCCCATACCTCCCCCTCCTCGTAGGTTCCACATACGCTCAAAACCACCCGAAAGGTCACCAAATGTCATCATAGGCCGGCACGCGCAGGACCTACGTAGGTTTTCAATACGCTCCTGCCATACACCGTAATGTGACAGGGCCTTTACATACTGAGATGCTTCGTGTGTGTGTGGGTGGGCGGAGGGTAGGGCGAACTAACCCCCTCTCACTAACAAGTAACATCCTTTCCGCTCAACATCTACAGCCCTGCCATTCCCACGTACGCACCATCAAACCCACACGCAAACATTCAAACAAAGGCACCCACTGCGCAGACTCCACTCCACAGCCGCGTCCAACATGGCGCCCAATCTGGTCCCCAGGCGGCCGCTTCTTACAGTGCATGTGAATGTGGGCGTTTTTTTTGTACTGGTCCCCTAATTTTCCCGCACAGGGTGGCTGGGGGCCCAGTATCGACGGCCATCTTGGAGCTGCGTTGCCTCAGTGCAGCTGCTTCAATGTTGAAAAGAATATGTATTCCCCCCCATTATTCACATTCGTTGATTAAACTTGGGTAGTTGGAGGAAGAGGGATGCTGGGTAGTTGGCATTTCTGATTTCCTCTGCAGACTTGACATGATGCTCACCACCTCGCTGATTGTGGGTTCAAACTCCAGTCGAAACAATACATTGACTATCAGTAGAGTCAATATAGCGCAACAAATTCCCCATACCCCAAATAAATAGCAATAACGTGACTTATGATTATGTCCTGTACTTTCAGGCATAGTGAACAATATATTACAAGTTGGACAGAAATGGAACATGGGAAAGTAAAAGTTTCTGACATTGAAAAACCTGTTCTGGCAATTGGCAATACAAGACACACTCCCTAGTCCGATTCTGGATAGGCGGATGCTGCATAATTCAAGCTGCATAGTTCAAGCTGCCTTAGTGTTCCCTCCTATGCAGCAACACATGCTCTATAAAAAGGACTAGTATTTAGGTCAGAATAGGTTTTCTTTGTTAAACAAATGTCATGCTTTCATCCAACTAGGCAGCTACGTCTTGATATGACCTTATATGTTGCCAGGACGCAAACCTCCAACAACCAATCAACTATGGTTGTCGACTATAATCTCAGCTTGTTTTATAAGAGAAAAAATGTAACCCACAACGATTGTTTGAGTTGCCCCGAGTATACACTTTCTACTCGGCGCTGCTCTCCATTTTTGCATGAACTACAGTGACTGGTGATGTACATTATACATAAGGAGCCACTCCCTTAATTCTACGGGATCGGTGTTGTGTCTAATACAGCACTGATCAAACTTAGATTATGTAGACTGTCAATTCCAATAGTAAGATGGCTGGAAGACCAGTGCTCCGGAAAGAAAAAAATATATAAAAAGAATAGTGCAACTTTAAATAACCCAGCTTTAACCATGACAATCCCACTATAAGGAGTGATCATCAAGATAGGCTTATAAGAGTATGGACGTCCACCAATACATAACTAGTGGCTCCTATCCAGTTAATCAGACTGGTGTCTTGCAAAACAAAAGCAGAAACTATGTCTAGATAAGGAAATGTCACTGTTACCACTTAGGACTGTTAGTCTATTTACTTCTACAAACAATTCCACTGTGTGTCCTGAACACATTCGCTACGCCTCCATGCCTGTCCAGTGCAATTAGAGAGGTCAACATGCAAACAGTAGGCGAAGGCGTTTGTATAGATGGCGCTGCTAATGACAAGTGACAGTGCCGGCAGCGAAGAGCCAGCCCATGGTCAATAGGTGAGGCCGCGTAATGGTCAGAGCGATGGGGTTGCTAATGATTAACCACATCAAATTACTAACATTTACCACCAGTTCCCTGTTTTGCCGTTTACTAAAACCAAAGACCCTATAATACTAAGATGGCTCATTCAGCCTGTACTGCATAATCAAGCCTGTACTGCATGATCAAACCCACCACTTGATGCACTGGCTGTTCTCTTGGCTAAACCGGTGCTATATTATATGTATAAATGTATATATGAATGTGAAAGATGTGTGATGATGGCGATGCTGATGATGATGCTGATGATGATGATGATGCTGATGTGTATTTGTTCATAGGAATTTCACATTGATGTGTATTCATACTTACCTATCTCATGTATAATATAATTGTATGTGCTTACATGTGAAACACCAACCAGCAGCTGGGCTGATCAAACCCACCACAAGGTGGCACTGCGAAATTCACATTACCATGGGAGAGATAGGGAGTGAGCCGTCTTAGTATTATAGGGTCTTTGCTAAAACCCACCATCAAAATACCCTGAAAGGACCAGACAGGATGGCCGAATGAGTTGAGTGTCCGTCTCCCATTTTTGTAGATTGTGGAATTCGAACCCATGGGTTCGAACCCTGGTCGAGTCAAACCATTTTATGGCAAGGAATAGTTGGCTCAGTGTCCCGATAATGTGTCTGAGTGGCATATCAGGTTATGGTGGAAGTGGATTTGTCTCCCAGTGGGGCAGCATTATAAAGTCAACATGAGGGTGGGCTGGCACAAGTTGGTACCCGTCCAGAGATGACATTAGATGTTGCCAGGACGTACAACTCTGACCAGCAAACAACCAAATGCCTAGCATTATGTGGTCCAATCCCTACCCATTGGATATAATTATATCAGTACCTCCACAAATAGACAATTTCTACCTCTGACGCCGATCGGAGAAGAACATTATTCTGGTTATAAGCTCACGAGGAGAACAATCTGTGGGAAATGGAATGTAGAGGGATTCCACCACCAAACCGCCACCTGGTGGCAGTGGAACTTACTACAGGTGTGAGTAACCGCTCACCATGCACCATCCTATGTGCACATCGACCAACCTGCTGTCTGGTGGCAGTCCCTATAACTACTTATCTCGATATCAGCTGACTGGGCACGATTATATGTGCATAATGTCTTATATATCATTTTCTCCGACCCGCCCTCTGATGGCAGTGGCGAGTACTAATGACTTCCAGTTACAGTGTATCAATTTCACATTAAGTACTGGATCATATAGGGGATGTGGCATCTTCTTCACACACACACACACACACACAACAAGATTACATTATTAGAATGAAGGCAGTTTCACCTCAAACCTGGGCCACGTTCAGGGTCCGTCTCGGAGGTGTCTCGGCGACGTCTCGGTGATGCTTTTTGGCTTAAATCCATTCAGGGTGCGTCTCGGTGACGCCTCGGTGACGCCTCCCTTTTCAGACTGGAGATGAAAAGCACCTCGAAAATAGCCGAGGCATTCAATGCTTTCACCCAATGACAGCACAGCTTTACCATTGCAAATGGATGCGGCCTATGGGGGCGGCCATTTTTGAGGCAACCAACTGTTGTTGTCGTTCAGACTAGCCTGACGTCACAGGCGCCTCCGAGGCGCCTCCGAGACGCACCCTGAACGCGACCCTGGTAGTCATCTTTTCATTTAAGCCCCGATGTCGTTTTTATGTTTTTGCGCCTGAACCCTTCATATGTAGATGTTGGGAAATTACTGGTATACTTGTATTCTACGCTTGCAATGGATCCCATGGACTTGCACTCGAAATATAGGCTGATCAAAGTCCTAGGGTTTGCACCCTGGTTATAGAATTATTCATGAATATATTCAAAAATGCATATAGAGCCCAACTGGTTATTCAGGCCCTTAAATGACTACTGCAGTAATTACTAGCAAAACCCTGAGCTCCTGCCACCCCCGCATCCTCGCTTGCTCTCCTGTCGGGTGTCCCCCCTACCATTACCCCAATGGGCCCCCCTCCCCTGCCACCACCCTTAACCATCATGAACAAACCATCAATACACTGAACATCCTACACAACTATCAATCTATTTAAACACATTGAAGATTATATAAGACAGACAAAATGTCTCTAAACTTAACTTGTTTCATAAGATAAAAAATGTAACCCACAACGATTATTTGAGTTGCCCTGAGTATCCACCTGCTACTCGGTGCTGCTCACCATTTTTGCATGAACTACAGTGACTGGTGTTGTACATTATACAGCAGGAGCCACTCCCTTAATTTTACAGGATCGGTGCTGTAACTAATACATTACTGATCAAACTTAGATTATTGAGACTGTCAATTCTAATAGTAAGATGGCCGGAAGACCAGTGCTCCAGCGCTGACAAATGTCATATTCAGATGAATAAATATTTGACAAACCAAAAAAAAATAAAAATACGCAAGGCATCTGGTGGTTTGACTGAAGACCCATTGCTGCTCAGAATTGCAACAGTTTCAGAGACATACTCCTCCGGGGAAATTACTATATTGCATATTTTAAAACATGCTCAGCCAGCAGCTTATTTAGTCCTGTAGTACTGCCTGGTTACAGAAAGAGAGGGCGCCCTCGTCTCGGGTTCAAGGATATCATCAAGAGAAACCTGAAGCTGAGAGACATTAATACCAAACTCATGGACATCACTCTCACAGCAGAGAGCTAAATGGAGAGCGGCAGTCAAGCAATGAAAGCAGTCTTTGTCGCATCATGACCGACAGCATGATGATGATGATGATGAATGCCTGTGCGACAGCGCTGACAATTCACTTTTTTTTAAACTGTCTAAAGCCTGAGTTATAGAAATAACCACATGTATTTTGCAATCTAATTGACTAAATATATTGTTCACATACTATCTTTTTTGCTTAGTGATGCATGTCTTTACCCTGCTCATAACAGTTCGTTTGGGGGTGAACAGTTGATTAAATCGGGTAGATTCCTAATAAACTATATGAGTCAAACCGTGAGTCTGAGCCAGTCATATTGGCTTGTTACCAGATTAAATTCTCTCCAAATATGTCAATGTTCTGCAAATAAACAAGGGGCTAAACACTGCAAGCTGGAACCACCACCACCACCTCCACGGTTAAGTCCTGCTGAAGTTATTCTTTTTGCTCTGATTTATAGTTGGGTGGCATCCCTTCATACTCTGGTTAGGGGTCAATATTTTATCTACTGCCAACTCTGATATTCACAGGAAGGTGTGAAGAAGGTGGCGGTGAAGGGGGGGGGGGGGGGGGGTCGTAGGGGGGTATGTGCTTTTCCCTGTCCCCTCGGACATTTGTACTTGTGGATTTGATCTTTCTTTTCTTTCATTAATTATTTCTGTTAGGCTGAGACTGCAGCAGCTCACAGGTTCTTAATATTGATCCGTACACACTGAGGAGTGTGTCCCCCCCCCCAACCCCCATCAGTGCCCGAGACACGAACACCCACTCCTGCCCCCAATATCCACCCCTGGCACCAATCGGTAGAGCACAGGCCTCGCGTACAGAAGAGTTTGGTTCCCGGTCGAGTCAAACCAATGACTTAAAAATTAGTACTTGTCACCTCCTAGCCTGGCGCTTGGCATTATTAGGATAGGGCAAGGGCTGGTTCGCTCAGTGTCAGGATAATGTGACTGAGTGGGATATCGGGTCATGGTGCCAGTGGCCTGATTTCCCAGTGGGGCAGCACTATAAAATCGCCATGAGTGCGTACTGTCACAAGTTTCTACCCGTCCTACTATGACCTTAGATGTTGCTAGGACGTAAAAAACCACAAACAAACCAACGCGCGCCCACCCCCGCCCTATACTGCAGACTCCCACCCTATCCACACACAATCCCCACCCTATCCCCGCCCCAAGTCTCCAACCCAACCCACCCGCACCCACCCACTAGCCAACCCCCTCCCTCACCCCACCCCCACTCCCACTTTACCCCTACTCCCACCGTACCCCCACCCCCACCCCCTTCCCATCCACTCCTGCACCCACACCCAACCCCCACACCTCCCCAATCTCAACTCCATCCCCATCCCATCCCGCAGCACCCTCACCTTCACTTCACCCCACCCCCGCCCCATAATCCCACACCATCCACACCCACCCTCTCCCACCCCAAAACCCTTCCCATCCCCCCCATCCCTCCTCAGCCCCCCCCCCCATTAACAAGCCATGTCTTTTTCTCCTCAGTGTGAATAATACACACCTCCCATCAATGCACTATTTGAAAAGGCACCATTCAACAGGCAGGCAGCCCCACGCTTACTGAATTTCACGTCGTGACAGCAGCCTGTTTGCAGAGGCCTTCAGCGGAAGCCATTCATTGAAGCCACATCTGCGTATTCGACACCCTTCATCTTTATTTACCGCTGACCGCTTTTGGCACAGCTGGAACTTGGGTAAATAATAACACCGCCTTCTCATATTGAAGCCGGCTTTGCAAGTTTCTTGTTAACTGGATCCATTGACATAATACAAACGGCAAATTGTTTCTGGGACTATTGATGAATTCTTAATTAAAATATCCCAATCTGATGGTTTGAGGCTTTGGCCTATAATCCATACATAACTATATTAGGCCGCTCGGTATTATAACACTTTACTTTTGAAGTACACTAATTACCTGGCCTGTTGTTGTAATAAAAACACCGCCTACTCATATTGAAGCCGGCATTGCAAGTTTCTTGTTAACTTGATCCACCGACATAATACAGATGGAAAATTGTTTGTCAAGCTATTGATGAAACCTTAATTAAAATATCACAATCCGATTGTTTGAGGGTTTGCTGTATAATCAGTAGATAACTATCTTAGGCTGCTCGTTATCAGCGAGTTTACTTTTGAAGTGGATTATGTGTCTCCCAGCCTGTTGTTGAAACTGTCTTCTCATTTGGAAACCGGCTTTGCAAGTTTCTTGTTATCTTGATTCACCGACATAATACAGACGGCATATTATTAGCGGATTTATTGATGAAACCTTTAATAAAATATCAGAATCCGATGGTTTGAGGCTTTGGTGTATAATCATTATGTAAAGTGCGACGGCCGGCAGCTGTGGTCGTGTAGGCAGGTTAAATAGGAAATTACTACATGCAAGTATAGAGAAGGAAGGCAAGATATAGAGTGTGCAGAAGGAACCAGAAGGAGCTTGCTTAGTTTATTATATATATAGGTGTAGAATCCAAGATGGCCGTACACACCTGACCAATCCCTCCAATCACCAACAGGCATTCTCAGATTAACCAATGAGGGTTCAATATCATTGTATCCAAGGTAAAGTTAGATCTGGCTACAGTGCCCTGTTGTGTCTGGTGTGCAGTGATCCATAATAACACTTGGGGGGAGGGGGGGAGGGGTATGTGAGGAGACTTTCCAAAGACTGTCCCACATGTCAAGATGAAAATTGTCAATTGCCACCAGGGCAATTTCAGGTGCAATTACCAGATCTACTGAGCTATAATGGTGAGGGCAGAAGGGCTGGGTTACCAAACACACATACAATGATGACTCGGGGCAAGTCTCAGCTACAGGTAGAAAATAGAAGGCCTGGGAGCACAGATCATACCAACTACAATGGGGACTAGAAAAGTGCAGAGCACACTAGGAACCAGAATAGTGCAGTGGACAAAAGGGACCCTAAAAGACAGTGCAAGTCTGTTGAACGTGCGTTCACAGGTGCACAATCAGCGGACCCTAGCGGGGGTGGTGAAGTTAAAGCTGCATAGTCCGATGAAATCATCAAATTTTCAAAACCAAAACAATGATCTAATTTGATTCTACACATATCTAGCCTAGATGCTGATGCACTTATTAAACGTGTGTTGCCCCACAGAAGGGAATAGTGAGGCAATTGAATAGAACATGTTACTGCAGAATTATATGGCATCAGAGTTTGGCAAGCATGCCAAAATTAATTTTGCATGGTTGCACTTCAAATATCTCAAAAGTTAGCCACTTAAAATAAAAGTTACTTCAAGCTAAAGTAAGGTACATTATAATGATCAACCTCCGAAAATTTCTGAAACTCAAAACCATCGGACTATGCAACTTTAAGAGGGGTGTAAACAGGTTGGAGAGCTTACCTCGTTCGGGCTACGGTGGTAAATGTACCTAATTTGAGTACCGGTTCAATTTCCAAGGTCGATTTTCATATAAGATTAAGGTGCAGGTTCACAAATATGGTTGTGGAACACTGAGTTTTGGGACGTTTTCATATTGGAATACATCACTAGAAAGCAAAAAATTATATCGAATTTCCTGATTATTCGTAGGACATTTAGTTGGGACCGGATTGAGTAAATTGACAGTGAATATTAGGAAATAATTCAGGAGTTACAACACATGTCTACAGGACAGAACTGCCCATGACAGGACTGTGTTGGTATAGCCATTAATCCCAAACAATAGAGGAACCTCCAGTCAACAATGGGGTATATGCTGGTCTGTGGCCCACTCATATACTTCCACTTGCCACTGGGGGAGGTCCTGTGGGGACTGTTGTACATCATTTAGATATATTTTTTGCATACCAATATATATATATGCATAAGAAATACTTCACTGTGATGCATAAGCACCAAAAATATGACTTGTCTTGCTGGTACAACATTAAGAAAAAACGTACCTTAAATATTATTGTATTTGATTTATTTTATTGTTGGTTATCACTTTTTATTTCTATTCATATTATTTAAGGGAAGGCCGGTGCCGGAAGGCCTGGGGATGGGAGGCCAGTAAGCTCTGCTAATAAATAACACTGTAATTATGCATCTGATGCATAATCCCCACGAATATGGCAATTCTTGCTGTTACAGCAACATTAACATTAAACTCACCTTGTATATTATTGCATTAATTTTATTGTTGGTTATCACATTTTATTTTTATTTATATTATTAGAATTGAGGCCTGGTGCCGGGAATCTCGGCGCCGGGAGGCCGGGAACCCTGGCGCTGGGAAGCCGGGATTCCTTGCGCCGAGAGGCTGCCGTCTCCTCCCACCCCGAACACGAACCCTGTATGCCTATTATAAATGCTATACATATACCTATACCTACACATACATATATATACATATACATTCATATACACACATACACATAAATATACATTATTACATATGTGTACATAATGTACATACACATACATATACATACATGTACATACACATATACATACATATGCATACATATACATATATACATACTATTACTTATATCCTATTCACATCCATATGTATATCTACCTACTATGGACCAAATTATGTAACTACCATAGTCATGAGTCTGAAATAAAGAATTGAATGAATGGATATACATATACATACATATATATACATATACATACATATACATACACATCCATATACATACATATACATACATATCCATACATATACATACATACACATACAATTATCTGATGCATAATCCCCATGAATATGGCATTTCTTGCTGGTACAGCAACATTAATAAAAACTTACCCTGTATATTATTGCATTTATATTTCATTTATTTTATTGTTGGTTATCACATTTTATTTATATTTATATTATCTGAATTGAGGCCTAGTGCCAGGAGTCTCGGCACCGGGAGGCTGGGAGGCCGGGAACCCTGGTGCCGGGAAGCCAGGATTCCCGGCGCCGATAGGCTGCCATCTCCTCTCCCCCCCCGAAACCCAAACCCCCTATGCCTATTATAAATGTTATACATATACATACATATGCATACACATGCATACATATACGTATATATTAACATACATATACATATATATACATATATATACATACACATACATACATATACATCTATATATACATATGCAGACATACATACATGACTCTATATATATGCATATAAATACATATTGTATTTAGAGATGACTGCATCACATATCTTAGAGTGGTCCTCCATTCGTCACTGCTAAGTTAATCCATATGTAGTCTGTGTCACTATCAGACTTATTGCAACAATGCAAGGGGCCTAAGCTCTTGACACTTTCACACTCAGATTTTAACCAAACACTGCCATTACCCTAAATAATATTCCATTTATATTTAATTTATTGTTGATTATACATATACATGTACACATACAAATACTTTTAAAGTTATATGTATATATACATATATACACATACATATGTATGTATTATATATAATATATAAATAATATTGCAATATCATATGAAGAGTAACTTACCAGTGTTCCTAAATGTAAGGATGACTGTGCCAGATCCTTCACAATGGTAATCCATTTGCAAGTAACAAGTTGACTGTTGTGTAGTGTGTGCCTTCAGAAATATGTGTGTGCAGTGCACTGTGGCACAGACCCTTATAAACCAAATCCAATCCACTCTCACACCTATTCAAAGGGCATAAGCTCTGACACATTCATGCTCAGTGAGCTCAGCTGTCAGTGGAGGTGCAGCCCAGAGAACCATTGGCAACCTGAGGTGTGAAAGCTTTCCTTGGCAGTTTTTGGTTAAAATCTGAGTGTTAAAGTGTCAGAGCTTAGGCCCCTTGCAATAAGTCTGAGAGTGAAACAGACTACACATGGGTTAACTTACCAGTGACAAATGGAGGACCACTCTACAATATGTAATGCAGTCATCTCTAAATACAGTATGTATTCACATATATATATATATATATAAGTATGTAGTTATATATATAGGTCTCCATATGTATATATGTTTAACCGTCGGGCTATTCCGCCCCCGCTAAAGGCAAGCCTTCGTGTTAATTTATATAATTATTTCCATGTGAATTTCTCGGGCCGGCCGCGGGCCGCTGCTGCCCCTCGTCCCGTCTGCAGGTAGTCCGTGTCTGTCGGTGTACTTCTCGGGCTACAGTCGGCTAGCCAGAGTATCGCCTAAATACAGAGGTTTGCCTCCACCCGTAATATGTTTAGTACAAAGCGATTATTTAATGGTGTCCACTACTGGCTGGTCTACTCGCCTTACGGTGTATTTAATATGTTTGAATTGATCCAGAACTAAGCAGAGGCGCTAGTGTCTCTGCTACTGTCACTGATAATCAGCCTACGTTAATGTCTTATTTTAGCCAAGAAGATCTATACGTTAATTCCGTTAATATGTCTGTTCCAATCTCCCCGCAGATGGGCTAAGTAGCTGTGTAAGGCCTAGTTAGGCTCAAGGCCCTTAATTATATATATAAAGTATTCCAATGTTAGATTCAACCATAGCGGTTTACTCCATAGAAAACTGGAGGATAGTAAAGAATGCAAGGAACGTTCCAATTTACTTTTCCAAGAGCTCACGGCTTTGTTTATTCTTAGCCAAACTAACATTCGAGTAACGTACATAGTGTAGAAACATGTTGTCAACCCTTCCCCTACAGTCTAATGTCAAACACTTTGGAATTTAGATAAAATAGGCCTAAATCTCGGCTAAAACATCAGAGCGTCACAAAGTACGTCTGATCGGTCTGGCCCCGAACGCCCGACCTCCATTCGTTGCCAGGCGAGTCGCAATTCGCGTCTCCTAGCAACGCTTTACGGCCGGAAACCCCGTCGCCCGTGAATGTTTGGGCATTCGCGGTCTGCCATGGCGAGTAGCCCGTATTCCCAAATACGGGTTAATCGGCGCACGCCCGTGAATGCCATCAGGCTGGCAGTCTCGCCCACTTCATATGTATACATATATGTAGATGTGAATGCATGTATATATAGACATATATACACATAGGTGCATATGTAATATTTATATATGTATATACACATAGGTATATGTATATTTATACACACATATGTATGTGTATATGTATATTTATATCTATATGTATATATATATATTATATGTATACATACATGTATATGTAAATCTAAAAATAATGCCAATAATAATTCAAACACTACGGTAATAATAATGACAATAATCATGATAATAACAATGATAATAATAATGATAATAACAATGATAATAATAACAAATATATAATGATAAAAATGGCAATAATACTTGACGTTACTCGACCTGACTTTACCCGACCTGACTTTACCCGACTCTACTTTACCCGACTCTCCTTTGCCCGACTCTCTTTTGCTCGACCTGACTTTATCCAACCTGACTTTACCGGACCCAACTTTACCAGACCCGACTTTACCAGACCTGATATTACCGGACCCGACTTTACCGGACCTGACTTTACCGGACCCGACTTTACCGGACCCAACTTTACCGGACCCGACTTTACCACACCCGACTTTACCGGACCCGACTTTACCGGATCCGACTTTACCGGACCCGACTTTACCGGACCCGACTTTACCGAACCCAAACTTTACCAGACCCGACTTTAGCCGGCACAACTTTACCCGTCCCGAATTTACCCGACCCGACTAACTGATAATTTGGATTAAACGACTTTGGTTTAACCAACTTTTTTATATGGTAAATGGTAGTATTTTGCGGCCCACCCAAAAAAGTCAGGATTAACTGATCATTTGGTTTAGCCGAACATGGTTTAACGGGGTTGTATTGTATCCATATATAAACCTATATTTGCTGAGTGGTTGGCATTTTTATTTGATTTATTTTAATTTTGTTTATTACTTTTTACTTCTATTCAAATATGTGGGATGTGGTGGAGGGAGGCTCGGAACTGGAAAGCTGAGAGGCTATGCATATCGTTTTAAATCGATAAAGTGTTAATTAATATATGTATATGTGTGTATATGTATATGTGTATATATGTATATATCCTGTCACAACAATAAAATAAATCAAATACAATAATATTTAAGGTAGGTTTTTCTTAATGTTGTACCAGCATCTTTGTGGTGATTATGTATCAGATGCATAATCACAGTGAATTATTTATTATGCATATATATATTGGTATGCAAAAAATATATCTACACGATGCACAACAGTCCCCACAGGACCTCCCCCAGTGGCAAGTGGAAGTATATGAGTGGGCCACAGACCAGCAAATACCCCTATTGTTGGCTGGAGGTTCCACTATTGTTTGGGATTAATGGCTATACCAACACAGTTATAACATGGGCAGTTCTGTCCTGTAGCCATGTGTTGTAACTACTGAATTATTTCCTAATATTCACTGTTAATTTACTCAATCCGGTCCCAACTAAATGTCCTATGAATATCCAGGAAATTAAATATAATTGTTGGCTTTATAGTGATGTATTCCAACATGTAAACTTCCCAAAACTCAGTGTGCCATAACCATATTTTTGAACCTGCTAACTAATCCTATATAAAATTCGACCTTGGAAATTGAACCGGGGCTCGAATGAAGTATGTAACCACCATAGCCCGATCGACGTAAGCTCTCCAACCTGGTAAAGGGGGAGAGACATGAAGTTAAAAGGGGTGACAAGGGTGTTGACGGTAATAAAGGTGTAAATGGAGAATGCAACAACAGGGTGATTGACACAGTGACATAGGTGCACCTAGCGCTACTTGTCTGTCTCACCCTTCTTTTTTCCCCAGCAGCCCAGGCAGGTGCTGAGGCATGACGGGCCCACTCCTGTAATGACCGTCGACCCGGGGCCCGATCCTGTAATAGAAATTGGCAGCCCTGTAATGGAAGTCGACCCACCACGCGGGTGCAAACGTGCCGGCGGGCTAATTGAGGAGATCGTCCTCACCCCCACACCCACTCTGGCGCCCAGCGAGGCATGGAGGGAGGTGTTCGTTGTGATGTATTGTAGTTATCCGAACACCCCCAACCGTACTACCGCATGACGTCATGATCAAGTATTCTTAATAAAGTCAGTTATGTTACAAGAACTCACGGTGTCCACTCGTACATTACATGGTGTCAGATGTTACGGGTTCCACTGCTGATATGGCGCTTCATGGATTAAAACCCCCTGGACCGTTGAATTTAGATGAACGAATGGCCATAAACTGGAGATCATGGTTACATTCCTATGAAATTTACGCGACAGCAGCCGGGATAGGAACGAAGCCAGAAAAGATACAATGCTGTGTACTGCTACATGTTGCTGGAAGTGAGGCACAAAAAGTTCACCGTACATTCGAGTTTGACACTGGTGACAAGGACAAAATCGGACCATTGATTAAAGCGTTCTCAAGATACTGCGAGGAAAAGACTAATATAACGGTGATAAGGTATGAGTTCAACTCTTTAAACCAAACAAGTGAGAACATAGACACGTACATTCGCGAATTAAAGCATAGAGTACAGTTTTGCTGTTATGAGCAGTTGGAAGCGTCCCTATTGTGCGATCGGATTGTATGTGGCATAAAGGACAATGAACTCAGGAATAGGTTACTACAAGCACCTAAGTTGTCATTGGAGGAGTGTGTTCAATTGTGTAGATTAAGTGAGAATAAATCGTCACAAGTACAAATGTCTTCGAATGGGCAAGTGGATGCGGTATCCCATGGTTATGGACGACGAGGTGAGCCAGGGACCAGGATATCTCCACGGAGACAGGCTTCAACAAGTCAGTATCAACAGAGCCGCAAGATGGCGGTTACCAACTGTGGACGATGCGGGTATAAACACCGAGATGGAAACTGTCCCGCCCAAGGAAAAGAATGCCTGGGATGTCGACGCATTGGCCATTTTGTAAAAATGTGCCATTTACAGAAGAAACAGCAGCATGCAGCACCAATATATGAAATTAATGTCAATTCGGAGATGGACGATGACCACGTCATGGCAGGTCATTACAGCAATCGAGATCACGAACATGAACAAGACAGTGACGAATATGATTTGTTTGTCGGATCAATCCATGATGTTGACATGGATGACAAGGACTTATGGTGTGTGATGTTTGTAGTTGGTGATGTGGAAGTATCGTTTAAGTTAGACACAGGATCTGAAGCCAACATTTTGCCTTTGGCTGAATTAAAAGCATCGACTTGCCATTTAATCACGTACGGAGGATATAGAATTACGCCTACGGGAGAAACGAAAGTGCGAATTAACGGTCAAAACTTAAAGTTTCAAGTAACGGATGCAGGCAGTGCAATCATAGGTAAACAAGCCTGTGTTAAATTAGGACTGTTAGCAAGACTGGACACTTTGAATGTGACACCTTCACACGAAGCGGATAAAGTGGTAATGAAATATTATGACGTGTTTGAAGGTTTAGGTTTAATTAAGGTTAATGCTAAAATATATATTGATAAAAATGTGATTCCACTTATAGACCCTCCTCGTAGAATACCGTTGTCCATAAATGATGATGTCCAAAAAGAGTTAGAACGCATGATAAAATTAAGAGTCATTGTCAAACAGGAGAGTCCAACCCCTTGGGTTAATTCAATAACAATAGTCCGTAAACCCGGGAAGTTACGAATTTGCCTAGACCCAACTAAACTCAATAAAGCAATTTTAAGGGGACCATATCCAGTCAGAACAGTCGAAGAAGTCATAGCTAAATTACATGGAGCTAAATATTTCTCAGTGTTAGATGCACAAAGCGGGTATTGGCAGATAGAGTTAGATAGGGAGAGTTCTGAGCTGTGTACGTTTAATACCCCTTGGGGTAGATACCGATATACTAGATTGCCATTTGGGATCAAGACTGCGGGAGACATATTTATTGAAGAGATGAACAAAATTTTAAAAGGGATGCCGGGTGTTAGTGTCATATCAGATGAAATTTTAGTACATGGAATTACAGAACAAGAACATAACATCAGATTAGAAGCAGTTTTAAATCGTGCCAGAACAGTTAATCTAAAACTGAACCCTAAATAATCTAGAATTTGCAGAAACAGTGTTAACTATGTGGGACACGTAATTAGCTCGGATGGCCTGAAGCCTAACAATGACAGAATACAGGCAATTCTCGACATGCCCAGTCCTACCGATAAAGCAGGTGTATACCGATTTTTAGGTATGATTGGATATGTTAGTAAATGTATTCCTAACATGGCTAACATGACGAAACCGTTAAGAACGGTCATTCAAAAAAATATTTCGTGGCACTGGGATGTAGACCAAGAAAGAGCTTTTCAAGATTTAAAGAAATTGTTAACTAAGGCACCCATACTACAGTATTTTGATAGTACGCAAAAAGTTGTCATCCAAGTTGACGCGTCAAAGGATGGTTTGGGCGCTACTTTGTTTCAAAATAAATTGCCTGTGGCAATGGCGTCAAAAGCATTGGATAAGTCACAAGTAAATTATGCCGTAATTGAGAAGGAATTATTAGCCATATGTTTTGGCTGTAAAAAGTTCCATAATTTCATTCATGGCAATGAACTGACAGTGAACACAGACCATAAGCCACTTGTTGCAATTATGCTAAAACCAATACATGAGCTTTCGGCAAGAATGCAACGTATGCGCATGCGATTACAAAACTATAATATAGAAGTATCGTATCTCAAAGGGTCACATTTGTATTTTGCAGATGCTTTATCAAGAGCACATACATCCAGTATAGCCCCTGATGACTTATATGACCGTGACATTTCGGTGGGGGCTATAGATATAGGGATGGATGTGGTGCAACGAGTCATAGATGCCACCAAGGTAGATAAAACGCTCAACAAAATAAAGACTATGACGTTGGAAGGATGGCCAAACACTAGCGATAATATCCCTAACGATGTCAAACCGTATTACACATTTAGATATGAAATAACATGGGTAGATGGCTTACTACTGAAAGGTACCCAAATAATAATCCCCAAAATTGTGCAGACCGATATGCTGGACAAATTACACGAATCGCACCTAGGGGTGGTTAAATGTAAACAACTCGCCAGAGATAATATTTTTTGGCCAGGATTTAGTACCCAGTTAGAAGACAAAATATCCAGATGTGTTATATGTCAAGACTTCAGAAATATGCCACCAAAGGAACCTTTGATAAATCACAAAATAATAGATATCCTGTTCAATAAAATTGGAATAGACTTGTTTCATGTAGATGGTCTAAATTTCCGGATTTCATAGAATTAGATAAAACATCTACTACAACAGTGATTGAGGCATTAAAACAGACATTTGCCCGTTTTGGTATACCCAAATATATAGTATCGGATAATGGTCCGCAGTTTACAAGTCTCAAATTTTTAAAAATTGCATCACTATATGGCTTCACATCACTCTACTCAAGCCCAATGCATGCACAAAGTAACGGACAGGTTGAACGTTATGTTCAAACCATTAAACGTATCATAAAAAAATGCATAAAAGACGGTAGGGATGTACAAATAGCCATGCTCAATTACCGAAATACAACATTAGACGGAATTGGCGTGTCCCCAGCGCAATTAATGATCTCACGGAAATTGAGAAGCAGGATCCCTGTACTAGATAGAGAGTTAAAGGCAAACGTACAGCCATCAAAACTTAACCAAATGCACCATAATCAGAGGTTACAAAAAGGATATTTTGACAAGCATGCGAGTAGTAGTCAACGCTTTTTGAGTAGGGGTGATAACGTCCGTTATAAAAACCACAATGGGGACTGGCAAAGAGGTAAAATTGTGCGTACTAATGTAGGCAATAAAAGGAGTTACAATGTGATAAATAAAAATGACACTATTGTGAGGCGTAACAGGAGATTCATTTACAACTGTCCTGATAAACATAAAAACAGGGCTCTAAAACGCGCACCATCAGTTAGCGTTAAAAATGTACATATCACAAAAACGCCAATACAGTATACAACACGTTATGGTTGGGTAAGTAGGCCACCAGTTCGCTACGGCCTTCGACATACATGTATTGAATAAGTTAAAACACAATTATATTGAGGATGCCTAATGGTACCTTGCACTTACTTACCTGTTATTAGTCACCTTGCTGTACATTTGTATATACGTACGTTCCTTCACTGGGCAAAACAATAACTTGAATAACAACGTAAATGACGTAAGCGCCCAAGAACAATACATTACCGCGTCAGACATATATGTGTCAAACAAAGAAGGTACACAATACACGCAAAAGAAGAAGCAATAGGACACGGGCAACGGCGTGTGCCTCACGTTGATGATGATGTGACATAAAGATTTCTATTCTACTGCCGATTACACACCACCTTGACGGTTTATAATAATATGTTAGAATTTAACGTAAGACGTTATAGATAATTACATATTAGTTATAAGAGAAGGCATAAGTTAAGGAATTATTGTTATGGATGTTACAACTAGATAAAGTCAGAAATAAAAGAATTTAAAGGGCATAGGGTAAGTCAATACCTGTAACACATTCCAGACGTCAAAGAAAACGGTAGTGATAAATAATAAAGTATTTATTATAGTTAAGTGAAAGGGGAAGATGTGATGTATTGTAGTTATCCGAACACCCCCAACCGTACTACCGCATGACGTCATGATCAAGTATTCTTAATAAAGTCAGTTACGTTACAAGAACTCACGGTGTCCACTCGTACAACCCACCGCCCATCCACCCACCACACACCCTCCCCCCTGCACGCCGGTGTCGCAGTTTCAGCCCCCAGTCAGTTTCAGCAATCAGTTTCATGCGCATGCGTCAAAATCTAACATCATCGTCACTAACCTTATAAATTTAATATAATGTTTTTGGTAAAGATGTTTTCTACATGTGTACAAAGCGATTTGTTTCTAGGTGGTGTGGTTTTAGAGATATATCACTTTCCTGTATTTTCTGTATGAAGATTGCTAGCGACCATTGACAATGCCTTGAGTTTGAGGGTACGCGCTGTGCAAAACCTTAGTTTTATTCAAAATTAATACAAATCAAGAACCCTAACCTTATAAATTTAATACAGTCTTTTTGGTAAAGATGTTTTCTATATGTGTACAAAGCGATTTGTTAATAGGTGGTGTAGTTTTAGAGATATTTCACTTTTGCTGTATTTTCTGTATGAAGATTGCTCACGACCATTGACAATGCCTTGAGTTTGAGTCTATACGGGCCGCTGAAACTGAACGGGCGCTGAAACTGCGACACCGGTGTGATGGTTTCAGAGTGTTCCCGTGCTCAGACGTGTACCTCGCTTCTGCGCATGCGTCAGAATCTAATAAACATGGCCGTAATCGATTAACACTACCCGGGCGACTCGGGTCATCCCAGTCGTCAGAATTTCAAATAGAACACGGCGAGTGGAGTCGACAAATACACGTGCCGTGTGCCAAAAAAGAATAACTTAGATTAATTAAATGGAAATATAGGTAAACTAGGCCATCATAAAATACTTTAAATCCTATTTTGCTGTATTTTTTATCGGCTATTAAAAAAAAAAAAAAAATTCTCCACCCGAGCGCGGAGAAGCGTATTCGATTATTCGACCCGAGATTGTAGGATGTGCGCATGCGCCAATAAGTGTCTCGGGTGATCCGAGTTGATGCGAAATCCGCGCATGCGCAGAAGCAACGGGACACGTCTGAGCACGGGAACACGCTGAAACCACCACACCGTACACTGACGTGGCGAGCAGCGATGTGTGGAAGGAGGCCAGAGAGGCACCCACCCACCGCACTCCTGACTCTGACGCGGCGACCGGCGATGCGTGGACGAGGTTATACCACCTCGCGCGATGGCCGGGGGGGTTGGGGGGGCGTCTCCCCTGGCGCACGGATCATGACTCACGGGACACGACACCGCTTCACGTGACTCCCGGTGCACTGGGGCCGTATGCACCAGGTTGTGCCAACGTTAACCGGAGCTAAACGTTAGCTTCGGTTAACTATCTCCGGGTAGCGGGGGGTCCGCGAAAAAGATAAACTGGGCCTAAATGTATGAGCCACCGGTTATCTTCGCCGGAGTTAAGGCCGGCCGACGGGGTAGCTATGGTCGGTGTTGGTATATATGTCACGGGGGATGTATGCGTGCCAAGCGCGCACTTGTTAGCTACCCTGTGCGTTATTTATAGATTTGGGGAGCCCCCGTGGGAATGTACCCGGCGAGCGTCGTAGGAGTCGGGAGAAACCACCCTCTTCCTCCCCCCCACACCTCAGTGTGTGACTCTGTGTCTCTGTTTTTCTGTGTGTCTGTGTGTGTGTCTCTGTGTGTGTGTATCTGTGTGTGTGTGTCTGTGTGTGTGTGTGTCTCTGTGTGTGTCTCTGTGTGTCTCTGTGTATGTGTGTGTGTCACTCTGTCTATGTGTGTCTCTGTATCTATGCGTGTGTGTCTGTGTGTGTGTGTCTCTGTGTCTGTCTGTGGGTCTCTTTGTGTCTGTGTGTGTCTCTGTGTATGTGTGTGTCTCTGTATGTGGTTCTGTGTGTGTATGTGTGTGTCTCTGTATGTGCCTCTGTATGTGTGTGTCTATGTGGGTGTATCTATGTGTCTGTGTGTGTGTCTGTGTGTCTGTGTGTGTCTCTCTGTGTGTGTATATGTGTCTCTGTCTGTGTACGTGTGTCTCTGTGTGTGTCTATGTGTCTGTGTGTGTGTTTCTGTGTGTGTATGTGTGTGTGTCTGTGTCTCTGTGTGTGTATGTGTGTGTATGTGTGTGTGTTTCTGTGTGTGTGTCTCTGTGTGTGTCACTCTGTGTCTCTGTGTTTCAGTGTGTCTGTCTATGTGTGTGTCTGTGTGTGTGTCTCTGTGTTTCAGTGTGTATATGTGTGTCTCTGTGGGTGTCTCTGTTTATGTGTCTCTGTGTGTGTGTCTGTGTGTGTCTCTGTGTTTATGTGTGCCTGTGTGTGTCTGTGTGAGTGTCTCTATGTGTGTATGTATGTGTGTGCCTGTGTGTTTCTGTGTGTCTGTGTGTGTCTCTGTGTGTGTCTATGTGTGTGTTTCTTTGTGTATGTGTGTGTTTCTGTGTGTGTGTCTGTGTGCGTCTGTGTGTGTTTCTGTTTGTGTGTCTGTGTGTGTGTCTCTGTTTGTGTCTCTGTGTGTCTGTGTGTGTGTTTCTGTGTCTGTGTGTGTGACAGACACACACACTGCAACAGAGACACAAAGACACAGAGACACACACACAGAGACACACACAGAGACACACATACAGATACAGAGACACACACAGAGAGAGACACAGAGACACACACATAGACACACAGACACACACATGCATAGAGCCACGCACACAGACACACACACACAGACACAGACACACACACAGACACACACAAAGACACACACACAGACACATAGACACACACGCACACAGACACAGATATACACACATAGACACACACAGACACAGATACACATACAGAGACACACACACAGAAACACATACAGAGACACACACAGAGACATACACACAAACAAAGAGACAAACACAGTCACACACAGGGACACAGAGACACACAGACAGACACAGAGACACACACACAGACACACATGCAGAGATACAGAGACACACACACAGACACAGAGACACACACAGAGATACACACACAGAGACACAGAGACAGAGACACACACACAGACACACACAGATACACACACAGACACAGAGACACACACACAGACACAGAGATACACACACATAGACACACACATACAGAGACACATACAGAGACACACACACAGACACACATACAGAAACAGATCCAGAGACACACACACATACAAAGAGACACACACAGACACACACACAGACAAAGAGACACACATACAGACACACACACACACACACAGACACACACACAGATACAGAGACACACATAGACAGAGAGACACACACAGTGACACAGATACACACACAGACACACACAGATACACAGAGACATAGACACACACATACACACACATAGGCACACACACAGACACAGAGACACACACAGACACAGAGATACACACGCATAGACAGACACATACACAGACACATACAGAGACACACACACATAAACACATACAGAGGCACACACACATACAAAGAGACACACACATACACACACAGAGACAAAGAGACACACAGACAGACACAGAGACACACACAAGATACAGAGACACACACAGACACAGAGACACACAGAGACACACACACAGACACACACACACACACAGACACACACACACACACAGAGACACACACACAGACACACACACACACAGAGACACACAGAGACACACACAGACACAGAGACACACACACACACAGACACACACACAGACACAGAGACACACATCCATCTTCAGTCCACGCGTAACACCGACGATAAACCACCTAGAAGTTGGGGTTAGCGCAGGCCGCGTTAACCCTCGAGGGGTTTGCCTAACCCGTGCACACACATTGTGAGTTTCGGCCGCTAACCGGGGAATTCCCGACTACGCTCGGGTTATGACCGCTAACCCCCGCTAACCCGCCCTCATACATTTGGGCCCTGGTATGCGCCAATGTTTTAGCCGGTGCGGATAGCTGACCGTGAGTTTATTTATAGATTTGGGAATTCCCTCCAGTCGACGATATGAATAACGCCGCCAATGCGGAGGCGGCTTTAATATTGCTTCGAATTTAGGGTTAATTTGATTAAATTTCACTTATGGCGTATGTAATTCTGTTAAATATGACAGCATATTTAGTTGACCAAGACACTATGGATATCGACGTCGCTGCGGAGGAGGCGGTTTGTTTACTTTACATTCGTCGATTCGAAAATATTAATATCGCCGCCGGTACGGCATCAGCGTTAATCTCGCTTCGATGTTAGGGTTAATTTAATGAAATTTCACGATTTGCCTATGTAATTCTGTTAAATATGATAGCATTCAATAGATTGAGACCCATACAGGCACACTAACCGCCCCGGCTAGCAGTTAAACCTGATTTGAAACTGGGGTAGCTTAGCCTAGGCTACGGTCCACGGTTAGCGCTGGCGCATACCAATTTTCCACAGTTAGCCGTGTGGAGATACCCAAACCGCGGTTAAGGCTCTAACTCCGATTGGTGCATATGGCCCCTGGACCGTGAACGGCTGTTGACTTTGCCTGACGCGACCGGTTGGTGACTTCGCCTGAAGGGCGCATTCCTTACATGCGGTATGTGGTATGCGGCATGCGGTATGTGAATGGCATGATTCCTTAAGGGCGCATTCCTTACACGCGGTATGCGAATGCGAATGCGACAAAAAATCAAAACGCCTTGAAGCCTATGGGCTACATTCCTTACATGCGGTATGCGGCACGCGGCATGCGGCATGCAGCATGCGAATACTGAATCGGTCTATGTAGCGATCGGTGTGGCATGCGAATGCGAATGCCCATAGACAACAGTGTTAGAGAAACCTGACACTATGTGTGTGGGTGTGGGTGAAAGGACCCAAACCGTTTGCATACCGCATGCTGCATGCCGCATACCGCGTGTAAGGAATCCTAGCTTTACACGCGGCATGCAGCATGTGGCATGCAGCGAGGTATATAAAAGTCCCTGCAGTGTGTGTAGTGTATGTATTGTATGTAGTGTATGTAGTGTGTGTAGTGTATATAGTGTATATAGTGTGTGTAGTGTGTGCAGTGGGGGGAGTGTGTGTACTGTGTGTAGTGTGTGTAGTGTGTGAATTACATGTAGTGTATGTAGTGTATGTAGTGTACATAGTGTATGTAGTGTGTGTAGTGTGTGCAGTGTGTGTGTAGTGTATGTATTGTGTGTAGTGTGTGTAATGTGTAGTGGGTGTAGTGTGTGAATTGCATGTAGTGTATGTAGTGTACACAGTGTATGTAGTGTATGTAGTGTGCGTAGTGTGTGTAGTGTGTGTAGTGTGTGTAGTGTGTGAATTGCATGTAGTGTATATAGTGTATGTAGTGTACATAGTGTATGTAGTGTATGAAGTGTACAAGTCCCACAAACGTCCATCTCCTGGGTGACCACCTCCCATCAGCACCCTTGTGTCCGTGATTATCAGTCGCCTCCTCCTGCCTTAAACCAATGGACAAACGGGACTGATGGTTTTCTATTCGCACACCACGTGCCGCATGCCGCATGCCACATGACGCACCGATCGCTACAGGGACCGATCGAGTTGACGCATTCACATTTGCATTTGCATACCGCGTGTAAGGACTGTAGTCCATTGACTTCAAGGCGTTTTGATTTTTTGTCGCATTCGCATACCGCATGCTGCATGCCGCGTGTAAGGAATGCGCCCTTGACGCGACCTGGCTGTTGACTTCGCCTGATGCGACGCGAGAGATGGGCTACCGCTGGACGGGGCGATTAAACGCCCACCAGCACCTCCTAATGTTGCAGTCACACTATGACGACAAGGATGACGAGTGTCCAACGAGTTGGACTTTTGGGAACTCGTCGGATCTCGTTCGAATCTCATTACGGTGTCGCTACACTGTCATCGCAAGTCGTCCACTCTCGTCACCTCTCATAGGCAAGCCGTCGAGGTTTTGGACAAGTTGGATGAGTTCAGAACTCGTCCCGGTCACGTTACGGTCAGGTCACGGTCACGTCACGCTGTCGTCGTTGCCGTTACGCTGTCGTCGTTGCCATTACATACTCGTCGTGTCTCGTCGGCTCCAGTTGGCAGTTTGGTTGTTGGTTGTTGGTTGGTTCTCTGTGTGTGTCTCTGTGTCTGTGTGTGTGTGTGTGTGTGTCTGTGTGTGTGTCTCTGTGTGTGTCTCTGTGTATGTGTGTATGTGTCTGTGTGTGTCTGTATGTGTCTCTCTGTGTCTATGTATGTCTCTATGTGTGTATATGTGTCTGTGTCTGTGTGTGTGTGTCTCTATGTGTGTGTATGTTGTATGTGTGTATCTCTGTGTCTGTGTGTGTCTTTGTGTCTCTGTGCGTGTCTCTGTGTCTGTGTATCTGTGTATGTGTGTGTATATCTGTGTCTATGAGTGTGTCTCTGTGTCTGTGTGTGTATGTGTGTGTGTATATGTGTCTGTATGTGTGTCTCTGTGTCTATGTGTGTTTCTGTGTGTGTCTCTGTGTATTTGTGTCTCTGGTGATGTGCGTGTGTCTCTGTGTGTGTCTGGGTGTGTGTCTCTGTGTCTATGTGTGTGTCGCGGTGTATGTGTGTATGGGTGTGTCTCTGTGTCTCTCTGTGTGTCTGTGTGTGTATCTGTGTATATGTGTGTGTCTATGTGTGTCTCTTTGTCTGTGTGTGTATCTATGTGTGTGTCTCTCGGTGTGTGTCTCTGTGTCTCTGTGTGGGAGGGAGGGAGGGAGAGAGAGAGAGAGGGAGGGAGAGAGGGAGGGAGGGAGGGAGAGTGTATGTGTGTATGTCTCTCAGAGACACACACAGATACATACACACACATATAGACACACACATACACATAGTCACACACAAAGACACACACACAAACACACACATACACACATATACACACAGAGACACACACAAAGAGACACACACAGACACATAGACACAGACACACATATATAGACACACAGAGAGACACATAGTCACACACACAGACACACACAGACACACACAGACACACACATACACACACAGACACACACACAGACAGACACATACACACACAGAGGGATGGACGGACAGACGGACAGACAGACAGACGGAGAGACAGAGACACAGAGACAGACAGACACAGACACAGACACAGATATACACAGACAGACACCCACACATACACCCACACAGACACACACAGACACACAACGAACAACCAACCAACAACCATCCAACAACCAAACACCCAACCAACCAACCAACAACCAACCAACAACAAAACAACACACCAACAACCAACCAATAACCAATCCACATATCTTCTACGTCCTCTCTCGTCGGAGTCTCGTCGGCGTCTCGCTGATTTGGCCCCAAATTTGCATTAGTCGTCGGGTTTTAAGAAAATCCAACTCATTGGACACTCGTCGGCCAACTCGTCGTAGTGTGACTGCACCATAACAGCCCCGACAACTACAACACCCGAGTGTTGCGATCACACACTCGAGAGAAGACTAGGCTGCTTGAAACATTCCCAGATCCACAGGAACAACAATTAGCAAAACGCACCTGCATTGCTTGTGTGGAGGTGTTCTGTGGAGGTTCCAGGAAGAAGCAGTAGACTGTGGGTATTATATATATATATATATATAATACTGAGACTGTGCATATATAAAAGAATGTTTGTTTGGGACATAAACATTGAAACTTTGACTTTTGATATTTGTGTTTGCTTTTGGCAGTGTGTCGTTATACACATAGGTACGTGGTAACAGATCGGAGGTGATTGCCACAGACAGTGTGTCCAGCCCAGCATTCACAAACATTGTGTGATTCACAGCAGCAGAAAATGATTTCCACAAACATTGGTTGCTGACATACATTTACAGGAACATTGTGTGGAGTTTAGCACCAGGGAATCATTTTCACGAACATTGCATGCTGGTAGGCTGTGCACGGACATTGTGTGGTTGACCCTCCCGACACGGATGAAGTTTGAATAAGTTTATTTTATTTTATTTTATTTGTATTGTTGTATGTGGTTTCCAGCACCATATATGTTGCTAGGACATAAAACAATAACAAACCAACAGACAGACCTGCTGGCAGAGTGTACACAGACATTGTGTTGTAACTTCTATTAGTAGTAAGCAACAGTGGTTAATTATAGCAGCAGGTTTGTATGTGTTTGTCCGGGAGGTGGTTGACCTTGAGTGCACTGGACCGTGCACGTCGGCACTCGGCGCAGGACATTAACTAATAGTAATACCGGGCGATGACTGGTCTGATACAAGCACTCACCACCTGGGCCCGTATGCATGACACAGTGTTAGCGAGCCAAAACTGGTTTTGGCAGGGATTTCTAGGTTAGCGGCGAAAACTCAGTACGCAAGGAGCGGTGTTATGGCAAACACACCGAGTGTAATCTAACACCGCATCATGCATACGGGCCCTGGGCACGTATGCAGGAGTCGGTGGCATGGAGCCAAAACGGTGGTAGGAGGGAATTTCCCGGGTAGGGGTGAAAAATGGTATGCACGAAGCGGTGATAGGCCTAACACCAAAAGCTTACCCGGTCTTACCGTACCCCTGATAGATAGGTGGTATAGCGAGTTCATTAGGCCCAAATCTATTCAATGCTGTCATATTTAATAGAATTACATACGCAATAAGTAAAATTTTATTAAATTAATCCTAAAATCGAAGCGAGATTAACGCTGCTGCCGCAAAGACGGCAATATTAATATTGTCGAATCGATGAATGCAAGCAACCGCCGGCGTCACCGGAAAGTGACGTCGATGCGGCGGCGGCGATTTGTTTACTTTACGTTTGTCGATTAGAAAATATAACTATTAATATCGCCGCCAATGCGCGGTAGCCTTAATAATGCTTCGAATTTAGGGTTAAATTGATAAAATTTCACTTATTGCGTATGTAATTCTGTTAAATATGGTCGCATTGAATATATTTAAGCGTAATATATGGGTACAGACGCAGAGGGATTTCCCAAATCTATAAATAAATTCACGGGTAGCTATAATCAAAGTGTTACGTGCTCCTGCATACGACTTGACACAGTTCTCGACATCGGCGATAGCTACCCGGTAATAGGCTGTAACACCAAAACCCACTACCACCGACTCCTGCATACAGGCCCCGGGGCCGTATGCACCAATCGGTGATAGGGCCTTAACCGCGGCTTGGCTAGCTCCACACGGATAAATGTACGAAATCGGTATGCACCAATCGGTGCCAGCGCTAACCGCGGACTTTAGCCTAGGCTAAGCTAAACCACTTTCTGAGTTGGGGTTATGGGCTATCCGATGCGGTCAGTGTGCGTGTCTGGCTCTCAATCTATTCAATGCTGTCATATTTAACAGAAATACGTACGCCATAAGTGAAATTTGATCAATTTAACCCTAAATTCGAACCGATATTAATGCCGCCTACACATTGGCGGGGTTATTCATATTGTCGAATCGACGAATGTAAAGTAAACAAATCACCGCCGCCGTAGTGACGTCGATATCCATACTGTCCAACGTCAAATAAACATGGCCGCCGCCGTCGCCGCCGTATCGGCGGGAATATATTAGGCCCAAATCTATTAAATGCTGTCATATTTAACAGAATTACATACGCCATAAGTGAAATTTAATCAAATTAACCCTAAATTTGAACCAACATTAACGCCGCCGCCGCATTGGCAGCGTTATTCATATAGTCGACTGGAGGGAATTCCCAAATCTATAAATAAACTCACAGTTAGCTATCCGCCCCGGCTAGTACATTGGCGCATACCGATTCACACATTTCTCCAACCCGCCGCTACCCTGAGGTAGCTAACCGTGGATAGCGCCTTAACTCCGGCTAAGCCTATCACCGATTCGTGCATACGGCCCCTGAACTAATGCCAGGCGCCGACAGTGATTATTTTTTAATAATATTTTTTTTTTCTGTGTCAAGATTCATTAAGATGCTGGTCCTCGAGTGTACTGGAGCGTGTACACCTAAAACACGGCGTGGGACCGGAACTAATACCGTGCGGTGACCGTTCCGATACAAGCATCCACCATCGACAGTGATTATTTTTCAACAATATTTGTGAAGATTCAATGAGATGCTCGTCCTGGAAGCTAAGGCTTGTTTTTAGGACTGAAGTTGAGTTTTATCGCTTCGGGAACCTCCGGGTGCAATTAGATTGCGTTCAGGAGTTGTCCAGTTTGATTGCATCAGTTTTGATTTTTCAAAGAAATACCAGGTGAGTGTTTGTCAAATATAGCAGTTGGGGCTGATATTAGGATCTGCCCAGTTCCACTATTAACATAGTGCTGCAGGATACGATTTCCCCGAGGAAGATCACCCAGAGACTGCATTTTATGTTCAAGTCAATTTTTACCATGTGGTCATTGTACTGGCATTTGGGCGTCATCTGGTGCTGCCTGCCTCTGGGCAGCAGCACCGACCTCTTTAAGGAAGATGGTGTCCTAGTTAGGGGCCAAGGAGAAGTGAGGACGGTGTCTGCTGTGTGGCAGCTGGTGGTATTGATCACACTCCCAAACCGGCAACTGGTGGACCACTGGCTCTCACAAGTATTGGACCATGTGGACAAATTGACTAAGAACAATTGGTATAATAATATTCCTCATTGGGAAATGAAGCTCAGTGTCCTACAGGCTAGGTTAGAGCAGGATCCTGCTGAAGTTCTGCAGGTGTTTGCGAAATGGCCTAAAAGGGGACTGGTTAATGCAGTAGGGGTGGCGGCATCCTGGCTGTTTGGTATGGTGAGTCAGGCACAGTTAAACAAAGTGCAACAGACTATTACCACCCAGAGCCTACAGATGCAAGCCCTCAAGCGTAACCAAGAGCACATGCTTTCCATTATGAATAGAACCCAAAATATTCAGCTCCAATTAGCAGAGCATGTTTCTGTAGTGGACAGAATGATAGCCTTAGCACAGGACGAGGCAGAGGACATGACGGCAGTCTTCAATGACTTGCTGCTGCTACAGCGAGTGAGGCTGGCGGTGGAGGAGTTAGAGAGTGTGGTGGACGACTATGTTTCAAAGCGAGCTCTGCACCATCACAGAAATACTACTGATGCTGGCTCAGTTGGCACTCATGATACCCCGTGGGGTACCGGGGAAGAATAGTTGCCTTGCACCCCCTTGCAGATCGTAAAAGGCGACAAATGGGGCGACTCGTTTACATACCATCTAGCATTATGTAGACCATTTGCAATTTATTATAGAATAGTTCTCCATACCAACATACAATATACAGACAAGTATATTTAGAGACCATCATCCCGAAGTTTGTCTCTCCCCAATTAAATCAAATGACCAGGGGCCTAGCCTGGGATTTCCAGATGGGACCCAGATGGAATAAAACGTTATTGGAATAAAATGCGATGGGATAAAGTGCTATAAAACATCATACATTTCTCTAATGACCAACATATTTGTTATCTCTTGTGATACGCAGCTGCGCATATCGAAACTAGGCACAGGTAAAATAACAAACACACGATGACCACTAGATAAAAGATTCACCCGCTACTTGTGTAGTACACGGGTGAAGGACAACGTAGTCTAAATACAGGCGATAATAGCTTTAGTATGGGACATGAACTAGAAACTGTGGTTACAGGATCAAATGGCTACATATATAGGCACAGAGTTGGTGAAATGGGAGAGAATGCAAAAAGACAAGATGGCGGTGACAGAACACCGTCGATTTCACTTTTAAATCTTATTAAACCGGATGTTTTATTATATTTGTCAACTCAAAGGTAGTGGGTAAATATATAGACATATACAAAGAATTAATGTTGCTTCTTAGATTGTGAAATTAGGCTCTCATAAAGACTCATTTCATTAGCCCGATTTTTCTACCGTTTTTATATAAGGCTGGTCTTCACCCGTGTACTGCGAGTACCGGGTGAATCCTTTATCTAGATAAGCACATGTCAAATCGTCAACAAAAAAAGTTATTAAATATTGAAAATGAAGAAAGAAAGTAATTGACTGAAAAATATTAATTAAAGTTGCATAATCCGGTGGTTTTCAGTTTCTGTAATTATTCTGATAAAACTATATTGAATTAATCGATATGATCTACCTTACTTTAAGTTGAATCAACTTTAATTTTAAATGTCTAACTTTTGAGATATTTGAGGTATAATTATGTCAAGTTAATTTTGGCAAGCACACCAAAACTCTGTCACCTTAGGCTTCTGCAATAACAGGTTCTATTAAATTAGTCCAACATTCCCTTCTACGTAGCGATAAATGTGTAAGAAGTGCATCAGTATCTACGTTAGAGATATGTCAAATCAAACCTAGATAATTATCATTTTGGTTTTGCAAATGTGATGCTTCATCAGACTTATGCAAATTTACAAAAAAATCTTCCGCCAAAAAAAAAAGAATCTTCTAAATAGCCACATATGCAATAAATTCAACCACGTGACCTGTCAGCCTCGGTTTGGGGAAGGGATCATGCAGCGTATGGGTGCCGGGCAATCCTAGCGCAGACACAATCCTCATATTGATGTGTGCCCTTTAGGCCCCTGTCAGCGGAGGCAGTAAAATTGCGCGCGGCCCCAACCGGTTATTATTTGTCAACGTCGTCGTAGGCGGCGCCGGGGGCCCAGCCGAGCCGCGGCCTGTGATTGGCTGGCTGGGGCGTCCGGGACCCATTATGTATCAATCGGGGTCACGTGTCAGAGGCGCCTCCTCATTTGTCTGTACTAACAATACGGATCTGCGCCGTACATACTAACATAGCGTTTATTGATCCAGTCCCCGTCAGAAGATGTTTGTTTGTTTGTTGTTGTTTTACGTCCTAACAACAGCTCCCATTCAGGAGAACATTAGCCGCCTTGCACGGACCAATTGTCATTTTTGTGTCTTTTTTGTTGTTGTCAGGATGAATATAATTATGTAATTTAATGTATCGAGCGAAGTTATAATGCTAAGCGCCAGATCGCTGAGGGTCTTTTTCTGCTATAAAAAAACAACGTTTGTTGGATGGGTGTTGGAGTTTAACGTCCTGGCAACATCAAAGGTCGCCCACTCACTCAATTGCTTACCTCAGCTATACTGTAATAGCAGCACAGTTTTTGCAGTAACCCACCATCTTATATTAGCCCATAACACTGAACTGAGACAGGTTGCACTCATGTTGACTTTATAGTGCTGCCCCACTTGGAAATCAGGACGCCGGGACAAAGGGCCGATATCCCACTCAGTCACATTATCCTGACACTGCGCCAACCAGTCATTTTGTAAGTCATTGGTTTGACTCGACCAGGAATTGAACTCACGACATTCCGCAAGGGAGACATGTGCTCTGCCGATTCGGCCGACGCGTCCGGTCGAAGGAAGTTATACGTTTAGTGCCAGAGCACTGGTCCCTATTTTTGTTATTTTCTTTATTTAGTGATCATTTACTTATAATACTGTTAATAACGGTTAGGGGCATGCACTTGTTTGCACCAGTGTGCAGTAGTGGGTTTAATCTACGGATCGATTTCCTTTGTCAATAATTTATGTAGGCTTGTTTTTGTTACAGCATTGAGAAATGATATATGAATACAATTATTTCACCCCCCAAAAAGTAAATATATTTAAAAAGTCCAAAAGGATTGACCATATTTGGGCACCAGTTGGTCACACACTAAACAAAAGCAATTGCCAATAAAGGTAAGATTCCATATATGTGGTACATAATGCAAATGCAAATGCGGCAAAAAATGTAAAAACTAAAACAATTTGAAGAGTTCAGCCGCAAATCCACGTAAACGCCAATCCGAAAAATGGAGCTAAACACTGGAATCAAACCTTGAAAAAGATCGTTTTTGTTAATATAACTACTGTTTTCTTCATTGCAAACATAAGATAATATAAAAAGTGGAATTGGTGAGAGAAATCTTTAATTTAACCAACATTTCTGGATTGGCGTTTACATGGTTTTGCATCTGAACTCTTCGCATGCAATTAAATGCAAAGTAATGGTTCCATATGTCCGAATGCGATAGCGAATGCAAATGCGAATGTGAATGCGAATGAGAATGCGAAGGCAAATGCGAATGCTGCAAGTGAATCGACCCAGGGACCGATTGGTGTGAATGCGAATGCAAATGCGATTGCTGCCCCATTTGCCATAGGAAACAACAGGAACATTGACTTTCCTTCACAACTTTGCGGCAAGAAATAGAGGAAATCGCATAGGTATTTCATGCTGCATGCCGTATTTGCCACTGCATAGCATATTCCCTGCATGCCACATACCCCATACCTCATAAGCCATGATGCATGCCACATAACCCATGGTGCATGCCACATAACCCATTGCAAATACCACATGCCACATAACCCATGATCCATGTCGCATGCCACCTATTACATGCCGCATACCCCCATGCCCCATAACTCACGATGCATGCAACATGCCACATACTACATGTTGCATGCCACATACTCCATGCAACATACACCATGCCACATAACCAATGCACCATACCCATGCCACATACCACATGTAGCATAGCCCATGCCACATACCCCATACTGCACACCCCATTCCATATAACCCTTGCCACATAACCCATGCCACATACCCAATGCAACATATCACATGTCACATACCACCTGCCACATGTAATATACCACATTCCACCTACATCATGCCACATACCCCATGACACATACCCCATGACACATATCCCATGCCACATATCCAATAACCCATGCCACATACCTCATTCCACATAACCCATGTCACATATCCCATGCCACATAACCCATGTCACATAGCTCATGCCACATATAGGTGGGATGGGCTATGTGGCTTAAGGGGTTCTTATCCTACTGTGCACAGACTCTGATGAACTCCCAACTCAACAGCAGAATGAGACAAGCCTGCAAGTTTCCAAGATGCTTGAAATTGCGCTTCTTCACGAGTTCTGCACTCGTTCGTTAATGCCCGTATGATGCGCTTGATCATCAGTGACATGCAGAGCTTATCCGAGGAGCAAGGGTTCATTTTGTGAATGAAAAGAAGAAAGAAGAAAGAAAAGGACATTGACAACTTTTAAAAGAACAAAGCTTTTTAGACCCTGGCTCACTTATTAATCGTTTCACTCTGAATCAAATGGGATACTAACTCAATATAATATAATCTCTTGTGACTAAAGCCAAAAAAAACAGCTGGGTTTTAAACTCCCGACATTCCGCCCAGGAAGCCTGCGCTCGCCAGATTAGGCTACTGTGTCCTGTCTAGGTAGATGCAGGATATCTAGTCCGGCAGATATGTGAATGAATTGTACCTTTTACGATACGAGCATGATGTTTAGCTATTTGTCACATGTTTGTCCAATGGTCATAATGGCGGCCATTTAGCAAAATAGGCTTTGGTTTGTAAGTTCAGTCGCGACGAAACTGAGCAACTCCACAAACAAGTTCCATCGGTGTTCTCTGACCCAGATCAGTCTACTAATTAATGTAGGTCACTCGGGAGGATTGACCTCTAATCGACCCACTTGGACAACACCCCTAATGACCTCAGCTCAGAGCAGGCTATACATAACTCCTACAGAATAGCGCATTAAGTTCTAACACAAGCCTTCCATGAATCCACTATTTCCTCTAAGTGACAAGATGTGATGACCGAATGAGTTGAGCATCCGCCTCCCATTTCTGTAGGTCTTGGGATTTGAATCCCTGGGTTTCGAAGAATGGTTGAGTCAAACCGATGACTTAAAAATGTATACTTGTCGCTACCTAGCTTGGTGCTCGGCATCACTGGGATAATACAATGAGCAGGGGAATGGGTCTGTTAAGTGGTTCACATCAATAAGTCATTTAATCATTACAATTGCTAGCATGCAATGCATGATCATTTGCATACACAAGATAGATTCAATTATAACAGAGCACATAGCTTGAACAGGATCCAAGTCACTTGCCATACAGACCTAAGTGTTCACATCTCCTTCTGTTAATACAGTCATATGGCGACCATTTTGTGAGGATCATGAAAATGGGAAATACAGTATAACCCCATTAAACCAAACTTGAAGGGACCCTAGAAATTTGTTTGGATTAACCGATCATTGGTTTAACCAAGCTTTGACTTTGACTTGGATTTGGCAAAAACGGGGGAGCATTATGAATGTACAATGTAGGTGGACACTGTGATTATTGTTTTTTATGTATATAGTGTTTAACGCCATTAAACCAACCTCAGCTAAATCAAACGATCGGTTAATCCAAACTTTTGTTGGCGACCTGGCAAAATACTACCATTTATCATATACAAAAGTCTCAGATGACCTTAAAACCACATGAAAGTTTGATTTAACTGTACTGGAGGTGGCCTGGGGCCGACAATTTTGTTTGGATTAACCGATACCTTGGATTAACCGACTTTGGTTTAACCAACTTTTTTATATGATAAATGGTAGTATTTTGCCGGGCCGCAGAAAAAAGTTTGGATTAACATATCGTTTGGTTTAACCGAGCTTGGTTTAACGGGGTTGTACTGTATTATGCTAGAGCTGATTTTGAACATACACTTCTTGTCATACCTAGGCTAGCGGACTAATGCTAGGTACACACCTACCGTTTTTCCGCACCCACCTACCGTATACGATCTAAAACTGCCCAAAAGTCGTGAGGTGTGCGCTCCCCTAGCACACCTACCGATTGTGATTCGCGACTTAAAACTCAGTTTTAGGGCTAAAACTGCTTCCTTACGATTGCGATTCGCGATTCGAAAAATGAATCGGCCCGTTTTCAGTTTTAAGCGGGTCGGGTCGGGTCATGAGTTTTAGTGCGCGAATCGTATATGGTAGGTGTGTACCTAGCATAACGATTACACTACCTAGGTTCCCCGACACAATTCTCCTACCAGACGGGATGGGCGAATGAGTTAGAGCATCCGCCTCCCATGTTGGTAGATCGTGGGGTCGTGGGTTCAAACCCTGGTGGAGTCAAACCAATGACTTGAAAAATTGTACTTGTAGCTTCCTAGGATTATTAGGAGAGGGCAAGGAGCAGTGGAAGGAGGAAGACCAATCTTCCGGGATTGAAATTTCCCATTCTTGAACAACTAATGTAGCCAATAGAAAAAAGAAAACGAATCTCTATCTGTCTATGTTGCTCCTTCCCTGAGATGTCAGTACCGACCGTTTATGTTATTTTGTTTATATTTTGTGGTAAATTAATTGTATTCATATTATCTTTTGTCAGCGACATATCACTGGACTTCCAGCCGTAAGTGTTACGAGTATCTAGGTATTTACACAATAATTTTCTTTTTAATTTTACATGGTTTATATAGTAACTTGAAATGTGAAGTAGATTCTCAAATTATAGCGTGCACGATGCAATAAGTAATGAGTATGATGTACATTAAATCATATCATGGTGACATAACACATTGTAGTTGTTGGTTTAGGATTTGCAATTCAGGTAGATAATAAGTACCTTTACTTAGTCTTACTTCAATGTGGTCGGATACACTTTTATTCATTGTGTTTTTTTTTGTATTCAGCAGGATTTGGGTGTTTGTTGGTGTATTTTGAGTACTTATACGAATATAATAGATATACACAAATATATATATAATTGTATACTATATACATCCACTATCCGCACAGATCTGTCAGGCAATGAGCCACATAGACAGGGATAGGGTTATGTCATTGGGGAGCCTAGGTGGCGTAATAGGGTGATGGCGTCAGGGAGCATAGGTGGTAAAATGGTTAGCACACTGGCCCGGAATGGAAGAGATGTGGGTTCGATTCCCGCTCTATGCTCAATCTTTCCTCTTTTCATAACCTCCACAATATATTTTTGTTCTTGAAGATTTATACTACCCATCATGGATAAGTCTGAATAGACTTGTTTTCACCATTAGACAGTTTGTCGATAGAAAGCCCAAGTCTACACTTTTACCGACCCAAGGGACTTTTAATATCCTACACCACATAGACATGGTATGAGAGCAACCATCCAAATTGACAGAGGTGAGGGGGGCATGGGGAATCGAACCACCAACCTTCAGATTAGGTGTCCGACCTAGAAAAAAGTCAACCACTCTGCCACAGAGAACACAACAGATATATGGATATTTCGCTGCTGGATTATTAACCCAGAAATAACACCACTGGGCATGTAACCCTACCTACATCCCAAACTAACACTCTACTCTCAGCATCGGTGAGGTGTTGTTATAGCGGGGTGGCCTCATATCACATCTGACAGCAGCGGCTCCCGGGTAATCCACACACCATTTGTCCATTATGGCTCTCACGACCCACATGTCTCCCATTTCGTCGGTCGACAGATAATTTGTCAGCTTCCTCTTAAAGGAACACTTGGCGCATGAAAGGTGCACTCTTTATTAATTGTTGGTACATTAATTGATTAAGCGAAGGAAATTTCAATCGCAGACGATTGGTCTTCCTCATTCCAATGCTCCTTTCCCTATCCTAGTAATACCAAGCGCTCGGTAGACTAGGTCGTGACTAGTAGCCTATCGATGTTTAAGTCATAACCTGCTACTTTTCGAGTCAATAATTATTGAAATCATGTAGATTAATATATTTGTAGTCTCACCTAGAGCATTCAGTGGTCGCCATCTTGGTATTCAAAGAAAATAAATGTCATTCTCTCCCATTTCTCCAACTCTACTTCAATATAGATAAATACTGAATGCTGGATGCAGGAGATCGACGTCTTATTTATATCTGAATCATATGAAAGTTGCTTTTGGAGGCATTCAGACATAGTTTTTATTCACCAGCAGTGTGGGCATAGATGACTATATTTTATCTAGCCTTAACATTCTTATACAAATAAGTAATGCTTAGGACCGACCCCCGCTAAATGCTTGGAGAATTATTTATTTATTTATTTATCAACACCAGTATATTATTAACCAATCGCTGTCATCCACCATGTTTGCTGCACAGCGAAGTTTGACAAGCGATTTCCATTTCCATTTGCTGGATTTTGATTATTGAACATGAGTATATAAATGGTGGCCCCCCCATATAGGGCTATTTCCGTTTCAGTTTGCTGGATTTTTGGTGATTTCCTGTTCCATCTCTATGGGCGTAATCGATTAATTAACTCGGGTCACCCAAGCCACTTTTTGCCGCATGCACAAATCCTACAGACTCAGGTCGAATAATCGAATACGCTTCTCCACACTCGGGGTGGAAAAAATGGTGGCTTAATCCAAAACCTTTTTTGTGTGTGTAAATAACCGATATAACTACAGCAAAATAGGATTTAAAGTATTTTATGATGGCATCGTTTAATTATATTTCCATTTCACTAATCTAGGTTATTACCACAAAGAAATATGTGTGACTGGTACTGGTTGCGGTTATCCTGCAGGATGGTACCAGGGCAAATGTGACCTGTTCGCTCCTTGCAAACCACAGCTTACTGGGGTCGGGTCGTTTTTCACACGGCACATGTTTTTGTCGACTCCACTCGTGGTGTTCGATTTGAAATTCTGACGAATCGGGTGACCCAAGTCACCCGGGTCGTGTTAATCGATTACGGCCTATCAGTCTGGGTATTGTTTATGTATATATGTACACATTATAGAAACATGAGGTTACTCGGCTGCTGTGAGCACCCCATGAGACTACAATACTCTTCCCCTTCATTTCACCTGTGATGCAGTCATACTAAACCAATATTACCAACTCTGTAACCAATACTAAGGAAGAAAGGAAGACAAGTCACAAAGATAGACAGTGAGGATGTTGTGCTTTATTGGCATCAACTCCTGCGTACATTCAGCCTGACCACTGGTTCAATCAAAGAGTCCTCAAACTTCTTAATTACCATGCCAGGTACTGCAACCAGCTTAATCAGTCCTTTATCTGGCCAGGCCCTCTGAACCGCCATACTGTATCGCATACAGTATGCCAACATCAGTTTTCCTTTCTCCTGCTTTAGTGAAAATATTATGTCCACTAGGGCAGTGGCTTCCCTGGCTGTTAAGAACAGTCCAACCAGGCGTCCCTGACCACCTCCCATGAGCTGTTAGCATCATCTTCATATACTGAATATATGACATACTTAGAATGACTGAGTACAAACTTTACTACATCCACTCCTCTGGCCCCAGCTACTCTACCTGCCCGGCCTACCTGCTCTACCCAGGTTCTCAATACTCCCAGATCTGATCCATCCACAGTAGCTATCTGTCTTCCCTGGTCCTTGAGATCCCTCACAACCCTCTCTTCTTCTTTAATTTGATCCCTCTTTAGAGCCAGGCGCTCCTCCCCCATCATTCTATCTCACAGGATCTGCGCCTGCTCTTGGTTGGAACCGATCCCAATATGTCTAGTTTCCCTGAGAACCTTAGCCTGGGCTTCCAACTGCCTAGCTGCATATTGAGTTAAATATGCTAATTTATCGCCATCTGGTGGTATCTGTCCTGCTGCTACCCCGGCTGTGAACCAGTCGGCAAACCCCCTATTTAATTCTGCTTCTGCCATTGTGATAGCTGTACTGTTATCCAGCGCAATGCCCCTGCTTCTATCTAAGTCACTGGCCCTGGAAGCTTGGGAGCTGGCCCTGGAAGATCTGAACCTATCCAGTTTATGACTTTTATTCACTTACTTAAATATTTCAGTAAGGAATACAGCTCAACCTGTGTGTGCATATATTTTCATAGAAATCCCATCTATCTGTCGATATATATCAAAAGCACAATATATACCGACACAATTAAAAAAAAAAAAAACAATTTCAGTTTTTACTCCCCTACACACACACAGACCCCTCTGTCGGCAACTACACATCCGTGGCTGATGTAATTGCTGGGCACTGCCCCTCACACACACACACACACACACAGAGCCCTGCGGTGGGTGCGCGCCTCTTAGCTCACCCCCACCCCCACCCCCACCCCCACCCCCACCCCCCCCACACACAGACCCCTGTGAGTTGTTTACAAGTGGTGAGTGCACGCCTGCTGCGCCTTGCTGTGTGCGGCTCCCCTCACACACACACACACACATATATAAAGTGGGTCGTGTCGCTGCTGGGTACAGCCCCCACTATGTTAAAGCTGCACACTCAATTGAAAACACACAATCCTCAAAACCAACACATTACTTTTAGTTCTGATTTTTGTTTGTTTGTTATATGTATGTTATATACCTGTGCACTTACCAACCTTTCGTCATCAACTGAAATCCACTATCAATTCAATTTACAGGATCCGCTTCTCTGAAATATCAAGACTCCAAACCCTTGGACTATGCAGCTTTAATTTCCTGAGGCAGTATCACTGTCGGCTGGATATAAATGGTGTGCGGCGTGACTGGTGGTTGCAGCCCCCAGCTCACCCACACACACACATAGTCCCCTTGAGTCCTGCCGGCTATTTATACAAGAGAGTTGTTGCTGCGTCTAGCCATGCGGCTCACGTCTAGCTGTTAACAGGTTGGAGAGCTTACCTCGATCGGACTATGGTGGTTACATACTTCATTCGAGCCCCGGTTCAATTTTCAAGGTCGAATTTTATATAGGATTAGTTAGGAGGTTCAAAAATATGGTTATGGCACACTGAGTTTTGGGAAGTTTACATGTTGGAATACATCACTATAAAGCCAAACATTATATTTAATTTCCTGGATATTCATAGGACATTTAGTTGGGACCGGATTGAGTAAATTAACAGTGAATATTAGGAAATAATTCAGTAGTTACAACACATGGCTACAGGACAGAACTGCCCATGTTATAACTGTGTTGGTATAGCCATTAATCCCAAACAATAGAGGAACCTCCAGCCAACAATAGGGGTATTTGCTGGTCTGTGGCCCACTCATATACTTCCACTTGCCACTGGGGGAGGTCCTGTGGGGACTGTTGTCCATCATGTAGATATATTTTTTGCATACCAATATATATATGCATAATAAATAATTCACTGTGATTATGCATCTGATACATAATCACCACAAAGATGCTGGTACAACATTAAGAAAAACCTACCTTAAATATTATTGTATTTGATTTATTTTATTGTTGTGACAGCATATATACATATATACACATATACATATACACACATATATATATATTAATAAAGCCTTTATCGATTTAAAACGATATGCATAGCCTCTCAGCTTTCCAGTTCCGAGCCTCCCTCCACCACATCCCACATATTTGAATAGAAGTAAAAAGTAATAAACAAAATTAAAATAAATCAAATAAAAATGCCAACCACTCAGCAAATATATGTTTATATATGGATACAATACAACCCCGTTAAACCATGTTCGGCTAAACCAAACTATCAGTTAATCCTAACTTTTTTGGGTGGGCCGCAAAATACTACCATTTATCATATAAAAAAGTTGGTTAAACCAAAGTCGTTTAATCCAAATTATCAGTTAGTCGGGTCGGGTAAATTCGGGACGGGTAAAGTTGTGTCGGCTAAAGTCGGGTCTGGTAAAGTTTGGGTTCGGTAAAGTCAGGTCTGGTAAAGTCGGGTCCGGTAAAGTTGGATCCGGTAAAGTCGGGTCCGGTAAAGTCGGGTTCGGTAAAGTCGGGTCCGGTAAAGTCGGGTCCGGTAAAGTTGGGTCTGGTAAAGTCGCGTCCGGTAAAGTCGGGTCCGGTAAAGTCGGGTCCGTTAAAGTCAGGTCCGGTAAAGTCGGGTCCGGTAAAGTCGGGTCTGGTAAAGTCGGGTCTGGTAAAGTTGGGTCCGGTAAAGTCAGGTCGGATAAAGTCAGGTCGAGCAAAAGAGAGTCGGGCAAAGGAGAGTCGGGTAAAGTAGAGTCAGGTAAAGTCAGGTCGGGTAAAGTCAGGTCGAGTAACGTCAAGTATTATTGCCATTTTTATCATTATATATTTGTTATTATTATCATTGTTATTATCATTATTATTATCGTTGTTACTATCATGATTATTGTCATTATTATTACCGTAGTGTTTGAATTATTATTGGCATTATATTTAGATTTACATATGCATGTATGTATACATATAATATATATATACATATAAATATACATATACACATACATATGTGTATACATATAAATATACATATACCTATGTGTATATACATATATAAATATTACATATGCACCTATGTGTATATATGTCTATATATACATGCATTCACATCTACATATATGTACACATATATACATATGGAGACCTATATATATGACTACATAATTATATATATATATGTGAATACATACTGTATTTAGAGATGACTGCATCACATATTGTAGAGTGGTCCTCCATTTGTCACTGGTAAGTTAACCCATGTGTAGTCTGTTTCATTCTCAGACTTATTGCAAGGGGCCTAAGCTCTGACACTTTAACACTCAGATGTTAACCAAAAACTGCCAAGGAAAGCTTTCACACCTCAGGTTGCCAATGGTTCTCTGGGCTGCACCTCCACTGACAGCTGAGCTCACTGAGTGTGAATGTGTCAGAGCTTATGCCCTTTGAATAGGTGTGAGAGTGGATTGGATTTGGTTTATAAGGGTCTGTGCCACAGTGCACTGCACACACATATTTCTGAAGGCACACACTACACAACAGTCAACTTGCTACTTTCAAATGGATTACCATTGTGAAGGATCTGGCACAGTCATCCTTACATTTAGGAACACTGGTAAGTTACTCTTCATATGATATTGCAATATTATTTATATATTATATATAATACATACATATGTATGTGTATATATGTATATATACATATAACTTTAAAAGTATTTGTATGTGTACATGTACATGTATAATCAACAATAAATTAAATATAAATGGAATATTATTTAGGGTAATGGCAGTGTTTGGTTAAAATCTGAGTGTGAAAGTGTCAAGAGCTTAGGCCCCTTGCATTGTTGCAATAAGTCTGATAGTGACACAGACTACATATGGATTAACTTAGCAGTGACGAATGGAGGACCACTCTAAGATATGTGATGCAGTCATCTCTAAATACAATATGTATTTATATGCATATATATAGAGTCATGTATGTATGTCTGCATATGTATAGATAGATGTATATGTATGTATGTGTATGTATATATATATATGTATATATATGTATATGTATGTTAATATATATGTATATGTATGTATGTGTATGCATATGTATGTATATGTATGTATGTATATGTTCCCGGCCTCCCGGTGCCGAGACTCCCGGCACTAGGCCCCAATTCAGATAATATAAATATAAATAAAATGTGATAACCAACAATAAAATAAATGAAATATAAATGCAATAATACACAGGGTAAGTTTTTATTAATGTTGCTGTACCAGCAAGAAATGCCATATTCATGGGGATTATGCATCAGATAAGTGTATGTGTATGTATGTATATGTATGGATATGTATGTATATGGATGTGTATGTATATGTATGTCTATGTATATATATATATATATGTATATGTATATCCATTCATTCAATTCTTTATTTCAGACTCATGCCTATGGTAGTTACATAATTTGGTCCATAGTAGGTAGATATACAAATGGATGTGAATAGGATATAAGTAATAGTATGTATGTATATATGTATATGTATGCATATGTATATGTGTATGTACATGTATGTACATATATGTATATGTATGTGTATGTGTGTATATGAATGTATATATATATATATGTATGCATAGGTAGGTATATGTATATGTATAGCATTCATAATAGGCATACAGGGTTCGTGTTCAGGGTAGGAGGAGACGGCAGCCTATCGGCGCAAGGAATCCCAGCTTCCCAGCGCCAGGGTTCCCGGCCTCCCGGCGCCGAGACTCCCGGCACCAGGCCTCAATTCTAATAATATAAATAAAAATAAAATGTGATAACCAACAATAAAATAAATGCAATAATATACAAGGTGAGTTTAATGTTAATGTTGCTGTACCAGCAACAATTGCCATATTCGTGGGGATTATGCATCAGATGCATAATTATAGTGTTATTTATTAGCAGAGCTTACTGGCCTCCCATCCCCAGGCCTTCCGGCACCGGCCTTCCCTTAAATAATATGAATAGAAATAAAAAGTGATAACCAACAATAAAATAAATCAAATACAATAATATTTAAGTTACGTTTTTCTTAATGTTGTACCAGCAAGACAAGTCATATTTTTGGTGATTATGCATCACAGTGAAGTATTTCTTATGCATATATATATATTGGTATGCAAAAAATATATCTAAATGATGTACAACAGTCCCCACAGGACCTCCCGCAGTGGCAAGTGGAAGTATATGAGTGGGCCACAGACCAGCTTATACCCCATTGTTGACTGGAGGTTCCTCTATTGTTTGGGAGTAATGGCTATACCAACACAGTACTGTCATGGGTAGTTCTGTCCTGTAGACATGTGTTGTAACTCCTGAATTATTTCCTAATATTCACTGTCAATTTACTCAATCCGGTCCCAACTAAATGTCCTATGAATATTCAGGAAATTTGATATAATTTTTTGCTTTCTAGTGATGTATTCCAATATGAAAACTTCCCAAAACTCAGTGTTCCACAACCATATTTGTGAACCTGCACCTTAATCTTATATGAAAATCGACCTTGGAAATTGAACCGGTACTCGAATTAGGTACATTTACCACCGTAGCCCGAACGAGGTAAGCTCTCCAACCTGGTTAAACTCGCCCCATTCTCAAAACCAAACCAACCATCTAGATTTGACTCCACATATCTAACCCAAATGCCGGTGCACCTATTAAACATGTGTGGTCACATATAAAGGGATACCGCTAAAGCCCCAGTCACACATACCCGGATCAGCGGCCGGACGAGCCCCGGACCGCCATCCGGGGTGGTCCGGGGCGAGCCGTGGCTCGTCCGTGGCTCATCCGTGCCGACATCCCCCGATCCGGTCTGATCCGTGGCTCGTCCGGCGCCGTCCGGGCTCGGCCCCGGATGTTTTAAAATGTTTAAAACATCCGGGGCAGTCCAGGGGATTTTGCGATCCAGGCTCAATCCAGCCTGGTCCGGCCTGATCCAGGGGTGGTTCGGGGCTGGTCCGGGGGTGGTCCAGGTATTCCGGGGGTGGTCCGGGGTGGACCGGGGGTGGTACGGGGTCATATTGAGCCACCGTTTGACCCGGACCATCCCCAGACTATCCAGGACTACCCCATGCCTAGCCACGGACCACTCCCGGACTGTCCGGGGATGATCTGGGACAGTCCGGGGGTGGTGCGGAGCAGTCAGGGGGCTGGTCCAGCCTCGTCCGGGTTAGTCAGGGGCTGGCACAGCCCATTCTGGGCTCGTCCAGGGCCGTTCCGGGGTTGGTCTGGGGGTGGTCTGGGGTGGTCCTGGGTGGTCCAGGGCGGTCCAGCCTTTGGTCTGGGGCTCGTCCGGGAAGGTGTGACTTGGAGGCAAAAATCGACGAAAACAGTGATTTTCTCCGTGGTGGTCCGGGACAGTCCGGGCCGTTGGTCCGTGGGTGGTCCGGCTCAAAATCCGGGGCTCGTCCAGCTATGTGTGACTGGGGCTTAAGTATATTACTAGAACCTGTGACTGCACAAGCCTATGGACCGTCCTGATATGACCTTAGATGTTGCTAGGACGTAAAACAACAACAAACAAACAAACAAACACAAGCCTATGGTGAGCAAGCATGCCAACATTAATTTAGCATGTCTCCATCTCAAACATCCCACAGTTGGCAATTCAAGAAGGTTACCCCACACTAAAGCAAGGTATATTACAATGAACAACCTAATATGTTTTATCTCCGAATTTGATGGAAACTCCAAACCATAGGATTTTGCCACTTTAACTTCAGTAACACTGTTGGTTGGATATAAAGGGTGAGTGGGGGTCACTGATGCGCGCAGCCCCCAGCTCACCCACACACACACACCCCTGCCGGTGTCGCAGTTTCAGCCGCCGGCCAGTTTCCACTGCCCGTATAGACTCAAACTCAAGGCATTGTCAATGGTCGTGCTTTGTATTAATTTTGAATAAAACTAAGGTTTTGCACTGCATGTACCGTCAAACTCAAGGCATTGTCAATGGTCGCTGGCAATCATCATACAGAAAATACTGGAAAAGTGATATATCTCTAAAACCACACCACCTAGAAACAAATCACTTGGTACACATGTAGAAAACATCTTTACCAAAAACATTATATTAAATTTATAAGGTTAGTGACGATGATGTTAGATTTTGACGCATGCGCATGAAACTGACAGGCAGCTGAAACAGACCGGAAGCTGAAACTGCGACACCGGCCTCCACTCAGCCGGTGGGTGGTGTAGCTAGTGCGTGCAGCACCCCCCCCCCCAGCAGTCGGTCTATCCTAGTAAAATATCCTAGCCAAAGGAGTGCGACTACCAATATTCTATTGGTCACTGCCTCCTCGCCATCCCTATTTACTAGCTACCTCGTTATTTTATCCTTACAATACGTTCTGTTACCCAGAAAATACTTTAACTTAGCATTAAATACATTATTTTAATCGAAAACCGGACGTGAAACGGACAAGAAACGCACCGAGCGAATTTTAATAATCAATCAATCAATAGTTCAATCCCCTAGTCGAGGGTTGGATGCAATGGTTCTCCACTTGTCCCAATGGTGTGCTGTTCTGATAGACTGTGAATAATTCAAGCCTGTCCACTGTGAAATATTTGTAAACCATGATGTTCTTGGTGTCCCTCTCCCTCTGCTGCCATTCACCTTCCCTTCCAACAATGTACGGTAATAATATATAAATTTATATCAGCCTCGCTCCTTGGGTTACCGTGCGGATCAGGCGGCGTCGCGAACACACACCTAACTTCAAACTCTATATATTTAGGTTTCAACCTCGCCGTTTTATCGTGCGGTTCTGGCGGCGTCGCGCACAAACACAACGCCGCCTTATCCAATTTCCAACTATATATAAATGTATATCATTCTCACCGGGCTAGAAACCGGACTGAGCTACCGTGTGGTTCTGGCGGTCTGCATGGACACCACGCACACACAAAGGACTAACCGACCCCAATATATATACATATATATATATACAATCGCTCTTACCGGCACAGCACGGACAAGCCAAACCCACTAATATACACGAGTCAGGATCACGAAAAGAGGCCAATTGGGGAAAGTTGTCGGCGTCGAGCATGGATGTAGGCGTCGATCGGTAAGGATAATTTAATATAAAACAAAGAAATGCACTACACTTTAAGAATTGCGACACCGACATCCGTTAAAGTTGTCGGCGTCGATCATTCGATGTCGGTGTCGATCGGTATAATTATAGTTTAGCATTGACAGAGGTGTTGGAAAGTCCTTAAATGTATCCTGAATGTAAAGGTCGAGAAAATACAACAACCTTATTTGTTTCTAGGATAATTTAATATGAAACAAAGAAATGCACTACACCTTTAAGAATTGCAACGCCGACATCTTCAATTGACCATCGATTGGCCCATTTTCGTGAGGCTGACTCATATAATATATATATATATGTGTGTGTATAATTATATATATATAGTTATATATATATATATAATTATATATACTACACTTTTAAGAATTGCGACGCCGACATCTTCAATTGACCATCGATTGGCCCATTTTCGTGAGGCTGACTCACACATATATTTATGCACATATTAAACTCGGTAGTACCGGACACAGAACTCACTAGCAACCTAATCTTTCTTATTTTTCTTCTCCCTTAGCTTTTCATTCTACATACATATGGTCACTTCTCACAAAACTGCAACAAACGTGTTTTAATACCACAGGTTCGTTAATAATGTGGTTAGAAGGCTGGAGTGAGCTTGTATGCATTCGTCCCTCCTTGGGCTTTCTGGGGATACCAGTTCTGTATCTGTACGATGTGATCTCATAAAACGGTGCCCCATAAATGGTCATATTTCCATGGTTTTTGGACAATTTCTAGGGCAAAAGTAGGTGTAAATGTCTCCTTTTTAGATAACCCTGGATGTAGGGCATTCATAAACAATTTTCTTACCATTGACTATGTCTCTGCCATTATTAACCCTCAAATATAAGAGTTCATGTCGACTGGCTGGATAATAATCAGCATCTTTGTGTTGGGGAAGTTTTAGCACAACCATCCGTCTGCAATGGTTTATAGGGGCATATTTGTATAACCTATCAATAAATAACACTAACTGCACACATAACTTCATTGACATGGTTGGCGCAATCCATATTGAGTGATAGAAATCAGATATTTTAATTAGCATCCATATAGTCATCCGAAACCTAATTTGGTGCAGATATGACCCTAACCGTTCATCTTACACTCACATATATGCATCACACCACTCACGTATATGTAATCTGATATGCATATTATGTGTACTGTGTGTGCATGTAGTGTGTTTGTTGTACGGACTACTCCTCCTTATATTTATATGTTACCACATATATACATACAAAACCATATATATCAAATGTCACACTCACCTATATATCAACACATATATATATAGCCATACCTTCCCCTTCACACACATCTCGACACACATGCATCAACACACATATATCAAATTTCACACATTCACCCTACAAACAGCGGTATACAGTGTCACCGCCTTCATCGACGCCCCAGCGCCCAGAACAAGCTGTACAAATATACGGATTTTCGGTTTAAGTTCTCTGTGGCGGAGTGGTTAGAGTGTCTGACTTTTTTCTAGGTCAAACTCCTAATTTGAAGGTTGGTGGTTCGATTCCCCATGCCCCCATCTCTGCCAATTTGGATTTCCACCGCTGTGTATAACTTACAGCGTCATCAAAGGCCAGTTGCTCTCATACCATGTCTATGTGGTGTGGGAGGTTAAAAATCCCTTGGGTCGGTAAAAGTGTAGGCTCGGGCTTTCTATCGACAAACTGTCTAATGGTGAAAACAAGCCTATTCAGGCTTATCCATGATAGGCAGTATAAATCTTCAACAACAACAAAAATATTGGCAGAGAGCATTATTATTCTTGGACGACGGAGTGGGAACCAGGTTATGTAAACTAAAAGCAATAGAATCCCACTCCCATTGTACATGATACTGAGTGATGTGAAATATATGTATGTATGATGCTTGGAGTTAATGAAGAGATGTTCCTATAAAAGAGACAGTATATGATTATTGAAATATTTCTCTATGTGTTCATGAAGAATGCAATTGGAGAAAAAGGACATTTTTAATGTATATATATATAAACTTATCCTAGCTGAGGTGGAGAAGAAAAGAGAAAGAGCTGAGATGGATTGAGAGAGTTTATTTTTCTCTTTGACAGGAAAATATAGCCCTATCGTATAAATAACAAACCTTTCGCAGCAAGTGATCTATCAGGGATGAAAGTGGTCTCCGGGGAAAAAAAGCGGAAATGCTGATATTCTTCCATAAGTTTTGCATTGTCAGGGAATCATGGAAAATTCCCGTAAGTCGGGTTTCATATATATTGGTATACATTGATAGTGCTGCGCCATTTGAAGCATGTATTAGTAGTGTACGCTGATAGTGCTGTGGCACTTGGAGCATTTATTAGTAGTATACGCTGATAGTGCTGCGGAGTCTGCACCACATATTAGTATACGCTGATGGTGCTGCGGGATTGAAAAATCCCGGAAATCCGCGGAATCGCGGAGATCTTTCATCACTGATCTATACAAAGACTGAGGAATAAGTACAAAGAACTGCTGATGGTGGCGCCACCATAGGCGAATGTGCCACAGCAAATCACTCTGAGTCTGTTGATGGACGATAACGGATCATAATAATAATAGGAAAAATACCTCATACCGATCATTTATACACGTATATACATATACTAACTAAAACCTTTTTTTGTGTGTGTGTGTTATGTGGTCCGCAAACTTGATGTATGAATATAACACAATTCTGTTTCGGTTCGGTGCACCACGTGGTTTGCTACCACACCTCGCTTTGGTACACAGTTGCATACATGTTTTAGGTTACGGGTGGCTGGCCGAAACGGCTCGGCGGACGTGACACTCATCCAGCTTTAGTTGGGTACGCAATTTTCTGCAGCCGGCTGGCTAATTTGCTATTAGCCCTATTTGCATCGGCCCCACCGCCCACCTGCGGTACGATTTTATGCGGACTGTTATTTTTAGTTGTTGTCTGCCTCAGACTTGAACTAGGTACTTTGAACAAGTGTACTCTATTACGTCGTATTTGGTTACCCATTTGGTTCTGAATTTCGTAGCCACATGGCCCCCTACATTTGCACGCGTAATTTTCCCAGGATTCCACTTTCCTTCATGCGTCAAATATTTGATGTTATCCGCCACCTGTAGTGGCTTGTGCAGTGTGCCTGCCCTTTTGTCATAATAGTGTTTTTGTTGCTTCTGCATCTTAACTATGCTACCTTTATTTGAACGTTGTACGAGTGGTTTTAGATGTTTTTTTGTGCTTGGTATTTTTTAACGGAGCCTGCGGCTCATCAGCAACTGCGAAGGGCGATGCATTTAATTCTCTAATAGGAGTATTTCTATAATTTAACAGATATAAGTTGAAATCTTGCTTATTTAGCGAAGCTTTCTTCATCATCTTTTTTATAGTTTGAACATAACGTTCTGTTTGTCTGTTACTTTTTGGGTAATAGGGGCTTGAGAACACTTGTGTAAAACTATAACTCTTAGCGAAATTTGCGAACTGTCGACTGGTAAACTGAGGCCCGTTGTCTGATACTACCGTCGCTGGTATGCCATGTGTACCGAATATTTCGCACAGCACATTTATTACGGCATTCGAGTTTGTGGCACGCAATTCTGCTACCTCCGGAAATTTTGAATGATAATCCACCAGTATCAAATATGTTTTATCTTGGTACTGGAACAAGTCCACTCCTACTTTATTAAATGGTTGCGGGTCTATTTCATGTGGTATCATTGGTTCTGCGTGCTGCGCATTTCTATCCATTTGGCATGTGGCACAACGCGCTACCGTATCTTCAATTTGACTGTTCATGCCTGGTCAGAATACATTATCTCTAGCCAACTGTTTGCACTTTATAATTCCCAAATGGGTTTCATGCAATATGCGCAGCAATTCTTTTTGCAGTGTTTTAGGGATAATTACAGTATCATGTCTTTAAATAACATATTATCCGAGTATGTAATACTGTCTTTGAAAGTATAAAACGGCTTAGCGGAGGGCGTCATATGGCTATTTTGGTTTGGCCACCCATCCTGAACTCATTTAGCGGAGGATCGGCTCTTGTTTCAACGACGACTCGATCATTCATGTGACTCGCTACCGCTATCGATGCAACAGAAATTTCCTTGTCAAACAGGTTGTTTGGTGCAGTGTAAGTGGTATGCGCATGTGACAATGTATCTGCAAAAAACATTTCGTTACCACTGACATATTTTATAACTCTGTATGTTATAATTATGCAGGCGCATTCGCATACGCTGCATTCGAGCCGACAAGTATTTTGCGTCATGGGTTTTCGCAATTACCTCCTCGACAGTTCGGGTTGGATAGGGTGTTCTCGGAATGGCCTTATTCAGCTTTGTCGGGTCCAAGCAAATACAAATTTTCTGCGGTTTCTTTACTATGGTAATTGAGTTCACCCAAGGGGTTGGCTCTTGATGTGGTACAATAACACCTAACTCTAACATTTTATCTAACTCAGTTATAACTTTATCCATAATAGCGTGAGGAATGCGCCTCGGTGGATCAACAACTGGCTCAACATGTTTATCAATGTGAATCTTTGCATTACTCGTGATGCTTCCTAGGCCTTTAAATATGTCAGAATACTTTTTTACCAGATCATCTGCTGTCGGCACACTTTCCTCACCGCGTGTGTTGTAGACGGAGACGGCATCGATTCGTCGAACGAGTTGTAGTTCAACGCACGCGTCTTTTCCCAGCAAAGGCGTGCCCTGCGTGGTGACTTGTTAGCGGTCTCCCCCTCACCACGATAACTGCTTGACCGTCCGGCCATATGCATTCACCTGAATAAGTGACGAGGCAGCATTTTGATGGTGCTAGCACAGTATTGATCAAAGCATTATATACACTACATGGCATAATGTTTGCTTGCGACTCAGTGTCAAGCTTAAATTTAATAGGTATGTTTTGTAAGTTCAATTTAACGTACCATAGACTGTTGCTGGGTGCTGGTTCGCTGCCGACTTCCCCGACGAACAGGTCATTGTCCGTATCCCGGTCTTCATCTTCCTCCGGCTTTTCGCTTCCTACCCATACTTTGTTCACTTAAGCTTGGTTTCCACGGCGGGTTTTGCACACTTTCTGAAAATGGCCATACCGCTTGCAGTTCATACATTGTTTGTCAGTAGCCGTGCAAATGGCATTGCCGTGTTGGTATCCGCACCTGGTACATGTTGAACGTGGCATGGTTGACTGCCCGCCGTGGCTCTGCCATGTGCGTGCATGTGGTGTCGTTGCAGCATTCCACTGCCGCGCAGAATATGCATCCGGGTGTATTTTGCTCTCCTCCACGTGTTCAATTTTTGTATCATCATCATATTTGTGTAGTTGAGCATGAGTGTTTTCACTCAACCTACACATTTCGAGGCATCTATCTAGCGTCAAATTGGGAGTTTGAAGCAGTTTATCCCGCAGTTTGACTTCTTTCACTCCACACACCAGGCGGGCACACAGCAACGAGTCTTCCATGTCCCCGTAGTCACAGTAAGATACTCTGTGCTGCAATTTGCGAATGTACACGTCCATCGATTCGGCTGATTGATTACATGAATTAAATGTATACCGCACCACCGTTATATTCGTCTTGCCGACGCAATATTCTCTGAATGCTGTTACTAATGGTTCTAGCTTGTCTCTCTTGGAGGCGTCGACCTTGAACGTTAGGTGTAGTTTTTGCGCCTCAAGCCCGGCCACGTGTTAAAACACGCAACACTGTGTCTTCTCTGGTTTACTAGTTGCTCCTGTGGCTGGGCTGTAAATTTTGTATGCACGATACCACGCCCGCCAGTTCATCGCCAAATTTCCTTCAAACGCTAACGGTTGTGGTGGTTTCAGCCTTGTTAGCACCCTAGTGGATGATGACCAGACGGGATGGCCGAATGAGTTAGAGCGTCCGTCTCCCGTGCTGGTAGATCGTGGGGTCGTGGGTTCGAGTCCCGGTCGAGTCAAACCAATGACTTTAAAATTGATACTTGTCGCTTCCTAGCCAGGTGCTCGGCATTATTAGGATAGGGCAAGGACTGGTGTGCTCAGTGTCAGGATAATGTGACTGAGTGGGATACCAGGTCATGGTGCCGGTGGCCTGGTTTCCCAGTGGGACAGCACTACAAAGTCACCATGAGTGCGCACTGTCACAAGTCAGTACCCGTCCTGATATGACCTTAGATGTTGCTAGGATGTAAAACAACAACAAACAAACAAACAAACCATAGTGGATGTCTTTGGTTTCAGATTCACGATTTGACACCATGTAATATTGTAGAAACGAACACCACGATGGCTAGTATGCAAGTGAGTTTATTCGGGGCCACTGCCCCCACCAAGGATCCATGATGTCACACCGGTCGCCACGGATCAGTGACCCGCACTCCTATACGCACGATATACTACATACTCTACCAAGATGTTACAGACAGCGTTAAGTCACTGGTAAATGAAGTAATGTGGCTGTCACACTACGACGACAAACGGCGACGACAGCCCAGCGACAGCGACTTCCGGTCTGTCGCCGAGTGTCGTCGGGTGTTGCGGAGGTGTCGCAGAGGTGTCGCCGTGAGCCCTCAGCGTCACCTCCGTTTTCTCGAGTGTCGCCGGGTTGTCGTTCGATTTTTTGACATGTTGAAAAACTTTGACGACACCCGACGACAGCCGGTGTCGCTCGGCTGTCGATACGGTGTCGCTACGGTGTCGGTCCAGTGTCAATACGGCGTTGTCTTTGCCATTAAGGTGTCGTCTTTGTCGTTATGCTGTCGTCGCTTCTCTCTCCATAGCAGCTGTATGTGTGTCTCTGTGTCTATGTGTGTGTCTCTGTGTGTGTATGTGTGTGTCTCTGTGTGTGTGTCTCTGTGTGTGTCTCTCTGTGTCTCTATGTGTGTGTCTCTGTGTGTGTATCTCTGTGTATGTGTGTGTGTCTCTGTGGCTGTGTGTGTCTGGGTGTGTGTATCTGTGTCTGTGTGTGTGTCTCTGTGTCTGTGTGTGTGTCTCTTTGTCTCTGTGTGTGTCTGGGTGTGTCTCTGTGTGTGTGTCTCTGTATGTGTCTCTGTGTATGTGTGTGTCTGTGTGTGTATGTCTCTGTGTTGCGTCTCTGTGTCTCCGTTGCTGTGTGTGTATCTCTGTGTATGTGTGTGTCTCTGTGTATGTGTGTGTCTGTGTGTGTCTCTGTGTATGTGTGTGTCTCTGTGTCTGTGTCTCTGTGTGTCTCTGTGTGTGACACATCCACACCCACACTCAGACTCACACCCACACCCACACTCACACTCTGTGTGTCTGTGTGTGTCGCTCTGTGTGTGTGTCTGTGTGTGTATCTCTGTTGTGTCTCTGTGTGTGCGATAAACCACACACTCACACTCACTCACACTCACACTCACACTAACTATCACACTCACTATCACACTCACACTCACACTCACTATCGCACTCACACTCACACATGGACACAAGCTATGGTGAGTCAGACTCGACAAGCCTGCACAGCGGTAAACCACACCCACTCACACTCACACTCACACACACACCCATGCAACACTCACACTCACACTCACACTCACATTCACACTCACACTCACATTCACACTCACACTCACACTCACACTCATACTCACATCCACACCCACATCCACACCCACACTCAGACTCACACCCACACCCACACCCACACCCACACTCACACTCACTATGTGTGTGTGTGTCTCTGTGTCTTTGTGTCTCTGTTGCAGACACACAGAGACACAAACAGACACACACAGAAACACAGAGACACACACAGAGACACACACACAGAGACACACACAGAGACACACACAGACACACACAAACACAGAGAAACACAGAGACACACACACAGACACACACACACAGACACAGAGACACACACAGAGACACACGCAGATACACACGCAGAGACACAGACACACACATAGAGACACACAGAGACAGAGTCACACACAGAGACACACACACAGAGACACACACAGAGACACACACAGAGACACACACAGAGACAGAGAGTCACACACACCCAGACACACACACACAGACACTGTCGTCCTGCTGTCGTCCCGTCTGTCGTCCGGATGTTGTCCGATTGTCATCCAACTTGGCCCAAATTTGCATATGTCGTCGGGTTTTAACTAAATCCAAGTCGCTGGGTTGTCGTCATCCCCTTGTCGTCATAGTGTGACTGCAGCATAAGAAGCTTTACATTTATGACTACTTTACACTACGACAATACAAGTATTTAGAATGGGGCACAAGAAGCATAAGAAAGATAAGAAACTAGATGGGGAGTCCGAGGTAGAAGACTTTATTACAAAGTTGGATGACCAGAAACAAAAGAAAAAGAAGAAACATACATAGGTTGCGGAGTCACCGGAAAATGAAGTACAAAGTGAACAGTTTGAAACAAAAAAGAAAAAGGAGAAACATGAAGAGGTTGCAGAATCACTGGTAAATGAAGTACAAAGTGAAGAGTGAAATATGTATAAATGACCTGCCAGGCAGTGTCTCATCAAACCTAAAAATATTCGCGGATGACACAAAAGTCTTTCGAGCCATAAAAGATGTAAGAGATAAAAATCTCTTGCAAGAGGATATTCTGAAACTCGCACAATGTCCGAGAAATGGCAATTGCCCTTCAATGAAAAGAAGTGCAAAATTATTCATTATGGGAAAAATAATCCTCATTATGCCTATAATATGAAGAACACTGTCCTGCAACAAGACAGCTGTGAAAAGGACTTGGGTGTAACCTTCGACTCCCAACTCTCCTTTCAGAAAAACATGAGGACTATCATCTCAAATGCTAACCAGAGAGTAGGAATAATTAAAAGAACTTTCCATCGCCTCAACAAGAACAATTTTCTCATTCTATTTAAGTCTCTTGTTAGGCCAATTTTGGAATACTGTCCACAAATTTGGAGCCCAATTTTTCTGAAAGATATTCTGGAGATCGAAAAGGTTCAGAGACGTGCAACAAAATTAGTTGCAGTTATAAAGGACTTACCCTATGAACAAAGGCTTAGAGAATTGAAACTTCCTACCCTTTCCTACAGAAGGAAAAGAAGTGACATAATTGAAGTATTTAAAATTATGAAAGGTTTTGATAAAATAGATATGAACCAATTTTTCACCTTGAATAAAAAAGAAGGCAGTCGGGGCCATACTCTCAAACTAGTAAAACCCAGAGCCATTTCAAAGTTAAGGCAACACAGTTTCTCAAACAGGATCATAAATATATGGAACAGTCTCCCACAAAATGTTATTGATGCCGAGTCAATAAATTCATTCAAGAACAGATTAGAAAAGGCATGGGCTGATGATCCAGGGAAATTTGACCCCTTATTCACCACATGCTACTAATTATTCCTTGTGTTGCTTATTTACTTGCACTCAAGCAAAAATGAGAGACAAATAAGTGTTCACAGATCCTGTCTACCATTCGCTATTTCTATAACAAAATATACATATCAAACCGGCTTCATAGCTGTCCAACGACGAAAACATGCACCCTTAGAGGAGGTTAATCGCTATGGGCAGAACAAATACTGTATCAATAAAGAATAATCACAAATTTTGTTGAATGGCTGCCACTGAACATAGGTCAAAGTTTTGAGGTAAAGATATTTCACGGCGAACTGAATAATAAATGCCTGTAATCTCAAATCGTGCCATCTTCAGGGCTCATGCATAAATCATATATTTACGGCAGTTCATGTATTCAGGAATCTAGGAATGATCCCGCAACTGTTGATCTGTGAATACACATACTATTGCACAGGCTTGCTTTGATTTTCTAGTAGGATAACTCCGAGCGGATTTGGTCAGTTTTGCATGCCATTATACTGTGAGAGTGATGTATGGGGCCCTAGAGCTCAGGCCAGAGGTTGTATGAGTGGTGGTACAGAGGTCAGATGGAGGTCGCCATCCATTTGCCAGTCTCAACAGGGATATTGATGATTTGCATGTGATGTAACATGGTTTCTATATACACATACATGTTTGAGACCGGACCCGGTGGGTGAATTGGTAGAACACAGGCTTCGCATGCAGAAAGGTTGGGAGTTCGATTCCCAGTTGAGTCAAACCAATGATGTAATGACCTACAAAACCGATACTTGTCGCTTCTTAGCCTGGCGTTTGGCTTCATTAGGATAGGATAAAGGCTGGTTAGCTCAGTATCAGATTAATGTGACTGAGTGGGATATCAGGTCATGGTGCCAGTAGTCTCGTCTTCCAGTGGGGCAGCACTATAAAGTCGCCGTGAGTGCACACTATCACAAGTCGGTACTCGTCTGGATATGACCTTATGTGTTGACTGGATATAAAACGCCAAGAAAGAAAGACATGTTGGATGGCAAAGCTGGTTTGCCCCAGGCTCCAGGCATGTGCCCAATGAAAAATGTAATTAAGTTGTGATATTAAAGAGACTAGCTCACCTTTAGTATTCAGTTACTAAGTTTGACTTAAAACAGAAATTTGACTTGAAGTTCTTATGTCATGGTACTCCTTGGTTTGGTATGTAGCATTGACTTGCCTAGTTAGAATTACTATTATTGTCACTATCATAAATATGAATACAGAGGATCACGATGAGTTCAACCATGGTGAGGTAGATTTCATAATGGTGTCATGAGGGTGATGAAAATGGGAAATACTGCTCCTAGAGCGGGTATCGAATCCATATCTTTTGCATTCCAGGTCAGTGTTCTAACCATTACAGCATCTAAGCTCTCTTTTGTCATTACCACTGATTACCCTATCCACGCCACCCGCTCTATGTGGCTCCTTGCCTGAGAGATCAGTGCATCCTACTAGAATGGTGACCATGACTTTGATATTTCATACCTCCAGGTAAATATATTGGTTAAAGGGGGTAACATTAATCTAAATTGGGGTTTTATTTTTCTTTGGAGCATATCAACACTAGGAACAATGTTCAAAGAAAAACAAGACGAAACATCTAGAAAATAATACCCAGATTCCATACCTAAATCTCTCTGCAGCACTTACTCAATACTGCATAGAGGGAAGTAATAGAGCAATCACTCCAAGTGGGGGCGGGGGGAATGTGGCTATACCCGCTTGTAGGAAATTGACCAATAGGAACACACATTTCAGTAAAGACCGTCTCGTCAGGCTGGTTGCCCTGTCACTCCCCCTTGTTACTCCGCATGCGCAGCCTGATTTATGACAGCCAATCATGGAGCAGCGTTCAAGCTTGAGCGGCTTTAATGCGGTCCCCTCTGACTCCTTTGCACAATTGGGGCACATGGATGTGGAAGAAAGGGCATTAAAACAAGTCAATGGGAAAAGGAGGCCCTTGCAGGAGCCTTCAACTATATGGCGACATATTGCAGGATGGCCACACAAAATGGCTGAATTTCCTGTTTCGGGTGATATATATATTCCACGACAACACAACCCACAGATTTAGTTTATTCGCTAGGATTGCACACCTTGGAAACATCTAAGGTGCCAGCGTCCTAATATGACCTTAGATGTTACCAGGATATAAGACTCCAACAATCAATCAATCAATCATCTATGGTCACATCAGGACAGGTACAGACTTGTGCCAGTGCTCACTCATGGCGAGTTTATGTTGGCATCCCACATGGGCGACCAGGCCACTGGAACCATGCTCCAATTTCCCACTATATCACATTACCCTGATCCTGAGCTAGCCAATCCATGCCCTATCCTGGTAATGCTGAGCGCCAGAAGTTAGTTTTTGAGTCGGCCAGGATACTCCCCAGGAAGACTGCATTCTTAAGGCCCGGTCACATACACGTTAGTGGACGTAGTTGAACGTAATGGAGGCTAACATAGTTGAACATAGTTGAACGTGGTTGAGCATACCATCATCCAAACCTCTCTGGTATGGTCAACTACCACCTATGTTCAACTACGTTCAACTACATTCAACTATGTTCAACTACGTTCAACTATGTTCAACTATGGTCAACTATGTTCAACTATGGTCAACTATGTTCAACTATGTTCAACCAAATTCAACTATGTTCAACTATGGCTGTGGTGTTCTCTGTGGCTGAGTGGTTAGAGTGTCTGACTTGTTCTGGTCAGACTCCTAATTTGAAGGTTGGTGGTTCGATTCACCATGCCCCCACCTCTGCCAATTTGGATTTCCACCGCTGTGGATAACTTACAGCATCATCAAAAGCCAGTTGCTCTCATACCATGTCTATGTGGAGTGGGAGGTTAAAAATCCCTTGGGTTGGTAAAAGCTTGGGCTTTCTATCGCCAGACTGTCTAATGGTGAAAACAAGTCTATTCAGACTTATCCATGATAGGCAGTATAAATCTTCAAGAAAAAAAAAATAAAAATAAAAATGATGTTCAACTATGTTCAGCTACGTTCAACAACGTTCAACTACGTTCAACTACGTTCAACAACCTTCAACTACATTAGCCTCCACTGCGGTCAACCACGTCCACTAATGTCTACGCGACCGGGCCTTTACTCATTCAGCCACGGTGTCACATGGCACATATAAAAAGGCCTTGGAAGGTTCAATCAGGTAATGGCTTTGTTGGTGTTGTTTTAAATCTGTATATCAGAAACAGGGAAGTAGCCCAGTGCTAAAGTTAGGGTTGTAGGCACATACAAAGGCACAACAACCCATATCAAATAATTTAAAATTCAATACACATTTGTATATTTATGTTGCCCCCTTCTCCCATTCCAGTTAGGGCACTGATCACGATGGGTACCAACTTGTGACAGTGCGCTCTTACGGTAGCTTCATGGTGCTGCCTCACTTGGAGGTCGGAGTGCCGGCACTATGGCATGAGATCTGACTCAATCGCATTATCCTGATTTTTTAAATCTACCTTGTATTGCAATAATATTTAGCGAATTATATATGTGGATGTCAAAAATGTCTGTGTGTGCACAGGAAATCTTGCTGAGGGGTTGAGAAGGGGATAGATGTGCGTGTGAGTGTGTGTGTACAAGCAATTATGTTCTTTGTCTTAGAAGTGTGTGCGTGAGTGTGTATAGAGGAATTTGTGCTGAGGGCTTTATAAGAGAGTGTGTCAGTGGACGTACGGCCAATGGTCCTGAGGGCATTAGAAGAGAGGGTGTGAGTGTATGTATGTGAACTCATTCTGATGCCTTTATAAGTGAGTGTGTGAGTGTATGTACATGCACTCGTGCTGAGGGCATTAGAAGTGCATGTGTGAGTGTATGCACATGAACTCGTGATGAGGGCATTAGAAGTGCATGTGTGAGTGTATGTACATGGCCTCATGCTGAGGTCATTAGAAGTGTGTGTGAGTGTATGTACATGAACTTGTGCTGAGGTCATTAGAAGTGTGTGTGTGAGTGTATGTACATGAACACATGCTGAGGGCATTAGCTGTGAGTGTGTGAGTGTATGTACATGAACTCATGCTGAGGGCATTAGAAGTGCATGTGTGAGTGTATGTACATGAACTCGTGCTGAGGGAGTGTGTGTGTGAGTGTATGTACATGAACTCGTGCTGATGGCATTAGAAGTGTGTGTGTGAGTGTATGTACATGAACTCATGCTGAGGGCATTAGCAGTGAGTGTGTGAGTGTATGTGCATGAAGTCATGATGAGGGCAGTAGAAGTGTGTGTGTGAGTGTATGTACATGAAATTATGCTGAGGCCTTTAGAAGTGTGTGTGTGAGTGTATATACATGAACTCATGCTGGGGGCATCAGAAGTGTGTGTGAGTGTATGTACATGAAATCGTGCTGAGGGCATTAGAAGTGTGTGTGTGAGTGTATGTACATGAACTCATGCTGAGGTCATTAGAAGTGTGTGTGTGAGTGTATGTACATGAACTTGTGCTGAGGTCATTAGAAGTGTGTGTGTGTGAGTGTATGTACATGAACTCATGCTGAGGGCATTATAAGTGTGTGTGTGAGTGTGTGTACATGAACTTATGATGAGCGCATTAGAATTGTGTGTGTGAGTGTATGTACATTAACTCATGCTGAGGCCTTTAGAAGTGTGTGTGAGTGTATGTACATGAACTCATGATGAGGGCACTAGAAGTGTGTGTGTGAGTGTATGTACATGAAGTCGTGCTGAGGGTATTAGAAGTATGTGTGTGAATGTATTTACATGAACTCATGCTGTGGGAGTGTGTGTGTGAGTGTATGTACATGAACTCAGGCTGGGGCATCAGAAGTCTGCGTGAGTGTATGTACATGAACTTGTGCTGAGGGCACGAGAAGTGTGTGTGTGTGAGTGTATGTACATGAACTCATGCTGAGGGCATTAGAAGTGAGTGTGTGAGTGTGTGTACAGTAAATGTGTTCATGAGTGCGTTCAGTAAGTCATACAAAGGGCATTATAAGTATGAGGACATTGTGAAAATGTGTGTAAGTGTTTGGATGTGTGTGTCAGTGTGTGTACAATAAATCTTGCTGAGGACATTATTAGTGTGTGTGAACATGAAATGTGCCAGAGTGAATTACATGTGTGGGTTTGTGTAGAGTAAATTCCGCTGAGGGCATTAGAAGTGTGTGGTGTATAAATGTATGTACATGAACTCCTTCTAAAGGCCCTGTCACACTACGACGTGACGACGTCAGCATAGGCAGAACGTGACAAACATTGAACTTCTCGTCGTAGTATGCAAATTTGGGCACAATTTGAACGTGGATGCAGCGTAGTTGATGAGAGCATAACGTTTGTAAAGCGTAGTGATAGCGTAGTTCAATGCGAGAGGACAATGTAGTTACGCTGACGGTACGTTATTAATGTTATTCGATCGCCGGAATTACGTTGCTTTACGTTACCTTATGTTACTTACGTCATGAAATGTTGGCGAAACGTTCAGCGTATGTTCTCCTGACGTTTTCCTGACGTTTTCCTGACGTTCTCCTGACGTTCCCATTACGCCGTGTGGACATTTCCACTGGCGTTAATGTGGGTCGACGTAGTGGAACGTAGTAGAACATAGTGAGCAGCATTTGACTAACGTCCATTTAACGTCATTGACGTTCGCCGAACGTGTACATAACATACAGCGAACGTAAACCCTTACGTTTGAGTCACGTCGAAAGTTTTGAACAGGTTCAAAACCTTGATGGGCGCCTACGTAACATGACGTAACATGACGTAGCTCGACATCAGTCTAACGTCATTCTGATATCATCATAACGTAACCCAACATACGTCAATGTAATGACGAAAAGTGCCCACATCAGGCTTACGTTGGCTCGTTACATTGTAGTGTGACAGGGTTATAAGGGCATTAGAAGTGAGTGTGTGAATATATGAAGAGTTCATCCGCAAAACCATGTAAACGCAAATCCAATAATCTAGTTTAACTAAAAGATTTTTACATGAAAATAATTTAAATTCTCACGAATTCCACTTTTCAAATAACCATATGGTTATTGAGCAATGAACAAAAAAATTGGAATATACAAAAAATAAGTTTTTGAAGGTTTGAATCCAATGTTTATCTCCATTTTTGAATTGGCGTTTACATGGTTTTGCGCCTGAACTCTTCGTATGTATATGAACTCGTGCTGACGGCATTAGAAGTGTGTGTGAACATGAAATGCGCAAGTGTGAATTAAAAGTGTGTGTGTTTGTGTAGAATAAATTCCGCTGAGGGCATTAGAAGTGTAAGTATGTGAGACTGTGTGCACGTGTGTATGAAGTGATCCTAGATCTATGCAGAGCGCCTCTGATTGCGCCTTAGTAGTTTGCGCATGCGCAGTGACTTAATTCTATACCCCATCACGCGATGCACCCTCATTTTCTTATTCCTTTTTCCTTCTTTGTATCGCATATCATGCGACGACTGGATTTGATATCACTCCCATCGAAGTCACGTGATATGCAAAGGCGCGGACGGGCATTGGCGGCAGGTGGGGGCGGGGCGAGCAGGCTGGGACAGGGTGGGGTGGGCGAGGGGCGAAGAAGGGCAACTAGGTCACTCAGAGAAGGTCACACCACTGCCTGGTATGTGTGAAGTGACCTGACACGAAATAGTCATTGATCAGTTGTCGCCGGTTGAAGAGCTCTTCACAGAGTTCTGTGTTCGATCGGACTCCTTCGTTGCGTTATCAAACTTCCATCCTGTCACTTCCGCTTATTTTGTCGCAATTGAAATGATTCCAGGATGTGCCGGTGTCGGTTGGTTCTTGGAGTTTGATGTCCTTGACACATATAAGGTCAGGATAGGATACCGACTTCTGACAGTGCATACTCAAGGTAACTTTATAGTGCTACCACACTGGGAAATCAGGCCGCCAGCACCATGACCTGATATCCCACTCAGTCACATTATCGTGACACTGGGCTAACCAGTCCTAGCCCTATACTATTAATACCGAGTGCCTGGCTAGGAAGCAACAAGTGTCAATTTTAGAAGTCATCGGTTTGACTCGACCTGGTACCAAACTCCCGATATCCCGCGCGCGAGGCTCGAGCTCTACCGATTCGGCCACCGCGCCCAGTTCAGCAGTTATTGCCCGATATGAGGCTCGATTCCTGATGACTGAGTACTGGGGAGTGTTTAGTTCTATGATAGAGGACAGTCGCAATACAAGAGCGAGCTGCCACAATCTGTTGGACCGAACGCGGTGGCCGAATCTGTAGCGAGCAGGGCCCGTATGCATGGAGCCCTGTTAGCGGCATGTGGTGTTAAGCATCTAACACTGGGTAGGTATCACCGTTTATCGGCGTCGTCGAGAACTATGTCAAGCCGTATGCATGGGCGCCTAAACGGTGAGTGTTAGCTAAACGTGAATGTATTTATAGATTTGGGAAATCCCTCGATTGGACAATATGAATAACGCCGCCAATGCGGAGGGAGGGTTAATATCGCTTCGTTTTTAGGCTTAATTTGATTAAATTTCACTTATTGCGGATGTAATTCTGTTAAATATGACAGCATTTAATAGATTTGGGCGATGTGGGTTTTGTGGGTTTTGTTGATATGCGACAGTATGGATATTGACGTTGAAGCAGGGGTTGCTTGCATTTGTCGATTCGACAATATGAATAACGCCGCCAATGCGGGGGGAGGGTTAATATTGCTTCGAATTTAGGGTTAAATTGATAAAATTTCACTTATTGCGTAATTAATTATGTCAAATATGATAGCATTGAATAGATTTGGGCACCATCCTGACACTAACCTAACACTAACACCGCTGTAAACCTGCTATGAGCAGAGTTAGAATTTCCGAGTTTAAATGCGTGGTGTTAGGCCTAACACTGCTCCATGCATACCAACTTTTCGGCGCTAAACCAGAAATCCCGCCCTAAACGCGGTTTGGCTCGCTAACACCGCTCCATGCATACGGGCCCAGGCCTCCACATGGGGAATGTCAGGAATTCAAATTTCCCCAGTCTAGTTAAACTAATGACTCAGAAAATTGATACATGTCGCTTTATAGCCAGGCACTCAGCATTATTAGGATAGGGCAAGGACTGAGTGGGCTCAGTGTTAGGATAATGTGACTGAGTGGGATATCAGGTCATGGTGCTGGCAGCCTTGTATCCCAGTGGAGCAGCACTGTAAAGTTGCCTCGTTGATTACAGTTATTACAAATATATTACAAATATCTATATTACAAATAAAAATGATATAAGCCAATGTGACAGGGGCTTGTGAAATTAATGTTTAGCTAGGAGTCGTTAACTATGGTCCAAATGTCAAGGTCATCAGTGACTTACCCAGGGTTCAACGCGTGTGCTGCCTATGAATGCAAATCCTCCAGGGTTATGGGGGTGATGCACCTAATCAGGGTTACACCTGCCCACATCACCTCCACACCCTGGCTGACCCTGTCACAGCTATTAAACAGGCCTACCACTATCGTTGCCATGACGACACTAACCTCCAACCACCACCTCCCCAACATCCCCACCCCCACATCCCTCATCCAGATGCTTGACTGGCTGGCACCAGCACATCGGGTCTGCTGCACCTAAGCACCCGATGGTCACGTTTTAGAGCGATAAACCACGGGGCTGACTTTATCAGCGTTTGCCATAATGTGACTGCACTCGTGTAAAGTGGCCTTCACACATGCCATTGGCAGGGTCAGCACGTCACATGATCTACTGATAATGCACATGTGACAGTATTTGCACAAGTGAGTTTTACAACTATATTCACACTCAGCTCAGCTGTTTGCCAATATTAATGTACCAGCTTTCCAGGCTGTTATCAGTAATGTAATATTCAAATGTATTACTAGACTTGACAAGTCAGAAAATGTTATAATACAAGGACTTGTAAAAATAGAAGAGAGCGATCTCAGATTTATGTCTGCCATATGGAGGCATTGATACAAACTACTGTATGTAGACCAACATTTTGATTTTGGTTAGTATGGTAGTATTCATATTATTACTTATATCCTATTAACATAAATTTGTATATCTACCTACTATGGACCAACTTATGTAACTACCATAGACCTGAGTCTGAAATAAAGAATTGAATTCAATTGATTTTATATTTGACCAAATGTGTGTACAACCATTCAGCTATCATTTTCCAATCCTGATATGCCCAAAGTTGTTGTTAGGACATAGAGTAACAACAAACACGAGCGACAATTGAACAACCTTTATCACTTTTATTATACATATTCCAGTACTTCTAAATAGGTACACTCCAGGACATATTTCTGTAATTGATTTCCAGTGGAACTACAGTAAAATATTCCTAACCGACTACCTCCACAGATCGACCACTCCCCTATATCGATGGCTTTATTTGGGTCCTAGAATATCATTGTAACCATATTCTAACCCCCTAAACCGACCACCTCTCTAAATGGACCACTTAGATTCGGTCCTAAGTTCGGTCGATTTAAAGAGGTTTTACTGTACTCATTCTGTTTGAGATGTTTGTTTGTTTGTTGTTGTTTTACGTCCGAGCAACATCTAAGGTCATATCAGGACGGGTTCTGTTTGAGAAGGGATCAATCAAGTTTCCCGACAGTGTAGCGGCATGGGCTGATACATTTGGAAGCTATTTAAGATAATTGGTTTTAAAATGTGAATTATTAAAAAAAGAAAATCCCCAAGTTGGCTCCGTATAGTAGGGTGGATAGCACGATTGTAGGTAGATCTTGCCTTTGACCCGCATCAACACATGGTGGTTGTTCCAGAGTCTCTGGCATAGTCAGCCGAAAGATGCGCTAGCCTTGGCCATCCTCCTCTGTATTTCAGCATCAATGCGTCCATCATTTGATATAGTGCTTCCGAGGTAGGTGAATTCCAGAACAGAGTTCAGCTTGTTTCCGTCAACCATGATATCCTCCTCTCGGGTTTTTCTAGAGTTGGATTGGTACAGCACCTCCGTCTTCTTGATGTTTATCTTCAGGCCAAACTTCTTTGATGCATTGGAGAAAGCGTCCACTATTTTCTGGATCTCTTCAGCAGAGTGGGCAACCAGTGTACTGTCATCTGTGAATAGCAGCTCTCTCACCAGTATCCGAGTAGTCTTGCTCTTCGCTCTGAAGTGTGCGACATTGAATAGGTCAGTGCTCTGTCTGGACTGTATGTAGATGCCATCCCCCATGTCTTGGAAAGCCTCGTTGAGCATTGCTGATAGGAAGATGGAGAAGAGTGTGGGGGCCAGTACACAACCTTGCTTGACCCCATTGGTAACCCCGGCGATTCCGAGACTTCCCCTCCAACACTAACATTCACCATCATTCCTGTATGTAGTGCCTCAATCATAGTTGTGAACTTCTCTCGGCATCCATACTTCCTCAGTAGCTGCCATAGCCCGGTCTTCCCGAGTATAGTGTTGTAAAGTGAACAAAAAAGGCAAATTTCTCGTAACTTTATTTGCACTTATAAGACAAAACCACTTTGAAGGTGTGGTTCACTGAGGGTAGCCTGACTGGGTCTTGTAAAGTTATACTGATATAGTTGACATTTGTACAGCTGTTGAAACATGGTTGTCCTGAACAAACTGTTAATTTCGAGTTATACTTCATGGCTTCGATATTAGTCAGCCAGCCTGAAAGTAAAATGTATTACGAAGCTAGCCTGGGAATTATCTTGAAATGCTCAACTCTCTTCTCTAGTGTCCTAATCTTAAAAAATAGGTGACACCTGATAACCTAGTTAACAACAACTTTGATTTGGTTCAATGCTGGCATGAGAGTCATTATTACCAGTATGTACAAACTTCTATAGCAACATGAAATACAGGAAGGCCCCAACTCTAATTATGAATACACGTCACTGAGAAAGCCGTGTAAAATATTCCGATAAAACACATTGGTGGGAAATGTGAACTGGTCTATAAAGGATTGCAAATGGTCTATAAAGGTAAATGATGTATAGGTCCAGGTGCATGAGGGTAATTATGTAGTGCTGGTGAGCCTTTTACTTATATTAAATACTCATTGTGTAGTAAATAAATAGTGTGAGAGGGGCACTACTGTTAGTGTGGAAGGAGCTCAAGCTCTATTCACAACCCTGTCCCCCCCAACTGTTAGTCATGGATCACCACACGCACAGACACAACAGGGCAGGTGAGGCCAAAGCAGCAACAAGGCATGGTGGTGGTGGGTAGATCACAGTTGCCATAGTGACACTAGAATGCTTACTGTTGATTGGTGGACCTAGAAATGCTTGTTGTTGATTGGAGAGCATGGTCAGGTGATATGCCATGTCAAGTCCAGAAACCACTATATAATAATAAACCTGAGGGTACAAGATCTCACTTACTTTACTTTCCTCTATACTCTGCCTTTCTTATACTTGCCTGTAGTGATTTCCTATTAGCCTGCCTACACAACTACAACTGCCAGACTACGACTTTACACACTAGGATATCATTGAAATGCTAAAAGGAGCTTTGATACAATCTACCTCATACCCAAAATGTCCTCACATCTAAAAGATTACACAGAAAACAAGCATTCCTACTGCATGATAACTGACAGTATTGCACTGACCAACTATTAATGGTTGAACGAGCCATTGCCAAATTCGCATTCAAACCAACTTGTGAAGCAACGCAATGTGTTTCCATAGCGATTCACCGAGCACTTAGAATTATTAGATAATTTGTGAATCAAGACACAATCTGTTGGCATAGCGATTGACCAAGCAGTTAGAATTATTAGATAATTAGTGGCAGTACTTGTGAAGTAAGACACAATATGTTGGCATAGCGATTCACGAAGCAGTTAGAATTATTAGATAATTAGTGGATGTACTTGTGAAGTAAGACACAATATGTTGGCATAGCGATTCACGAAGCAGTTAGAATTATTAGATAATTAGTGGATGTACTTGTGAAGTAAGACACAATATGTTGGCCTAGCGATTGACCAAGCAGTTAACATTATTAGATAATTAGTGGCAGTACTTGTGAAGTAAGACACAATATGTTGGCATAGCGATTGACCAAGCAGTTAGAATTATTAGATAATTAGTGGCAGTACTTGTGAAGTAAGACACAATATGTTGGCATAGTGATTGACCAAGCAGTTAGAATTATTAGATAATTAGTGGCAGTACTTGTGAAGTAAGACACAATATGTTGGCATAGCGATTGACCAAGCAGTTATAATTATTAGATACTTAGTGGCAGTACTTGTGAAGTAAGACACAATATGTTGGCATAGCGATTCACGAAGCCGTTAGAATTATTAGATAATTAGTTGCAGTACTTCTGAAACAAGACGCAATGTGTTGCCATAGCGATTCATCGGGCAGTTATTATCATCAGATAATTAATTAGTGACGGTACTTGTGAACCAAGACAATACACAATCTGTTGCAATCGCGATTCACAGAGCGGTTAGCATTATTAGATAATTGTTGGCAGTACTTGTGAAGCAAGACACAATGTGTTCGATAATGATTTACTCAGAGGTTATGTATCATCAGCTAATTAGTGGCAGTACTTGTGAAGCAAGACACAATGTGTTGCCATAGCGATTCACCTTGTGAAGCAAGACACCCGACGGGATGGCCGAATGAGTTAGAGCATCTGTCTCCCGTGTTGGTAGATCGTGGGGTTGTGGGTTCGAACCCTGTCGAATCCAACCAATGACCTAAAAATGTATACTTGTTGCTTCCTAGTCTGAGGCTCTGCATTATTAAGATAGGGCTAGAACTGGTTGGCTCAGTGCCAGGTTAATGTGACTGAATGGGATATCAGGTCATGGTGCTGGTGGCCTGGTCTTCCAGTGGGGCAACACTATAAAGTCGCCATGACTGCGCACTGTCACAAGTCGGTACACGTTCTGATATGACCTTAGATGTTGCTAGGACGTAAAACAACAACAAACAAACAAAAACATGTTGCCATAGCGGTTAACCGAGCAGTTATCATCATCAGCTAATTAGTGACAGGGTCCCTGGGCCTGTGTAATTAGTGCACTAATTAGGCTCACTTCCTCCACTAGGGCAGTGTACCTGGCAGCAAGAGGCCCTTTGGAACATTTACTAAGACCTGCAGCTTTCAAAAGGACTTCCGTGAAAACCACTGAATGACAGAAGATCCGGATGAAGTTGCCTGAAGCGGTTTTAGTCAGAGTTCTAATCTTAGCTCATCTCCATGTCCTCCTTAAGGCGGTTACCATAGTTACTCCCACATCAATGTTTCAGTGAAAGGGCTCATTAGAAAAAGAATTATCGGCAGGGCGTGTCATAGAAATAACCACGTGATTATGCAATCTAATATGCTAAATATATTGTTCAAGTAAGTATATATTACAGCTCACGAATAATGAATGATGTCATGAGGCCAATAATAGGTGAAATTATCTAGATTAATATATGTTGTTTCTCGGGGGTTTTAAATCCCAGCAACAGCTGCGATCATATCGGGATGTATACCTACTTGTGACAGTGGTCACTCATGGTTATTTTGTAGTGATATTCTACTGTTAGATCAGGCTGCCAGGATCATGTCCCAATATCCAACTCAGTCACATTACGCATGTTGATTTTCAACATGGATAATTTACTGGCGGGAACACGGGCACTCTTTTCTCTCGCACTACTTTCTTGCTCTACTTCTCTGTTACTGACTGCCATCTTGCACTTCACTTTCACGCCGGTCTTTCTCCTTGAAAGTCGCTTCATGCTCGCAGCCTACCGTTCGGTCGATTTGCTTCTGGTTATGATACGCACAACATTGCTTCACCGAGGTGATAGGTAACCTTTCTGCTTGCTGGTTCTTTTTTCACAATTTTGCCTTGGTGGTCCATCATCCTCATATCCAACAGAATTTGACAGTAGAGTAAGTGGAAGTTCTTGACATTTCTGACTTATTTTGTTGCTCCATCTGTTTACCACCGGGACAGTGACAGTGACTGCCACTCGTCGGTTCAGTTGTCGTCATTCTTAGTGTGAGCATTCTTCATACAGAAAGGGAAATATCTCTTAAACAACACCATCTAGACACAAACCGCTTGGAACACATATAGAAAACATATTTACTGAATAGATTATATTATTTTTATATGGTAGTTTTACTGAGTAGTTATGACGACTATTACTGAGTAGTTATGACGACTTTATCTAGGAATCTATGCTTATTTAATAACATGGTTTCGGCCATTGTAATTTAAAAGTTTGAGGTGAACCCCTATCATTGACATTGCCTTGTTTACGTGTGACCCTGGGTTAACGCTGTGGGTTTACGGCTTGCTGTCGGTGCTCATCCGGAACGGGCCCAGTCGCCACGTATGCATTACAGTTTGGAGACCTTTAGCGAGTCACAAGACAAATAAGGGGTGTCACAAGACTACTATTTCATACCATTGCATTATTGTTTCTGCGAACAGTCCTCGTTATGACCCAGTCAAAAGTTCATTATATCTTGTTTTTCATTAACGGTTCCTTGCTTCTGTTTACCATGGTCACCGTCACGTAGTTATGTGAGTATTTATTTTAAAAGCATTCTATCTTAATGGCCTTCACGTTTTGCTGTTATCTTGCTCCTGTATGTGTGAAAATGCAGGTTAATGAAATGAGAGCCTTTTTTCACATTCTAAAAAGCAACAACTATTCTTGCAGTTCATAATACACTGGTCCGCATCATGCCGTGTGTCACAAGACTGAAGGGGGCGTCACCCGCCGTCGGTGTCACAAGACTGCTACTACTTCATATTGTTTCTATTATCTCATGTTCATATTTAACTGTTGTAACATTAGCAGTGAATAGTCACTAATATTAGAATTGTTTTGAAGCATTGCAACAGGCTTATCGCTTTCTTGTTGTTTGTGTTTTGCCTCTGTGCATCGTTGTGACAGAGTCACTGCAACAACTATCCGAATTGAGTCATGCTCTCAAATTACAGAGTGGGACTGTTATGGTGACTAGTCATAAATAATAGTTCTTGAAATTAAGCACTCAAACTTCATTATGTTTGTTCTTTGTTAACATTTGCTTGCTCTGTTTACCACAGTGGCTGCTCCTAGCTGGTTCATTTCTCGGTAATCTTAGCAGTCTCACTATTACCGTTAACGAGAGTCTTGCTAATAATGCTCTGTAATGACGTCGTGTTGTTCATTAGAAGATAGACATTTTTCTTCTTCTATCTACCATCCCACGCCCCCCCCCCGCGGTTGGCGTCCTGTGACTCACCTTCAATGCCTTCACCCGACGCTCCCGGTATCCAACACGGTATCTGCCGGCGGGCTACCTCCCTGCTGCATGGTCTCTACTGGCTGTCACCCGCCGACTCCTCGTTCCCGGCCTCCACCTGGTTTCTGTCGGTGGGCCGTCTCCATGCTACACATAGATGAAACGATTTATAAAGTGTCATAATTCCTTGATAATTCTCACAGGATGATGATCTAGGAATCATTAGAACGGTTCTTCCAATACCGTGCAATGTTATATGTTATGCTAGAAACTGGTGATGTTGAAATTTGTTGTCACATAACTACTCCATGGACCGTAATATCATTTTAATTTAACAAGGTATCTAGATATATATGATAGTTATAACGTTCTTCCTTCTCTCTACCACGGTGGCAGTGACTCCTGCTCGCCGGTGCAATTCTCCTTCTTGAGCGTCTCATTATTAATATTATTAGTCATGCTCATATTTAACAGAATGTGACTATAGCCTGAGTGTTACAATTAGTAAAAATTGTCTGTCTCCTGTTCGCCGCTCCATTTCGATTCAACTAACCACGGTAATTATTATGGTACATAGACATTTTTATTGCCAAGCCCCCACTGCTGACGTCCTGTGACTCACCATCAATGTTTTCAGCTGACGTCCACGGTCTCTGCGCCGAGGTCTGCTGGTAGGCTGCCCTCCGTTGCACGGTCTCTGCTGGATGTTGCCTGCCAACGCATTTTTCCCGAACTCTGCCCAGGTTTCTGCCGGCGGCATGTCTCCGCGCTGCACGGTCTAGGCTAGCTGCCACTGCTAGCTGTCTTCAGACAACGTCACCGGTTTCCTCCGCTTGCAGGATAAGTATTACTCTTGGTGGACACTGTGGTTCTCGCCTGGTGTTATTGACCGGATTGTAATACATTATACTGTCTAAACTATATCTGCATCCTGGTCCAAGCACTAATTCACGGTAGCATTTCAGTATTGGAATACTCCCTGATTATTTAAACTATATGTTCAGGCTACTGCAACTTATACTTGCTAAAATAATGGTACATGACCCACGTTTTTAAGTTACCGCTCATGCAATATTTATTTATACCCTCCTAGATAATGTAACCTGCATGTTTGTGGGAACTCAAGTTCCTGCGCTGCCTGCTCCGCTGCCACTACATGTTCCTTATCCAGATACGCACAATTCATAATATTAAATATAGCCACGCTCGCATCTATAATAGGGGTGCAGGGCTTTAACATTCCAGTTTACACAATGACAAAATTCCACATTGGTACCGGTAGCATGAAAGAAGATTAGGAACAAGTCAGAACTGATATGCGGGCCTCCGTATTCTGTGCCTTGCAAGGGTTGTAGTGCCCTGACGTAGTATTAGATAGACTAATAGTCACTGATGCAATAATTTGCAGTGTAGATTTTTACACTCCTGAATGCAATGTAGATAAATTAAACTACATGTCTTGCGGTTTCACAAGTGTCTGCAGTACTCGCTCCGCTGTCACTATATGTTCTTAATTAAGAAATCCATACGTCATAATATTACACATAGCCACGCTTGCATCGATACAAGGGGCGCATGGTTATACACATTCCATTCATATAATGACATAACTGCACACTGCTACCATAGTACGCCACGCTACTAGTAACCAGTCGGGACTGTTAGGCGGCACACACATTTTAAATACACATGATATGTGATATGAGCTAAAACGATTCCTACTATTCCAGAAGAGAAGCTTGCAGAAGTCCTCACTGACTGTTGGGCTTGGAAAGACAAACAGGTTGCTTCGAAGAAGCAACTCCAGAGTATAGCGGCAAGATGCAACATGTTGCGAAATGGTACACCTTGAGTCACCATCTCCAGCTAGTTCCTGATTTGACAGAGGCCCTGTCTAGCGGCACCTGGGCAAACAAACGCCTCCACCTTCAAATATATGAGAGATTCTGCCTGAACCATGGCTCGACATCGTGAGGCCTTCGGTCTATGACATCCTGATGGAGTAGTGATGCTGTGTCAGCATGCCTTCCGCAGACAGTAATTTCTGGCCTACCATCAGCCCTCGCCTCTATTTTGGGTTGAGGGCTGCTGGTTCCGTGCTAGTTCTTCTCTCTCATCTCTTTCCTGACCTTTCCATTTTTCCTCCCAACATAACAACATTTAACTACTCTCATCTCTAATCACTAATCCAGTGTTCGATATGCCTGCCACTTATCATGACATCATTTAACCTTGCTGGTACTCTATACGATACCTCATTAACATCATTCTCATTTAAATCATGACACGATACACCATACCGATATGTTCTCCAGTCAAGACCGACCTAACCTTGCTGGTACTCTATACGATACCTCAATAACATCATTGTCAATTAACTCATGACACGATACACGATACCGATATGTTCTCCAGCCAAGATTAATGAAGCGGGGCTGTGGAGTAGTAATGCTGTCTCCGCTTATCTTCCTCAGCCGGTAATTTCTACCGTACCATCAGCCCTCGCCTCTATTTTGGGTTGAGGGCTGCTGGTTGTCTGTGCTAGTTATTCTCTCTCTCATCTCTTTCTTCATCCTAACATTTCCTCTAAACTTATCAACATGTAACTAGTCTCATTCCTAATTGATTAATCATTGTTCGATATGCTTGATACTTATCTTGACATCATTTAACCTGATTGGTACTCTATACGATACCACACTAATATCACGGTCATTTAACTATGACACGAGACACGATACCGATATGTTCTCCAGCCAAGACCGACCTGCCTGCAGGTTATGTTCTCCAATAAATTTTGTTATTTCCAATTCTGCCTTGTCCTCTTCTGTTCCCGTATGTAAATTACGCATGTTGATTTTTCAACATGGATAATTTACTGGCGGGAACACGGCACTCTTTTCTCTCGCACTACTTTCTTGCCCTACTTCTCTGTTACTGACTGCCATCTTGCACTTCACTTTCACGCCGGTCTTTCTCCTTGCAAGTCGCTTCAGCCACCCACCCACCCGATAATCATGCATGAAACGGGGAGGGGTTGAGGGCTGCTGGTTGTCTGTGCTAGTTATTCTCTCTCTCATCTCTTTCTTGATCCTAACATTTCCTCTAAACTTATCAACATGTAACTAGTCTCATTCCTAATTGATTAATCATTGATTCTAGCTTGATATTCCCCTATCTTGACTCATTTAACCTGATTGGTTATCTATACGAATCCCGTAATATCACGGTCTTTTTACTATGACACGAGGACACGATACCGATATGTTCCTCAGCCAGACCGGACTGCTGCAGGTTATGTTCCAATAAATTTTGTTCTTTCCATTATGCTTGTCCTCTTTCTGTTCCGTATTATGTTGTTGACACTGAACTACCCAGTCCTATGCCCTATTCTAGTAATCTCAAGTGCGAGGCTAAGTAGCAACAAGTATCAGTTGTGTAAAGGCCCTGTCACACAACGACGTTTCTCACGAACGCGCTTCAACGCATGGCGACGTGTTGCATTTTTGGGCGAACCGTCGGTACATGTCCAGTACGTTACCGGCGCGTTACTGGCGCGTCGGTACTTAGCAACATGTGAATGGACACGTCAGCGCGCGTCGGGCCGCGTCGAGGTTTTGTGCTTGCACAAAACTTTCGATGGGCCGCAACGCGTGGCAGCGTGTTGGCGGGCGCGTTATGGATGCGTTAGCAACACGTCGACACAGGTTGGTGGCGCGCCGGCAGAACGCTGGCAGACCGTTGATCAACGTCGGTTAACGTTGGCTTTTTTTCCCCCAAAATGCGACCGTTCCGTTGGCGCGTCCGTAACGATCCATCGACGGGTAGTGGGCGCGCTATTGCCATTGCTCCAGCGTATCTCGGCGCGTTGGACGTGTTGCCGGCGCGCCTGGATGCATTGGCGGTGGGTGTGGACGCGCTGCCTCCACGCCATAAACACGCCGACAGCGCGCCAACAACACGCCAATAATACGCTACCGACATGCTACAGACACGCTAATAACGCGCCAATAACGCGCCTCCAACCCGCCACTAACACGCTGCGCCCCGTCAAACTTTCTCCCAAAACGCCGAAGAGTTGGACGCGTGTCGACGCGTTGCAAATATTTTGCGCGTTGCCAGCGCGCCGGGGGAAACGTCATAGTGTGACAGGGCCATTAGGCATTTGCTTACCTTGGGCAGGATCGTAGTATAGGAAGCATCTTTTGTTGGGGACATTATGTAATCGCATCGGCTCAGAGCGCTGCGGCGGTCCCTCGACCTTAGGTTACCTTCATAACATTTCTTCTCCATGATATTTGCTTTCCTGGTCAGTTGAGCGATTAATTGACTTATTCGCTGACTGATAGAATTGGTTTCCATGCAGTTGAGTAATTGAGTAATTATGTTGTCATTGACTTGTTCATTGCGGCCATGGCACACAGGACAAGGAGGCACGGTTGGGATAACATGTCTTTATTCCGGGCACCCACCGGGGGCATTAGATGAATGGCTTTCTGGTTTGCGGCCGTCCGCGAGCTGCAAAGAATCAGTGTCATGTGGTGATGAGAATGGGATGAATGATGTGCAACAGGTGAGCAAGGCGAGGTGAGGAGATGTCAACCAGCGGGTAGCAGTGCTTGAGTAAGGTAGAATATTATATAATAAGAATTAATGGTTAATTAATTAATAACTGTTAATTAGACAAATGGTCATGACCATTGTTTAATTATGGAAATATAATTAATTGATGATTATTGGTATTGTTTATATTTCTTCGCGGTGCGGGTGGGTGAGTAAAATTGTGTAGTGGTCAGTCCGGATATAGTGGTCAGTCCCTCACCCCCCATCTGGCGGTGGGGGGCGAGGGGGTGGGCATCACGCCTCACTGCCCCGCAATGACCCTGAATGAGCACACGCTCATTCCCCACCATTGAGATTTGTTCACCTACTTGCAATTAAATGTCTTGTTCGCTATTGTATAATTGATTTCCTGGCAATGGAGTAATTATCGTTGACTGACTTGTTCGCTAACCTTTGTTCTGTTGTTTTTCATACACTGAGGAGTTTCAGATATAAATGTTTTCCAGGTCAGTGGAGTGATTATAGTTTTTTATTCTTCAAAAGGGATGGCCGAATGGGTTGGAGCGTCCATCTCCCGTGTTACTAGATCGTGGGATCATGGATTCAAATCCTGGTCGAGTCAAACCAATGACTTAAAAATTTATACTTGTCGCTTCCTAGCCAGACATTTGGCATTAGTAGGATAGGGCAAGGAGCACTGGAATGAGCAAGACCAGTCGTCTGTGACTGAAATTTCCACTGCTTAAACAACTAATGTACCAACAACAACAAAAAAGAACACTACCTCTGCCACAGGCATGTACTGGTTTACCAGCCAGATCATTGAATGTCATCTACACTTCTCATTTTGATCGTGAATAAAGTAGGAAACGATAATCTGATGATTGATGAAAGAAGATGTCCATTGATGCTCTTTGATTGATTAAGGTGCTTAATAATCTCAGCCACACCACTGGTTGCTGAAATATATAATATATACAAATATATTTATATATATGAAGACATTAGATACCAAATGCAGTACAGCATTCGGTAACCCTGACTATAGTTGACTTCTGGGCACTCTGCTCGATTGAAATCATTCCTCACTGTTTCACCAAGCTGTGATGACTCTTGGTTGAGTTAAGACAGTGATATTTGAAGTACCATCCCACAATCCCATCTGTCCACCTTTTTTCTGATAGGGCTGAGAGTTAGATGGTCCATATCCTGTTCTGAGAGTATAATTCAAATTGCTTGATGTGGCCTGGTGTGCTTCGAGAGTATGACCGTGATCGTCCCACTAGCTGCTGTCTCCTGTCGTCAATTTCAAGAATATAATATTGTAGTGGTCTGCACGGACCTCTCAGGCAAGGAGCCGCATAGACCGGTAGGTGTGGGTAGTGTGTTGATATCAGGGTGCCTAGGTGGTGTAATGGTTAGCACACTGGCCCGGAATGCAAAGAGATGTGGGTTTGAGGCCCGCTCTAGGCGCAATATTTCCCATTTTCATCACACCCACGAAACTGGTGCCATGACCAGGATCCTGTACACGCTACACTCTGTATAGTTGTTGAACCTACCCTGTGTATGTAAGTGCGTTGCATTGCCTGTATGGATGTAATTGTAAGCATTAAAAGACTTACAATTCCAGGGGGACGATTGTAGTGGTCTGCACTGACCTCTCAGGGAAGGAGCCACATATACAAGTAGGCTTGGGTAGTGGGTTGATATCAGGGAGCCTAAGTGGTGTAATGGTTAGCACACTGGCCCAGAATGCAAAAAGATGTGGGTTTGAGTCCCGCTCTAGGCGCAATATTTCCCATTTTCATCATACCCACGACAATATTATAAATGCTAAAAAATAATTTAATATATCATTACTTAGTTTATATAGTTATTCAACTATCCTGCAAATAAGTAATATGAATAGTCAGGCTTAATTCACTATTATGGTTTGTACTATCCTAAAAATTAGAGTAAAATAGATAAAGCTAATAGGTTATATATACTGATTAACTAGAGCTAGTGAAAGACAAATCAATGGCTCCTGTGAAAATATATTAAGCCAGATTAATAAATTTATTGGCACAAAAATAATTCCCTGTGTCTGGTTTTGAATTATAACAGATAAAGACCGGCTCATCATTAGTAATCGAATCATTCTGTCCATTACGTGGCCTCACCTATTGGCAGTAGTCTGTCACTTCAGTGCCGGGCTTGCCACTTGTCATTAGCGCTGCCGCCAACACAAAAGCCGCCACCTGGCGTTTGTGTGCTGACCTCTCTAATTGCACCGGACAGGCATGATGCTACTGGAGACGGCATAGGCACATGTGGTGGGCTATTCAGTGCTGGCTGCCAATGTGAGCTTTATGCGGTCATGTTGAGTTTCTCCCTCTGTAGATACTTACACCAGATGGATACCCAAATCACCCACACCCCTATCAGACCAGCCACACCCACATTGCACGCATCCCTGCCGCCATCGGGTATGGAACAACTTCTTAACCTTTGGTTCAGCAACAGATGGAACACTCTGTCTAGTTGTAAAATATTCCGATTTACGGCATCGGGGGAATGCAAATGTTCTATTACTGATCAGGTGTACGTGGCCAGGCACACATATGTATATATGTAAGGGCTGGTTGTGCCTGAGTGGGATGTAAATAGACATAGTGGTGGTGGCAGATCTGGGTGTGAGGTCACTCAGGGCCTACCCCCTCCCCCTCTGCTGGGGTAGGATCACCACACTCAGGGTCAAGGTTGGTGGTGGCCATGGGGTCATACATCTTGTTGGTGGTGGGCAGACCACTGATACTAGTGATAGTCATGGGGACCAGTTATTCTGGATCCATATTCGTAGGGCCAATAATGCTTGTTTCCCATTAAGGGTGATACTCTACAATGAACCCATGTAACCATATATCAACAATAAACCAGAGGGCTTGACTCTCTCTCCTTCTTTACACTTTATGCTCTTCCTTTCTCTTTGTCTGTATTGATTTCACTATAGCCTGCCTACACAGCCACATCTTCGAGCCTTAGCCTTTTTACATAGTGTTGAGTGCCAATGACCTTTACCTCAGGTCCTATGAGGGTCATTCTCTGAAACTGAAGACATCACTAGCTGGGATCAGTACATGAACTTATCACACAGGAAGGCACAACAGTGTACTCACCTGGTTTAATTCCTATGCAGTTGGCACAATCACAAGCTCATGTTGCACAGGACTGGACTTGTTGATTGTGTCAGCGAGAGAGAGAAAGCTCATCCGCCCTGTACTCCTATTTGTAATCTGATCACTGGTCATGGGAGCTAGATTTCTTTTCCCAACCCCCATCTGTTAGCATGCATACATGTACCAACACCACAGCCTTGACTTTAGACCATAACTTTAGGAATATAGGCTAGCTGTCCTACAGCAACACTCACCTTCTTTTTTTCGCAGCGTGCCAACGTCTGGGTGCGACCGTCTGGGTGCGACGTCAGAAGCGCGTCATCATCGCTGGAATAACATTATGCGAACGCTAGGCAGACGCCGCGAGCATGGGAGGGTTGTTCCCACATGTTGCGCCAAACTGGTGCATTGTTGTTTTATGCCTTAGCTACTTCTAAGGTCATATCAGGATGGCGTGCCAACCACTTTTTGTTTTTTTTCGCCACTTGTCGACACACGTTGGCCGCGCGCTACTAACATGCTGTGCTGATGTCGAACTTCCGCCCAAAAGTTGGACGTGTCTTGATGTGTACAACTTATTTTGCGTGTTGGAGGCGCGCCGGTGAGAAGAGTAGTAATGTGACAGCCCCATTATGTACTTTTATTACATTGCACCAATTCCATTAATTATTTGTATTAATTTAGTATCATTATCTGTCTATGCAATTATAGCCCTCAGTCTACAAGCATTGAGCATGCAATGAACTTGCATGATTTGAGGTAAATCACAGACCATGAGTGGCAAACGCTGGGATCTCACAACGTGGGGTCCTAGACGAGATGGCCAAATGAGTTGGGGGTTGAACGTCTGTTTTGCGTTTTTGTAGATCGTGAGATTCCGAGCCACGGGTCCAAGCTCTGGTCGAGTCAAAACAATGACTAATTTATATTTGTCACTTTCTAGTCAGGCACGCAGCATTATTAGGATAGTGAAAAGACCGGTTGGCTAAGTGTCAGTATAATTTGACTGAGTGGGATATCAGGCCATGTTGATGTCAGTCTGGTTTCCCAGTGGGGCAGCACTATAAAGCCGTCATGACTGCGGACGCTCACACGTCGGTACCCATCCTGATATGACCTTAGATTGGTTGTTGGAACTTTACATCTTGGCAGCATCTAAGGTCATATCAGGACCGGTACCGACTTGTGATAGTAGGCAGTCATGACGACTTTATAGTGCTGCCCAACGTGGAAACCAGACCACCAGCACCATGATCTTATATCCCACCCATTCACATTATCTCTGACACTGCACAAACCATTCCTTGACCTATCCTAATAATGCGGAGCACATGGCTAGGAAGCGACAAGTATCAACTCTTAAGTCATTGCTTTGACTCGACCAGGTTGTCAACCCGTGGGTTAAAATCTCATGATCTACCAAAACGGGATACAAACGCTAAATTAATTTGGCCATGGCATCTGGTCTATGACCTTAGATGTTGCTAGGACGTAAAGCTCCGACAACCAGCTAACGTTTTGTCCCCGATAGATGTCAGGCAGGCACAAGAAACAATGTGTGCGATTTGGCCTTTTTAACAAAGCCACTCAGAGAAGATAACTTGGCTGTCGTTAAATAAGCCATGGTGGATTCTATCGCAAGCACCAGGAGAGCTGAATGGGGGTCTGGAGCTGTGGTGCTTTGATGGTAGCAGTATGTTACTCAGATGCATATTACATGTTAATAAATAAGTGAGGTGGCATTCAGGGCAAGTTATTGCATCGAGGATGTGTAGCCCGCTAAATCAAATAGGGCAGGGTAGGTGTAGGCCCTACCCGGTCCGATGTCAGTCCGATGTCAGCACCATCGTTGGAGAGATGTCGGATTCTGATGTCGGCCCAACATGATTTTGACCGTGAGAAATATTGGTTTGTATATGGTCAGATTAACATCAGAATAATGTTAAATCCCAACGTGTCAAGTGTAGTCAAGTGCATCGTTGGTAGTAGATGGGTGGATTGAGAAGAGGCATTGTTCTGGTGGTGGTCAGTGGATGAGTGGCTAAGCAGGAGGGGGCTGGGTGTGAGGAACAGGGTGAGGGTAGAGTTGATGTGATTGGCTGTCGAGAGGTGAGGTAGGCCCAATAAGGGCGGATTGTGCAGGTTGAGTGGCAGGTGGGAAAAAGTGCATTGCTGTTCGACACTCCCAGCTATGAAGTCAAATGAGCGCGGGGGCTGTTCATTGGCTGGCATTGTTTGGGAGATGCACAACCGGATGCCCCTGCTTCCCCACCAAACCGCAAGGGTGGAGACAAGGTGTGATTGGGGTATGGGGGGGGGGGGGGTGGACACCAGGCTGGATGCCTCCTCCACCCTGCCACTCACGCACTAAACTCCTCCTCCTGGAGCCTTCGGCCAATCACGGGTCGCCCTCCAGCTGGCACCACACATCGCTTAAGCCAATCACAAGTCACCATCCCCCTACTACATTTCCTCCCACTCTGACCACTACATGGTGGTCATCGCTTATTGTCCTCCTGACCGTACCATGGCTCTTCTCTACCCACGCACCCTCTCCGCCACCTGATCCGGTGTAAATATAATACATGACTTAGACAAATCAAACACAAACTGAATAACAAACATTCAAATTATAAGCTCATTAGTTAACAATTAATAATTTCATTTAACAAGTTAAATCTGAACAGTAATGAATAATGCATTATCAAACAGGCAGCTGAGCTACTCATGATTATCATCTCATTATGTCACATTGTCACATTGTCACATTGTCTTATGGTGCTGTCACATTACAACGTTTTGTTCCAACGTGTGTCGACGTGTGTCACTTTTTTGCGAAACGACGGGACACGTCGGGAAGCGTTACTCACACGTTACGCATGCGTTATGCGCGCGTTGGTCACACGTCGGTACACGTCAGTACACTTTGAGTGACAGCGAAGCTTGCACCCACATATTGGCGCACGTCGGCATGCGTCGAATGTTTTGTGCTTGCACAAAACTTTCGACGCACGCCCATGCGTGCCAACGTCTGGGTGCGACGTCAGAAGCACGTCATCATCACTGGAATAACGTTATGCGAATGCTAGGCAGATGCCGTGAGCGTGGGAGAGTTGTTCCCACACGTTGCGCCAAACTGGTGCATTGTTGTTTTATGCCCTAGCTACATCTAAGGTCATATCAGGATGGCGTGCCAACCACTTTTTGTTTTTTTTCGCCACTTGTCGACACACATTGGCCGCGCGCCACTAACACGCTGCGCTGATGTCGAACTTCCGCCCAAAAGTTGGACGTGTCTTGACGTGTACAACTTATTTTGCGTGTTGGAGGTGCGCCGGCGAGAAGAGTCGTAATGTGACAGCCCCATTATATGTCAATGTCTGTGTAGTAGTCTGTACATGAGCTCTACTACCACGCGGTAGCAGCGGAGACTACGCCGTACACCAGCGCAGTACCACTATACTGCGCCAGGTGGCGGCACGGGTAGCCACCAGGCATAGCCCAACTGGGCTGCCCTCTACTACGGGTGGCTGACCCCCCCCCCGCCCCCCCCACACACACCTATAGAGTCGATGTGGGATCTGGCGAGTCAGGGGGCGGCTCAGACAACTACTGACGCCGCGGAGAGCAGATGGTTCAATAAACCAAGTTGAAGCATACTCTGATTGAATCTTGGTGTTCTTCCATGAGTGACCGTGAGAGTGGGAGTCAGAGGGCCGTGGGCCATTACATTGGTGCCGTGAACCAGCTCGCCTTCTGCGTAAGGGGTGAGTCTTGGACCTGGGCCATGGACTCCGAAGGTAGGTTCTCTTTGTAATTTGTTATTATGGAGGGGATGACGGCAGGTCAACTGCGTAGTGGGCGCCCGACGCGGAAGGACCACCAACGGACATGGACGCTGCTGTGGTGAGTACACCACACCACGCTCATTATTTGTCTGTGGGGGATATTGTTGATTCATTCATTCCTAATGCAGGTGCTGGCATCATAGGGGAGCGCCACCAGGTGTCAGTAGGTCGGGGGGGGGGGGGGTAGCCACTCCTGCGCTAGCGCCGGTGGTGTCACCTAGGGGTGCTGAAGGCGTTGCAAGTGTTGATAGCTAATGGACGCAGTTAGCACAGCTGAGTGGCAGTCCGCCACCGGGTATTGCGCCGTTGTTTACACCGGTGGCGATACAGGGCGGTGGGCATGACACGCAGTTGGGCACTCGTTCTGGTGGAAGTGGCGCAGCGTTGAAAAATGTTGCAGCTTCGGATACAGCACGAAATGTTCTCTCAGTTGATGATAGTACTGGGGAGGGCATTATGGGGAGTGCAATGAAAGTGGGCTTCGCTCTTGATGCTATACGGTCTCTGTCGATCAATACTGATTCGGGGGCGGGTGTACGTGAGTGTAGCAGTTCAATCGTGTATCGTGATGATTTAGGTCTGGGCGTACATGGGAGTCCTGTGCGAGAAGTGCCGCTGGAGTATTCGCCGTGGGGGAGTTCAGCTGTCCGTTCTGTGGGGATAGGAGCTGAGCGCAGTGGTCCCCATGGTCCCTGTCGTAGGGAGATTTCCACGGCTTTGGAGACAGGGCTCGTAGCTGATGACTCGTTGACGTTTACGTTGGAGCATGATTTGGTTATGGGTCGTACATTTTCTGGGTCGCAGTCGGAGGTAGAGCATCAGGAATCGATGCGTATTCGCCGTCTGCGAGCTTCGAAGCGGCTCCAGTTTGACCGGATGGCGGAGGAGAGACGGGCATTGGATGATTTGAGAGTCTCCAATGCTGCATCTTTCGCGCATGATTTAGCTGATCTAAACGTGGCACGGCACATCTCCGCAGAGGAGGTAAATTCTAACCGAATTTTAGTTGAGGAGCAACAGGCTGCTTTCATGAGACAGACGGAGGATTTATCCATGCATGAGGCACTGAATGTTCAGTTGCAAGGCGAGAATCAGAGATGTGAACAATTGCTAGCTGCCGAGAGGTCTGGCATTGATTCTGCTCTGGAGGCCCTTGCAGGTGAGCGCGCAGCTTTTCAGGCTGAGAAACTGGTGTTTCAATGCGCTTTAGGGCTTGGCGATAGTTGTGCAAGGGTTACTGAGTCTACGCGGTTAGATAGCCGCGAGACGCAGTATCCTGCGCATAGTGCGCGCCCGGCTTCCGTGGGTAGCTCACCGCCTTTGCCGGCGCCTTCTAAGGAGGGCGGTGGTGGATATGGGGTGCCCTCTTCTGGGGATGTTACTTCTCGGGAGGGGGGGTTCTGTGCAACATCAACGTGGTGTTGTTCAGGATTCCGCATACGTGGGTAATACTCATGATGAGGTACGGAGTGAAAGGATTCCTGACCCGGGAGGTTTGGGCGGTGACGTGGTACCCATTGCATCATTGCCTGGACTGCCGGTGGGTCGCCAGTACTCAGTGGAAGAGATGTGGTTGTTCCGGAATCATCCAGCAATAATGGATGTTATTCGGGAGCCTGCTTCGATTGGGGGTGGGGCCGGATGGGAGTCGCGTAATCGGGATATGTTAGAACTGGATGAGAATGTTTTAAGGTATCCTGTGGCTGATTCTGCCCATATTCCGACATTGCGTCCTAAGCCATTCACAGGTATTAAACAGGAGTGGAATACTTGGTGGCGGGATTTTACTTTGGATATGAGGTCCAACATGTGGGATGAGAGGGTAGCTCTTATTCAGATGTTACCTCTGCTGAGGAATGGGCCGGTGCAGGACTGCGTGGATGCGTGGAGGCGCCATGGGTTGACGACGATGAGGGAGTTGCTTCCTATCATCTTGTATAAGTTCCGTCCAGTGGACCCCATGGTATCAGTGGAAGAAGCGCATCCAAACTGCCCGTGACGGATCGTACCGGGTGTACGGTCTGCAACTGCAGGTTGATGGGTGGGAGGCTGCCAGAGATACTGGGATGAGTGAGCGTGCAATCGAGACTAAGATAGTCGAGCGCTTTGTGTGCTCACTCCTTGATCCTGGGGAGCAGCGCGCTGCCTATGACCGTTGGCGGCTGGGTAAATCATCTCTGGAGGAGATGTTTGAGGTAGTCGACGATTACTGTGCCAAGGCACTGCGTGCTGGGCGGTCGACTGCGGTAGAGGCTATTCGGCTATCAGATGAGTCGGATAGTGAGTTTGAGGTTGAGGTGGCTGCGTATAATGCACAACAGGATCCTCGGCGTAATGGCGGCGGTAGTTACGCTCGGGGTAGTTCTGGGGGGAGCTATCGTGGTGGTAATAACTTCCGGGGTTCGTCAAGCGGTGGCTATCGTGAGGGTGGCAATTTCCGTGCGGGCTCTGGGGGGGGTTATCAGTCGCCGCCTATCACTAAGGCGCTGGTCCAAGGTTGGGTGCGTGATGTGATAGGGGAGCAGAAATCTGCTGTGCAGGTGGCAACAGGTGGGCCTGGTTCATCTGGGCTATCTGCGCGCAGGCGCGTAGCTAGGAAAGATACGCGTACTCGTGATCACGAGTGTGGTCGTTGCTTTGCTTTTGGTCATTGGCCTATACAATGTACTGGGGTAAAGCGTACTCTCGAGGAGGCTGTGATCGTCGGTGATCGCGAGGGTAGGGACAACTCGGGTGTTGATCGGGCTAGGTTGGCGCGTCTCCGTAAAGACAGGGACGCAAAGGCTAAGCCTAATTTACATGCCTAGGGTTGGACCGTTTGGCAAGCCCGGGTACCGCCAAAACGGATGCGGTGTTAACTGTCAAGGAAGCCGGTGTGCAGTCTGATGCTAGCGCGGGCCCGCCGGTGATCGCCCATGGTGATTCTATCCCAGTGGAGTTGGTATTGTGGGATGGCATGGAGCAGATAGCGCGTTGCGTTTCTGCTTTGGCTCCCGCACCTTTGGACGACTGTATGCAGTTTATAGTACAGCGTCAGGGGTGCGACCTGTCTCACCTTTGTGGTAAGCGCCTGTTCATGGATTCCACTTTCTGGACTTTGGACGGAAAACGGTGGTATGTGAGAGTGTGCGTTAGAGGGACTATCGGGTATTTTTTAATAGACAGTGGGGCTGCGGTCACATGTGTTGGACGGAAATTCTTCGATAAGTTGGGCGGTGATAAGGTGTTTTTCGATAATAGCGTGAAGCCTGTCACTGTCACCGGTGCGCCACTCAAGCAGTACGGACAAGCCATACTATCTCTGGAGATCGGGGGGAAAATATTTCATTATGCCCCTACTGTTTCCAATATTTCAGAAGATGGTATTTTGGGTGCGGAATTTGTGGAGTATTATGGTTGTGAGCTGCGCCAGGCTGGCAGCCTATATCTTCAATATCCGTATCAACTCACGGTGCAGTGTCAATTGCGTCGCGATAGTCAGACTGTGTCTGCGGTTGCGCAAGATATTTGCATTGCTCCGATGACCGGTTGTGATGTTAAAATTACAACCGGTCAATTAAATTGGTGAGGCTACTGACTTTGGCGAGGTTCATTGCGAATACACCTGAGTTGAGTTAGGTAAACAATCCGGTGTGAACATTGCTCGCGGCAACGAGGTCGCTGAGTCAGCTGTTGCCGCAGTTGACCCAGTGGGCGGGGTTGGCACGGGGTGGTGTTGTGCGGTCAGCTGTTCGCAGTTACATGGTAATTGGGGCAGTGGTTGGCCTGAGCTGCGCGATACGCGGGCGGCGCAGTTGGATTGCCCCTCTATTGTTGTGAGTAGTAGAGGGGAAGTGGGCATTGCGGCATGGGGGAACGTATCTGATACGGTTACCTTTGGTACTACGGAGGACTGCGTGGCACCTCCTGGGGTATCTGAGGTCCTTGGTGGCAGCTTGCATGCCCATCTTGTGCCCTTAGCTATGGGGTGTGAGGTGGTGGATGAGTCCGAGCGCTCTCAGGTTGTGGAATTTCTGGGTAGAAATATTCAGGTTTTCACAGTTCCTGGTGAGACGTTAGGCTGGACGGAGGTGGTGATGCATGGCATTGATGTCGGCGATTCCGCTGCTTTTAGAATTCCCTATCGGCGTTTCGTGCATTCTAAAAAAGATGCACTGGAGACGGAGTTGCATAACCTGCTAGATAGTGGGGTGATTAGGAGTAGTGACTCTCCATGGTGTTCTCCTGTCCATTTAGTCAAGAAGAAGGACGGTTCGATCCGTTTTTGCATTGACTATAAAACACTCAATATTGTGACACGGAAAAATGCTTACCCATTACCGCGCATGGATGAGTGGCTTGAAAGTTTGGGAGGTAATGAGTGGTTTTGCACTCTGGATCTGCAATCTGGTTATCATCAGGTAGCGATGGATATGGGGGACATTGCTAAGACTGCTTTTGGTACGCACCTAGGCTTGTTCGAGTGGAACGTGATGCCATTTGGACTGTGTAATGCTCCAGCCACGTTCGAGAAGATGATGACAGATATGCTGGCTGGTCTTCAGTGGAAGATCTGCCTGGTGTATTTGGATGATATCATTGTCTTTGGTCGGACACTAACCGAATGTCAGGATCGGCTTCAAGCAGTGTTTGATCATTTGCGTTCCTATGGGCTGAGATTCAAGGCTTCAAAGTGTAGGCTTTTTAAGAGTGAGACGTAGTACCTGGGGCGGGTTGTTTCTGCGAAGGGGATTAAGGCAGACCCGGAAAAGCGGGGTGGCCCAGGTCTGAGGATATGAAGGAGGTGAGATCATTCCTTGGATTTGTGTCATATTACTGCGATTTCATTGCTGATTTTGTGTGGTTGGCTGTTCCACTGCAGGACTTGGTCGTTACCGCAAGGAAAATAAAATGTGTGTGGGGCGACGCTCAGGAAGCAGCATTTCTGGGCTTGAAACGTGCCTTTACTCAAACCCCAGTGCTGCGATATCCGCGGGCGGTGGGGCAGTTAATTCTGGACACTGATGCGTCGGGGTTTGCAATCTCGGGCATGTTGAGTCAGGTTCAGGATGGGGTAGAGGTCCCATTGTCTTTTGCGAGTAATAAACTTAATAAAGCGAAGCGGAATTATTGCACAACGAAGCGGGAGTTGATGGCTATCGTTGTGTATAGCAAGAAGTGGAAACATTTCTTGGTAGGGTCGGATTTTATTATCCGGACAGATCATCATTCTCTCTTTGTTGGTTGTTGAATTTCAAGGAGGTGGAGGGGATGATGGGGCGTCGGTTGGCCACTTTATCTGAATATGGTGTGACGAATGAGCATATTGTGTACAGAAATGGAGTGGATCATATCAACGCAGATAGTCTGAGTAGAATCCCGGTTCGTAAGTGCGGCCGGGGTGATTGCATGGACTGTGGCGCACATAATTGTGTGCTCGCAGCAATCTCTGCGATGCGTCTGGCGGACATTGATGATGATGAACTTTGGACGTTATCAGAGGTTCGCCTGGCGCAGCGCCAAGATCCCTCCATACTAACATGGGCACCTTAATACAACCTGAAAGACTGCTTATACCCCTGTCACACTACGACGTAACGAGCCAACGTGAGCCTAACGTGATGATTTTTCATCATTACGTTGCCGTACGTTGGGTTACGTTATGATGACGTCATACTGACGTTAGAGTGACGTCGAGCTACGTCATGTTACGTCGTGTTACGTCGGCGCGCGTCAAGGTTTTGAACCTGTTCAAAACTTTTGACGTATCTCGACGTGAAGCCGTTACGTCGGGATGATGTGACAATGACATTAGGTAGACGTTCCGCGATCGTTATAGCAGCGTAAATGACGTTAGAGTCACATTATGTCACGTCAGACCGACGGCCCGGGTGGGAGCAACGTGTGGGCAGCGTTTTGCACGTTACGGTCACGTTACGGTCACGTTACGGTCACGTTACGGTCACGTTACGGTCACGTTACGGTCACGTCACGGTCACGTTACGGTCACGTTACGGTCACATCACGGTCACATTACGGTCACGTTACGGTCACGTTACGGACATGTTATGGTCACGTTACGGTCACGTTACAGTCACGTTACGGTCACGTTACGGTCACGTTACGTTCATGTCACACCCGTTACGGCGACGTTATGCTCACGTTACACTAACGCCCGGTCACGTCGCCAATTACCCCTCCCTCTAACGTTGTCACGTTACAGCTAACGTCACAACGTACACCAACGTTACTTTCACGTTACGCTCACGTCAACTACGCGGCATTCACGTCCACAATTTGCATATTACGCCGATAACTTCGACGTGATATCATTATTTTCACGTTGTGGTTACGCTGACGTGGTCACGTCGTAGTGTGACAGGGCCATAAGAAACAACAGATATACACTCTTAATGTCATGTGTCTACAATGCTAAGACCACAATCATATTGCCCCACCCCATGTCAGCCTGATATGACCTTAGATGTTGCTAGGGCGAAAAACAACAAACAAACAAACTATTGTGGTCACAACCCTAGAATTCCCAATCGATGCAGGTCAGTTGGTTTGCCTGCAGTCGAGTCTTGTCCCCCATAATCTGTAGGCAGTGAATGATTGTTCTATTCCTGGGGCAGGCCTCGGTCTGGACAATTCTCTACCACAAAACCAACCGGACGCAGTTGCCACGAACTGGAAGAGCGCAGGCTTCCTGTGTGGAATTTGAATCCCAGCCTAGTGAAACCACTGACTTATAGAATTGGTATTTGGCGCCACCTAGCGTCGCGCTCACCAACAATAGGATAGGACAAGGACTGGTTAGCACAATATTAGGGTAATGTGGATGTACGGGATATCAGGTCATGATGCCAGCAGCCTGTTTTCCCAGTGGGACAGCACTATAAAGATACCATGAGTGTGCACTGTCAAAATATGATAACCATCATGAGATGACCTTAGATGTTGGTAGTATGTAAAACAACAAACAAAAACAACCACCACAAACTCCTAGATAAAATGAGAAAATTGGCAGGGTGGACCGATGGGAAGTAGGTGGATTTGAACCTGTCAAAGGAATGCTATTTCAGCACAAGGATATTTTCATTTCGTTAATCCTACTTTATTTATTCCTGATTATAATCATAAAATATAATCAGGAAAAACGCGAACACAGCAAATAAAGTTATGGCATCTTTAATTAAGGCAGAGTTAAACGTCAGGTTATACAAATGTCAGCTCACAAATGCTTAAGAAACGAGGCTAGAGATGGTATGGCCCTACTTTCCACTTTCACATGTAGGGTGGGTGGGAGGCCAATTTAAGGCTGGTTATTGTCTCCTGGCTCCTCCGGTCGTAATGACCAAACCCCGTGCGCCGCCTTATATAGCAAAAGTCTACCCGAAAAGGGGCGCATCGGCAGTACGAGTGTACTGCGTAATACGTCATCAAGTCTTGTTTACCCGATCGGCGACCAGGTTTAGCAAAGACCCGCTAGTCGGCGTTTGAGTTGTTACATAGTTCTAAAGAATTCCGCTAGTCGGCGACACAAAAGACGTCCTTAGTATTGGCACGCCTTGGTCTGTATTCGCGATCCTGATTACCCGCAATGCCAAAACATTACGCACAATTATACATATTGTGTATCGATTGGAATGTCCCACTTGTTAGAGTTATTCCGGGCCCAATCAAGGAATGGTGAAGCCTGGGTGTATTGGTCGTCAATATGAGACTAGAAAATACTCTGACACCTTGGTAGTGCTCCTGGTTGAGATAGGGTTCGAACCTGTTCATGTTCAGCAAGCACTAATTATATAACTTCATTTTAACAAGAAACTCATCGCAGTAGAAAGGTATCAGAAACTACCGGAATGTGAGATTACATTGTGGAAACATTTTTATTTTGCTCTATTAAATTTGCATGGTCTGATGGTATAAATATATTTTCAAAGCTAAAGGCCCAGTCACACATTACCGGATTGAGCAACGGACATAAACCGAACAAAGAATTATCTAGTCCGGTGGTGTTTGGTATCAAAATGTACCAAAATGTGTCGAACTGTTGCAACGGCCAGCGGATGAAACGGATGCTAAATGTACAAGGAATGTACATTAACAAATATTGACTGGACGAGAAACGGACGAGAAACAGATGAGAACCGGGGGAAAACCGAATGTCAAACGGACGTACCGGATTGTTCAGGGACACGCCAAAAACATACTGACCGAAAAACCCAAACAAACAAACAAACAAAAACGTCAAAAACCGGCAAAACGGACTAAACGGACTTAAACCGGACACCAACCATACACTTCAGTCCGGCAGTGTCCGGTACAAGTTGTGTGCATGTTCAAAACTTGTACCGGACACCACCAGACACCACCGGACAGATAACGGACAAGCCGGTTGCCAACCATATATAAACCGTACATTGCCGTATTTCACCCGACAGTGTCCGTTTTCTGTCCATTTCTCCAATCCGGTGAGGTCTGACTGGGGCTTAAAACATTGACCTACATTTGATCCTACATATCTAACTTAGATACTGGTGCCCACACTAATCAATTGATCCTGTATTTATGGAATACATCCCATTTGACAAGCATGTACATTCACACCACTGCTAGAGGAAGCCATGTGCCTCAGGACTCACTCTCTAAGATGCAGGTCAATCTTGTGACTTCTCTGAGGCTCTCGGTGGTCATGGCCTAGTTTCATCACATTTCAGTACACCATGTGACCATGGCGAGATTGGGAATGGTGTCAGAGTCCTGGCTTCCAGCCCTGGAGTTTCGGCAAGCATGCCAACATTATTTTGAATGCATTTACTTCAAATATCTTCAAAAAGAGTTTGCAGTCATCAAAACCACTTCAGTGTAATGGTAAGTAGATCATAACGATCAATTTAATATATTTATCTCAAAAGGTTTGGGAAAACTCACAAGCCATCGGACCATGCAACTTTAAGGCCTAAGGTATAGAGAGCACATCCTGCCAAGCTCAATCACAATTAACTAGATCAGCAACTTGAACGGTAAACGGCAATGCCATCAACCCATAGCTGATTACTACCTCCACCTTATCCTCAATTATAAAACGCATAACTCTCAGTTGTGATGCCTTATGCCGGGAGATAGTGCATACAGTACAGATCAAATCAACCAGACAGCATGGCTGAATGAGTTCAATGCCTGCTTCCACTGTGGTAGGACTTGGGCTCGATCCCAGACCGAGTTAAATCAATGACTCAACAAAATGCATAATTCTCACTTTGCTTGATCATTGCCAATACTAATATCGGAGGAGGAGAAATGGAACGAAAAAGACAAATTTTTCCTGATTGAAATGTTTTTTTTTTTATATATATATTTTTTTAATACAGTATTTATTCTGCCCATAGCTTGTAAGCTCCCGCAAGGGTGGTTGGATTCATCGGTGGACAACTGTAAGGAATGTTATGGTGTCTGCCCCAGTTCCGGTTCCGGGTTCCACCAGGATTTATTTAAGTAGTTAGTATCTATGTTAGTTTTTTTTGTTTTTTTTTGGGGTGTATAGCTTCCTATCATATAACTAATATCTTAGCCTATTATGTACATCTAGTGAGATTGTAATAGGCTTGCGGATGTCCTCTGTTTTAAGCTGAATAGTCCGACATTTAATATTTGTAGCCCAAGAACTTATTTAGAATTGACTCTATATAATTATATAACGTATATAATATTATATTTATTAAATATGCATTTAAGCATAAATGTAATTTGAAATCAGTAAAAATATAACACAGTACTCCAGAAACCTATGATATCCAGCATTTCGATACGCATACCAACATTAACATCACATGTTTTCATTCCAAATATCTCCAAATTAACGCAATCAAATAACAGTTGCTTTGAACTGAAGTAATCTAGATTGGTCGCACGTTGGCGTTGCGCTTCATTCAAAGCAAACAACTGCACCCTGCCACCCTGCCACCCTGCCACCTGTTCCTGATCGACTCATGCGTGGAGCCGTGGCTTTCACCCCATCGACCTGAGTCATGGCAGCAGACTCTACCACCATGGGACCAGACGGGATTGCCGAATGAGTTAGAGCGTCCGTCTCGCGGGTTGGTAGACCATGGGGTCGTGGGGTCGAACAATGGTTGAGTCAAACCAATGACTTAAAAATTGATACTTGTCGCTTCCTAGCCAGGCGCTTGGCATTAGTAGGATCGGGCAAGGACTGGTGTGTACAGTGTCAGGATAATGTGTGTGAGTGGGATATCAGGTCATGGTGCTGGTGGCCTGGTCTCCCATTGGGGCAGCACTATAAAGTTGTCATGAGTGGGCACTGTCACAAGTCGGTACCCGTCCTGATATGACCTTAGATGTTGCTAGGACATAAAACAACAACAAACAAACTAACACCATGGCGCTGTCGTATATAAGCTTGCCAATGTCTAGCCATTGGCACTTCTTGGCGAGCTGGTCCTGCATCCAACCTGCAGATAAATAGACCGCACCATCCAGCCTACCCAGTCTTCGTAGTATGAGGAATAACGGCTAAACATGTATACAGTAAATCCTCTCTAACCGACCACCTCCACAGATCGACCACTCCCCTATATCGGTCACTTTATTTGGGTCCAAACAATACCATTGAAATGATATTCTAATGCCCTAAACCACCCACCTCCCTAAATGGACCACTTCAAGTCGGGCCCATGGTCGGTCGATATAGAGAGGTTTTACTGTATACATAAACAGTAGGAACCAACGCCCAACCTAGCCTTAGTAATGTTTCTATAAATAATCTTGTTATCAATCATATACCTAGATCCTGGATCATGAGAGCAATGCAAAGTTTAGGAGAGGGTGAGTGGGCCCCTGATTTGTGACCTCAGAGTCATAGTCATAAGATTTGTAAGAATCTAAGTAATACTGCAACTTACAGGTAAGTTTAGTTTAACAGTAATATCCATACATGCTCTTACAAAAAACAGAAGCCAAGCAGCGGTATTTGTAAGATCATGTATGAATACTTCGGAACCCTTTGTAAGTCTTATGGTCTGAATTATTCTCATCCCATTATGGTATATTATTTTAATAACTATGTTGTATTATTGTTATTACTGTGTATCTCCCATTAGAAGCATGCTACCCAATAGAGGCACACCCCCCATTTTAAGATTGAAAGCACACACAACTCTACGATCATATTCAGACTGAATGCACATAAGATAAGACAATCCCACTTTATTTCAGAGGCACACCAAAAACAAATCCATGAAATAATAAACAGTGATGAATGTGTCACAATATGTGTATATATAATCATAGTACATTTTAATTTGAAACAAACCATCACAAATGATTACTTTGCACCCATGGGAAATAAATAGATGCGCATCCATGTTTCTGCACTCGCGCAATGCGCGTCTATTGGGACATATACACTATTTTGTAATACCTGCAGTGCCTTCTCGAGTCGTTCCTTATCGAATACCACAACAATCCCCCAATTATATCAAAGAAACATGGCAGGACCACAAAACTTAATTCCCATTGCAAAAGAAACCATGAAGCGTTCATTCTCTTTAAGATTTGTAAACTCGACTGATGGCTATCACCCTGAGACGTGCCTGATAACCTTGATACCGGTCTGAAATGGGTAGGACTTTGGCCTGTGTGACATAGTCACGTGATCCTTGTCCACCAATCTCCCTCCCCAAATCAAAGATGTTCAACCAGCCAGCCGGCATGGTAATCCCCCTAGGACATCCTGGCACCGCCCCTTTTTCTGGCCTCACATAATTGGGCGTCATTGACAAACACCTTGCTTAACATGCCCTTCCAGCGTTCCTGACTCACTACAACCACTCCAGTCCCGGATGCTGAATCGGTAGAGTGCATGGCCTCGCATGCGGGAGATCAAGAGTTTAGTTCCCGGTCGAGTCACCACCAATGACTTATAAAATCTATACTTGTTGTTTCCTTGCCTGGCGCTGAGCATTAATAGGATATGGCAAGGACTGTTTGGTTCAGTGTCAGGATAATGCGATTGAGTGGGATATCAGGTCATGTTGGCGGCGGCCTGATTTCCCTATTGGGTCATGGTGCCGGTGGCCTGATTTCCCAATGGGGCAGCAGTATGACGTTGCCATGAGTGTGCACTGTCACAAATAAGTACCCGTCCTGATGACCTCAGATGTTGCCAGCATGTAAACTCCAACGACCAACCACAACCACCGTTGTGTCCCCTAAGGCAGCAGATAGAACGGCCGTATGGAGTGAGTATAGCCACTTCTCCTGTGACAGGCCCTGGGATTTGAAGTCCGTCCAAAATCTAAATCCCGACGGATTAAACAACAACAAAAAAAAAAAAAATGAAGTCTGCATAGACCGATGAAGCATCAACTTTACAAAACCAAAACAATGATCTAGATTTAATTTGAGATATCTAACTTAGATACTGATGTGCGTATTACATATTTGTTGCCACATAAGGAATAGTGAGGCAATTTAATAGAACCTATTACTGCAGAAGTTTATGGTGTCAGAGTGTTGGCATGATTGCCAAAACTAATTTGTCATATTTACACTTCAAATATCTCAAAATTTAGCCATTTAAAATAATAGTTACTTCCAGGTACTCAGAACGATGACATTTAAAATAAGTTTCTTCAAGGTAAAAGAAGGTACATTATAACAATCAATTCAATGTATTTATTTCAGAATAATGACAGAAACTCAAAGCCATCGGACTATGCAACTTAAATTTGCTGCTTGCGTTCTGCATTGTGAGGATAGTGCCAGGAGCAGTGGAATAAGGAAGACCAATTGTTTTCGATTGACATTTCCCCCGCTCGATAAGGAATGACTCGACAAGGAAACATAGGTGACATTAGAAAATTGAGTGGACAGAGCATCTGGGACAGCCCTATAGATACAAGTTTGCAGTATGGGTGGGTGGGTAGAAAAGAAAGTGTAGTGTAGGGTGGCCATGGTGTTGGCTCGCTGAGATGTGTCAATACCTAGCGGCTGGCTGGCTGGCTTATTTAAATAGAGCAGCACATGGCATGGAAGCGCTGCCACCATGGAACGCGTAGATGGAGGGACAAAATACCACGCAGTTTTGAGTCAATGAGACCTGTGAAAGTACAATGTCTGAACACTTTGACTTCTGGATACTGAATGGTTTATTCACGGCCTAGGGCACGCTTGACCCGCCGGTTAAACTTTCCATGACGTCATCTCATTTGCATATTTATTCGTCCCCAACTCTGCATCTCGTTAACATATATTAACCACAGGTCTAGACGTCTATTACCCATATATCACAAGACCTGTCAGGTGGGTGGAAGGTGATTTATTATCTTTGACTGCAATGTCAGCATCGTGAGCAATCAACAAATGTATTAAAATAAGCAAATTAGTATTTACATTATAAGAATGATCAGTTTCAAGTATTACTTTGTTCAGATTATCCCTGCCAGCTTTTAGCTATGGAGATGATAACAGATATGACAATAAGGATGCCTGGTCACTGGTGCATGACAGACAAACAAGCGGTTCCACGTGTGTGGTGGTTCATAGCCAGTAAATATAAGGCCATTCCAATGAAAAGACAAAGTCTAGATTCATGGCAAAAGGAATCTAGATATTTTATATTAATATTGTAGTATTCTGCACTGACCTCTCAGGCAATTAACCACATAGATAGGTAGGCGTGGGTAGTTTATTGATATCAGGGAGCCTAGGTGGTGTAATGGTTAGCACACTGGCCCGGAATGCAAAGAGATATGGGTTCCATTCCCACTCTAGGCAGAATATTTCCCATTTTCATCACCCCCATGGCAATATTATGGATATTTAGAATTGGAATATATATATATATATATATATATAAATTGTTTTACATATAATAATTTACACGTACTGCTTCCCACTTACACAATTTGTAAAATAATGCAGTTTGATCGAAGTAGTTTCGTCTAGTTTAATTAAAGGTGATTAGTGGTCAGTAGAAATGCTGCTTCTTATAACTTGCAGCCAGGTAGCAGTTCTTTGTTTGGACAGCACGTTGTAACGATTTCAACTTCCCCCCCTTCCCAAGTTCCCCCCCGGGAATCTGAAAACGTTTTTAACTTCCCTCCAGGGAAATTAAAAACGTTTTCAGATTCCTGGGGTGGAACTTAAAAACAGTTTTCAGATTCCTCCCCCTATTTTCAAATTCCCCCCTCCGGGAATTTAAAATTGTTTAAAAAACTTTAAAAAACGTTTTAAATTTCAGACCTATAATATTTTTTTCTTAACCATCTTGGAGACTTTTTGTGTCATTTGTGGTTAAATATGTTTTATTGTACTAGTAATAATTTCCATTATGCTATTCTCTGTATATTATAATATTTGTCATGAAAAATAACAAAAAATAACAAAAATAAAGAAAATTCCCCCAAAATGGGGGGGGAGGGAAAGTTAAAACGAGGGAGGGAATTTGAAAACGTTTTCAAATTCCCCTGGGAGGAATTTGAAAACGTGTTCAAGTTCCCGGGGGGGGGGGGAACTTGAATATGGGGGGAATTTGAAATCTTTACACTGGGATGCCAAACAGAGCATGCATGCTGAAACACTGAGACAAATGTACCCATTTATTAAGTCATATGTGAGAATGCATTAGTTGACTGTGGGAAAACAACCCTCTTACTCTATGTTACTCTAAGCCAGGATTTGAATGTGATATTAATATTCCTTGCAATTACTCAAATCTACTAAATGTCATATTGATGTACAATTGGAGATAACAAGTATATGTATTTGTTGCAACTATAAACATACCTTTAGTACCACCATTGAACACTGGACATGTGGCCCCTGATTGTCTAACCCATTCAGATGACCACCGAGCCAAGAGCACTCTGATTGGCTAAGAGTGGTCAGGTGGCTCTGGGCAGTGGCTGGTCATGTGACCCGGAGCTGAGTATAAAGCTGGCTTACAGACAGTTTTCCTCCGCACCTGTGCACTCAGAATTGGCATCTGCCAGGCGAATCCCTATCACTCGGAGGAAAATCCATGCTGCACTTCATATCGGGGTGAGGTAAGGCGTGTGAAAGTTGGTTCATGCGGGGCACTTGGTCGGGGAATGTTTGTGGAGCAAGCACATTCTACTACTATCAATCTTTTGGAATTAATTTAATTTTGGTTAATCCCTTGGTTGATGAATGTTTGTGTAATAAACCACATTCTATTACCCTGAATCCTTTGTGTCTTGACATATTCCTTCCTAACTGTGATATATGCATAATAGATGTACAGGTGTGTGGTTAATATATGTTAACGAGATGCAGAGGTTGAGACAAAGAGTTATGCAAATGAGATGACGTCATGGAAAGTTTAGCCGGCGGGTCAAGTGTGCCCTAGGCCGTGAATAAACCATTCAGTATCCAGAACTCAAAGTGTTCAGACGTCGTACTTTCACACTAACCACAGTGGTGGATTTTGCCTGCTGACTGTGTGCAGTCATCCACCTACCACTGTAGTTATTGTAAATATTGCTACAACGCAGCCAGGAAAGTTTTGTATATACACACTAAGTAAAACAGATTTCAAATTGAACACTCGACCAGTACAATTGAATGCTGTTGCACCAAACTGATCGACCGGAGGCCGATGGTTGTGGTGGTGTTGGAGTGGATAGTAGTGCTCTAATGTTGGTGGTGGTGGCGATAATGGTGTTGGTGTAATAGTGGTGTTAGTGTTGGTGGGGTTGTGGATGGTGGTTTTGGTGGGAGTAGTAATGGTGTGTTGGTGTTGTTGGTGGTGGTGGGGAGAGGGTGCGTGTGATGGAGGATGGGGAGTTGTTTGTGGCGGTAGGGGTGTTGGTGGTGCTGTTGGTGGTTGGGGTAGGGATGGTGGTGGTTTTGGTGTTGGTGGGTGGGGTGTTGGTGGTGTTGTTGGTGGTGATCCTGGTGGGAGTGTTGGGGACAGGGTGTTGTTGGTGGTACTAGGGGTGGGGTGGTGCTGCTGGTAGGAGTGGGGGTGTTTGTGTAACCTTGGTCGTAGTAGGGGTGGGGTGGGGGTGGGTGGTAATGGTGGAGCCGTAGTGGTAGGGGTGGGGTGGTACTGCTGGTAGGGGTGGGGGGGGTTGGTAACCTGGTGGAGTAGGGGTGGAGTGGGGTGGGGGTACTGGTGGGGGCGGAGTGATATGCATGTTGCTGCTGGTAGGGGTGGGGGTGGTTGTGTAACTTTGGTGGTAGAAGGGGTGGGGTTGGGGTAATGGGTTATGGGGGTAAAGTGGGGGCGGTAGGTATGCATGTGCTGCTGGTAGGGGTGAATATGTGGTAGTAGGGGTGGGGTGGGGTGGTGGTAATGGTGGGAGCCGTAGTGGTAGGGGTGGGGTGGTACTGCTGGTAGTGGGGGGTGGTTGCGTAACCTTGGTGGTAGTAGGGGTGAGTGGGGTGGGGGTACTGGTGGGGGCGGTAGTGATATGCATGTTGCTGCTGGTAGGGGTGGGGGTGGTTTTGTAACTTTGGTGTTGAAGGTGTGGGTGGGGGTAATGGGTAAGGGAAGGTGGGGGCGGTAGGGGTATGCATGGTGCTGCTGGAAGGGGTGTAAATTGGTGGTATTAGGGGTGGGGTGGGGGTGGTGGTAATGGTGGGAGCCGTAGTGGTAGGGGTGGGGTGGTACTGCTGGTAGGGGTGGGGGTGGTTGCGTAACCTTGGTGGTAGTAGGGGTGGAGTGGGGTGGGGGTACTGGTGGGGGCGGTAGTGGTATGCATGTTGCTGCTGGTAGGGGTGGGGGTGGTTGTGTAACTTTGGTGGTAGTAGGGGTGGGGTGGGGTGCGGGTAATGGGTTATGGGGGTAATGGTGGGGGCGGTAGGGGTATGCATGGTGCTGCTGGTAGGGGGTGTAATATTGGTGGTAGTAGGGGTGGGGGTGGGGGCGGTGGTAGGAGCGGGGTGGTAATGGTATGCGTGGTGGTGCTAATGGACTTGGTATGGTTGGGGTGATAAGGGTAGCAGGGAGGATGGTGGGTGTGTATTCGCAGATGGTTGGCTACAGGCCCTGGTAACATCTGCTTACCATGCTCTGGCCTCGTTCTGGCCAGCCTAAAGGAAACCCCCTATTATGGCCATGCTTATCGCCTTCAATCTGCACCTATAACAACATCCCTTGCCCTACAACCCCCCCCACACCCACCCCCAAACCCACCCACGCTCCATCCCTTCAATCTTACTCCTGCTACCAGGTTAGTTGCAGCTTATCAAGTATCCATGTTTTACTAACTGCACACACACAGGACACAGTACCTTTCAATATATGTATAATTACTGTCTGCTCCTCCGTAAACATAAATCATGTAGGTTATCCATCAGTTACCATCATAACACCATGCCTTCGAATCAATGTGCCACCATTGTCAGAGCCTATTATACCATTAGTGGCTGTAAATCCTGAAAGTGTCAAAGCAATCCATATATTTAACAATGCATTCTCATCATTATGTAAACTGGTTGCGGTGGCCGAATCAGTAGAGCACAGGTGACTTGTGCGGAAGGTCGCGAGTTCAATTCTCAGTCCACTCAAACTTACCTCTTACAAAATTGATACTTGTCGCCTCCTAGCCAGGTGCTTGGCATTATTAGGATATGGCAAGGAGTGGTTATCTCAGTGTCAGGATAATGTGACTGAGTGGGATATCAGATCATGGTATCCTAGTGGGGCAGCACTAGCAGCACTATGAAGTTGCCATGAGTGCACACTATCACAATTCGGTACCTTAGCTGACCTTAGATATTGCTAGGATGTAAAACTCCAACAACCAACCAAGAGTACACTCCTGTAATGGCCCATGGCCCTCCGACTCCCACACTGCCATGTACACACGGAAGAATGCCAAGATTCAATGACAGTACGCTTCAACTTGGTTTATTGAACCAATCTGCTCTCCGCGGCGTCAACAGTCCACTGACTCTATTGGTTGGGTGGGGTGGTGAGCTAGCCACACGCAGTAGAGTGCAGCCCAGTCGGGTTCTGCCATGTGGCTAGCCTGCCACCACCTAGCGCAGGTCAGTGTAACTGCGTAGGTGCGCAGCGTAGTTTTGCCGCTATCGTGTGGTAGTAGGGATCATGTACAGACTACTACACTCCTATTGCTGCACTGACATCAAGCTAACTAAATTCCTGCAGGGGTTATGTAAAGTAATGATGCAAAATGGGCCGTTCTGGGCTTGTGTAGTTATAATCATATGTAACAAGGCATTCTCGTTGTTATATAAAGAGTATTCTAACATTGCAGACTGGCATCAAAGGAACTGAATCCATGTAACGCTTATGTCTAGCAATGATGGAATGAAAGGTGTGTCTTCGCTACTTGGGGAGTAATACTCATATATTTATAAAGGCAAGTTAACTGAATACCTGATGCAGCTATGTGTTCTGGCTCAAAACCCCGTAAACGCCAATCCAAGAATGGAGATAATATTGGAATCAATCCTTCAAAACATGTACTTGTGTATATCCCTATTCTTTTGTTCATTGCTCCATAACCATATGTAAAGGCAAAGGCTCGAATCTGTGGCTGTGTTGGCATGCTATGGTGAAATCAATACAGACAAAGAGAAAGGAAGAGTCTAAAGTGTAAAGAAGAAGAGTCTGGTTTAATATTTATATGGTTACATTGGTTCATTGTAAAATATCACCCCTTCCTTTTCCCCCAGTGGGAATCAAGCATTGTTGGCCCTACCAATAGGGATGCAGCATTCCTGGTCCCCATGGATGCCAGTAGTCTGCCCACCACCACAAGCTGCATGGCCCCATGGCAACCTCCAACCTTGAGCTTTCAGTGTGGTGATCCCTATCTCAGCAGAGGGGGTAGGCCCTGAGTGCAATCACACCCATACCTGCCAGCACCACTATGTCTATTTACATCTCACTCAGGCACCACCAACCCATATGTATATGCCCCTGGTCACATACACCGATCAGTAATAGAACATTTGTATGCCTCCTTATGCCGAATATCGGAATATTTTACACATGTGTTCATATGAAAAGTGGAATTAGTGAGAATTATAATTATTTTCATGTAAAGATATTGTATTTAATGTTTACATGAATTTGCGCCTGAATGCTTCATATGAACAGTTCAGGCGTAAAACCCAGTAAGCTCCAATCCACAAATTTAACTCAAATAAATGTTTACCTCCAGCCGATTTTAATCCTCTTCAATTCAACATTGATTGTGATGAAATGGCTAGGAAGCAATGAACCAACAAATAGGAATGGAACAAATTAACCTTTTGAAGGGGTGATAACAATGTGTATGTCAATATTTGGATTGGCGTTTACCGTTTTTTACGCCTGAACACTTGATATATATAAATATTTATAAATATATATATATTTATATAAATAAGCGAACATGGAATGAGAGAGAAACTAGACTTGGTTTGGGTTGGGTTTATTTTCTCTGGTAGGAAAAATATATTAAAAAAAATTTGAAGTGAGGCAAGAGGCTGAGGGTGCCGGTACCGAGGCTGGGAACGGAAAGAATGCCCAGAAGGGTTCTGCTCAGAGTCATGGTGGTGGATAGGGGGGGGGGCCCAGGAGGGGCCCCGAAACATTATGGTCTATTCTTTATTTATATTCACATAATCACTTATATATCATGTATAAGATATTTTCTCTGCTACATGAGCTGTCGCATTCTATTTGGAAGTAGACTAGTGGATGTTCTTTTTGAAGAACAGGTAGTTAGTAAAAAAAAAGACAGACGGTACTCTGTCTCTGGGCTACAGTCTGCACCCATTAGTATAATCAGGGCGGTACCAATTATCAAACACATTAAGGAATGTAAATCATATATGTATATATGTATAAGTATACGGCTATATATACCTTGATATACATTTCGTAAATTTGTGTTGTTATTGTTGTTGGTAAACATGTTTATTCTGCTGAATAAGTCTTTTGTCAGTGCCGAAGCACTGGTCTTCCAGCCATTTTTCAATTCAGGGTTATTTAAACAAAAGGTATATACAATAAGGTATACAATAACTGTTGAATACACAATTTGCAGCATGTAACACAATGAAATTCTGTAACCCAAAAGATCCATAACAATATGGTAACAGTAGTGTCATATAACTAGATCAATATTAGTCAGATCAATGTGAGTATTTACATAGTATTTAGAATGTAAGCAGAAATTATCTTCTGTATTCAGTTGGTAAAGTTGTAGTAAGTCTTAATGTTCAGTTGCAGTTAGGGAAGCGGTATATAAATTAAGGTATAGCGCAGATGCGGTCGCCAAATTGGTGAAAGGTCAGGCTTCAAGTGTTAAAGGTCAGGAGTTTGAGTACCGACCAACTGAGTCAAATCAATGGCTTACTAAATGTATACTTGTTGCTCCCGAGCCTGGCACATGGCATTATGAGGACAGAACCAGGACTGGTTAGCTCAATAACAGGATAATATGCGTGAGTGGGACATTGGATCATGCTTGACGGTGGCCTAATATCCTAGTAGGGCAACACTATAAAGTCAGCCAGAGACAATAACACAAAGAAACAACTGAATGCACAACCAGAGATGTGCCCACTGTGGTCCGACCTTCCGGTACGCCCTGCCTGCTGGCCTCCCCTTCTCAATAGTCCCTTCCCATCAACATCAGGATTGCTCATTCCTCACACAAATGAATAACTTGATTTATTGACTACAGAACAAACCAATAGTCAAGACAACTTGACTTACTAAGTTAAACATACCCCAATTAACATCCAAATCCCTCTGCATACAAAACACCACAATGAATACAAGAGTATCTGATCCCACTGAACTAAGACTAAGTAAAGGTATTCGGATCTACCTGAATTGGAAATCCTAAACCAACAACTAAAACCGTTCATGTAAATGTAAAATGATTTAACACACCTCATACCAAAGACCCTATAACACTAAGACGGCTCACTTCTTATCGCTCCAATGGTAATGTAAATTGTGCAGTGCCACCTTGTTGTGGGTTTGATCACCCGGCTGCTGGTTGGTGTTTCACATGTAAACACATACAATTATATTATACATGATATAGATAACTATGAATACACATCAATATGAAATTGCTATGAACAAATACCCATCATCATCAGCATCATCATCATCATGGCCATCATCACACATCTTTCACATTCATATATACATTTATACATATAATATAGCACCTGTTTAACCAAGAGAACAGCCAGTGCACCAAGTGGTGGGTTTGATAATTTTGATTACACAGTACAGGCTGAGTGAGCCGTCTTAGTATTATAGGGTCTTTGCTCATATTCATTACTTATTGCATTGTGTATGCTTTAATTTCAGAACCTACTTCACATTCCAGGATACTGTGTAAACCATGTAAATACATCCTATTTTTTAATTATGGAAGTTCCTAGATATCTGTAACTCTTACGGAGGGAAGACCAGTGCTACGGCGCTGACAAAGAATATATATGAATACAATTCATTCACAACTAAAATGACCTGCATATATGAACTGTTGGTACCCTTCTGGATAATGCCTTAAGCTAATATTGCTTATATGCGGTATGCGGTATGCGAATGCGAATGTGGCAAAAAATCGAAAAGCATGTAAATGAATAGTGGTGCTTCCATACGTCTGAATGTGCATGCGAACACGAATGCGAATGTGAATGTGGCAAATGGATCGATCCATGGACCGATCGGTGCGAATGCGAATGCGAATGCGAATACTGCTGCGTTTGCCATAGAAAACAATACTAACTTTGATCTTCCTTCACAAATTTGGAGGAAAAACACCCAAAAATTGTATGGGTAACTTTTTTGGTGTGTTTGTTTGTTTAACCATCCCCCAGCACACAAATTAAACATCGGCTATTGGGGGTTGGCATATATCTATGCCGCATATACCACATTCGCATTCACATGCCACATGCCGCATATCGCATACCGCGTGTAAGGAATCTTAACTTTAGATGCAAAAGTCACAAAAAGAAAGAAACATACACACAGTAGGCTGCGCTGATATAGTTGTGAAGGAGCTACATGACCAGGTGGGTGTATTGGGGGACTCCATCAGTGAGCATATATACAGACTGATTGCTGAGATACTTGCCAACAAATAATAGAAATGTTGCTTTGACGTGCGCTCTACAGAAGTTCTGCCCTTTCTTTGCACCAGATGGGATGGACGAATGAGTTGAGAATGACATCTATTGTTGACAATGATATATATATATATGCAAATACAAGTATATTATATATGTGATGTATAAGTATTATGCAAGTATAATTCCTCCGAGCTAGGGTCCCACCCCCCGGCCGAACAGAGGGGGGGGGTGGTTGTTGCAAGACACTACAGGCATTATTACACGCGATAAAGGGTTTATCACTATCCATACATATAGTCCATACTGTTGTATATATATATATAATTTTTTATGTATATTCCATATTCTTGTATTCTGCCAGGTGCAGACAAATAAAAGGAAACAGTATCCAATTGACATTTACGTTCAATGTCATCTATTTGGCGAAAGTACATTTTTGTAATCCGATAAAAATCGATGGTAACTTGGTAACATTTCCACAATCCTCCGCCACCTTCTATCACCTCCCCCCCCCACACCCCATATCCACACCTCCCCCCACACACACACCATATCCACACCTCCCCCCACACACACCTCATATACCCCCTCCCCCTCCCCACACCTAAACCAAACCACTACAGCTCATGGCCACCTAATCGGATCATGGAATGCGCCGTGAAAAATGGCCACGCGATAGTGAGCCGGCAGGGAGCGCCACTTAGGGCCACTCGGAGCAGCTCGGAGATGCTCGGAGCGGCTCGGCACGAGCTCTATATAATGCATTAGGTGCTCATTATCTGTTGGGACGTCGCACTAACGATTTGCCGGCGCAAAACACCAATAATTATACACTTTTCTCAGAGAGCATTAACCTTAAACTGAGCTGCTCCCCATAAAGCTAATTATGTACATCGACTTAAAGCTGCATAGTCTGATGAGAACCGGACATTTCCAAAACCAATACGATTATCTAGATTTGATTATACACACCTACCTTAGATACTGGTGGATGTATTGAACATTTTCTCACCACATGAAAACTGAATACTCTGGCAATTTAATAGAATCTGGTACAAGAGAACCTTTTGGGGTGAGAGTTTTGGCGAGCTTGCCAAAACTAATTTTGCATGGTTGCGCTTCAAATAGCTAAAAAAAAGATTAGCCATTTCAAATAAATGTAATTTCGAGCTAACGTAAGGTAGATTATAACGATCCACCTGATATATTTGAAGAGTTCGGGCGCAAAATCACGTAGACCCCAATCCAAATATGGAAACATTGGAATCAAACCTTAAACAAGTTAATATTGTTATATTCTTACTTTTTTGTTTGTGGCTCCATAATCATGTTCTCCTTTAAAAAGTGGTATTAATGAGAATTAAAATTATTTGTTGGTAGAAATTTTGTATTTAAACTACTGTAGTAGTCTGAACATGAGCTCTACTATCACGCGGTAGCAGCAGAGACTACGACGCCATCAGCGCAGTACCATTACACTGCGCTAGGTGGCGGCACGGGTAGCCACCGGTCAGACCCCAACTGGGCTGACCTCTACTGCATGTGGTTGACCCACCCCCCCACACACACCTATAGAGTCGATGTGGGATCTGGCGAGTCAGGGGGCGGGTCAGACAACTACTGACGCCGCGGAGAGCAGAGGGTTCAATAAACCAAGAGTGAAGCGTACACTGAATTGAATCTTGGTGTTCTTCCGTGTGACTGCGTGTGAGTGAGAGAGTCGGAGGGCCGTGGGCCATTACACTACATTTAAACTACATTAAACTAAAACGGGTGGAATGATGGTGGGAATCCTATAATACATATGATGAGCCTGTCTCAAAAGGTGATAACTCTGTTTTTGTTTGTCCATTGTAATGATTGACACAAAACAGCACAGAAATGGTTACACTGAAAACACAAGGAAATTTGCTTCAAATCAATATGTAATTCTATTGGGATTATGAAACACCATGTCAAAAACAAATCAGTTTATCCTGAGCAAATGCATAAGCAGATTGTATGTTGATCGTTAAAATGGATAAAGTTTTGTCCCATATTGCTTAGCACCTTTTGAGACAGTCTCATATACCACAGAGCATCCTCTGTGGTGAGCTGCTACACACAACATTAATTATTCTCACTTTCATAATAGGCTGGGCTAGGGGCGGAAATGCTCTACACAAAAACCCGTCGTACAGAAACTGCTACAGAATGACACCATACCGAAAAAGGTAGTTCTCAGCACAGCCGTGCAGGGGTGAGGATAGACTATTTACTAGTAACCAAATAGGATATTTGATTGGGACCACACACGCTTTGTCAGTTTGCCGACATCAATTGCCGACATCAATTGCCGACAATGTCAAATTAAAGACCTCTGATCCCTGCACAATATTGCCTGCTCTGTCCCTACACAGCATTGCTTGCACTGTCAATTCCCTACACAATATTGCCTGTCCCTTCCATCCACAATATTGCCTTCCCTGTCCTTTCCGTATGCACAATGTGGCATGTCCTGTCCCTTCCCTACACATTATTGCCTGCCCTCTCTTTTCCCTACACAATACTGTCTGCCCTGTCCTTTTTCTACACAATATTGCTTGCCCTGTCGCTTCCCTATACATTACTGCCTGTCCTGTCCTTTCCCTACACAATATTGCCTGCCCTGTCCCTTCCCTCCAAAATTTAGGCATGCCCTGTCCCTTCCATCCACAATATTGCCTTCCCTGTCCTTTTCCTGTGCAAAATATTGCCTGCACTGTCCCTTTCCTATACAGTATTGCCTGCCCTGTCCCGTCCCTGTACATTATTGCCTACCCTGTCCCTTCCCTCCACTATTTAGGCCTTCCGACACAATATTGCGTGCCCTGTCCCTTCCCTGCACACGTGCCCCTTCCCTCCACAGCTGTGCCTGCCCTGTCCTTTCCCTCAACAAGTTAGGCCTGCCCCGTCCTTTTCCGACACAATATTGCCTGCCCTGTCCCTTCCCTGTACATTATTGCCTGCCATGTCCCTTCCATGTACATTATTGCCTGACCTGCCCCTTCCCTCCACATCTTTGCCTGACATGCCCCTTCCCTCCACGATTTAGGCCTGACGTCATTTCCCTACACAATATTGCCTGTCCGTTTCATCCCCAATATTACCTGCCCTGTCCCTTCCATCATCAATATTACCTGCCCTGTCCCTTCCATCCACATTATTGCCTACCTTGCGCTTTCCCTACACAACATTGCCTGCCCTTTCCTGTCCCTGCACAATAGTCCCTGCCCTGTCACTCTCTGTCCAATATTGCTCCCGCTATCACTTGCCTGCACACTGGTGCCCACACAGTCCTGCCCCTCCCATAACTAGGTCACCCTCCCCTCCTTCCCTGGCCCGCTGCGTGGCGAAGCTGACTGAGCAGGAATTAGCCGCAGAAGGCACGGTCCTCACGGCATACTAAACAGGAATATGAATCCACCCTCAAATGCCAGTTCCCTCTTCAGATCGATAAGAACCGGACGTGGTCGCTGAATCGGTAGAGCGCAGGCCTCCCATGCAGGAGATCGGGAGGTCAATTCTTGTTCGTCTCAAACCACAATGACTTCCAAAGTTGAAACTTGTCACTTCCTTGCTTGGCCATCGTCATTAATAGGATACGGCAAGGACTGGTTAGCTCAGTGTCAGGATAATGTGACTGAATGCGACATTAGGTCATGGTGTTGGTGGCATTATTTCACAGTGGGATACGACTATAAAGTTGCCATGAGTGCGCAATGTCACAAGTTTGGTACCCATCCTGGTATGACCTTAGATGTTGCCAGGACATGCAATTGTAAAAGCCAACCAACCAACCTGATCGGAAAATTTGAAGCATGTCTGAATCTGTCGCAACCCTTATATTCTGTGCGCAAAGGTCCTGTGTTCGGACCCCGATTGAGTCAAAGTAACGACTTACAAAATACTCCACGATAATTGCTACAGCAGGATCAGTTTATTCCATCGCTATCAGAGGGTTGATTGGTGGTTGAAATCCTCTATAATAGTTTATAGATGGAACATGCTGAGCTGGCTACTCACAATATTAGTTCTTGCTACTCCTCCCAGAGGGCGAGGTAACAGTGGAAATTGTGTATTGATACCCTATCACCTACCATGATCTACTACTTGGCCTTATTGGAATAGCCAGGTGTTGGCTGATCAGTGGCTCGTAATATACTGACTGGAGAGTACCAGCGATATACTGGTTGGTGTATAGCGTAGAAGTGCCATTAATGAGTATTTGCGTATGATTGGATTGTGAGCTACGGTATATGTCACAATAGACATGCACTGCGTTAGTGCAGACACATGGATGCGCATCTATTCAAAGTTAAAGAATTTCATGGATTTGTTTTTGTTGTGCCTCTGAAATAAAGTGGGATTGTCTTATTTTATGTGCATTGAGTCTGACTATGATCGTACATTTTTATTTGTTTATGTTGTGCCTCTGAAATAAAGTGGGATTGTCTTATTTTATGTGCATTCAGTGTGACTATGATCATACATTTTTATTTGTTTTTGTTGTGCCTCTGAAATAAAGTGGGATTGTCTTATTTTATGCGCATTCAGTCTGAATATGATTGGAAATGTGTGCATGCTTTCAATCTTGAAATGGGGGGTGTGATTCTATTGGGTGGCGTGCTTCTATTGGGACATATATACGGTATGCCACTGGGCGGTGCTTAGGGTATGAGCCGGCTGTGGCAGGGTGAGTTGTATCATATGATTGGAGCGTGGAAGATTTGGTTGGTTGTTAGAGCTTTACATCCGAGCAACATCTAAAGTCATATCAGGATAGGTACCGAATTGTGACAATACACACCCATGGTGACTTAATAGTGATGTCCGATTGGGGGACCAACCCGACAGTGTCATGACCCAATGTCCAACTCAGTCACATTATTGTGACACTGAGCTAACCAGTCCTTGCCCTATCCTAACAATGCCGAACACCTGGCTAGGAAGCGACACATATACAATTTTTAAGTCATTGGTTTGACTCGACCAGTGGTCGAATCCCACGATTTCCCAACATGGGAGACGGACGCTCAACTCATTTGGCCATCTCGTCTGGTCTTCCGGCATAGAAGAATTATGTCAATTTAATACACCGCGTGTTTCTGCCAGAGCATGTGGTTTAGATCATTTCCTTGTTGGTCCCACATTTAATAGGGCAATGTGTCACCACAAATGTATTAAAAGTAGGCCTATTTATTATATACAAATGCTGGGCGCAGGCTTTGTTGACCCACTGTCAAGTGTAGGAGTTTATGTAGCATGGGGGAACCAAACTACAAAGAATCCTAAATATGTGCTATCTAAAGCCATGTTTACACGGGCAATTGTAAAGCGAATTAGACAAAGCGATTTATATGAAGCGAAGTAGTGGTGCGTTTACACACGGAGCGGTATAAGGCGGAAATCGATATCTGTGCATGAGCAAGTTCATACTAACCAGCGCCAGTTTCGGTTAGTCGACATTGCCATGAGAGAGTGTGGGTTCGACCTAGATATGTATGGACTGAATCATATTGTTTTGGAACGATCAAAACTTCTGCTGGTAGTGAAAACCTAAAAATAAATGATGACAAAAATATCTGCGCGCAGCTAGCGGTTTCATAGACTAAATTCTATAATATGCGCTTTTGTTTGACCGGAAAATCAACAAACTCAGGTCTCGACTGCGCATGTGTGTGACGTGCTTAAGCTAGTTCGCTTTATATAAACTACCTCCCGAGGGGGTTTACATAAAGTGAATAATATGAATCGAATCAGCCCTAATCCGCTTCAGAGTCGCGTTTACACGGCGAATTTAAGGCGAACTAGGCTAGGCAAGGCGCTTCATTTGAGGCGTTTTAACTCGCCAGTGTAAACACGGCTTTAGTTGATATATCAATTTTGATGAGCGCTAGGTTACTAAAAATGTGATTCCTTTTTCGGACTAGGCAGCTTTGAGCCATATCGATCCGGCAGTCACGTGGCTGGAGCATGCGCAGCAGCTGACATTTTACAACCGAAGGTGCATGAGCAGAGATCACGCCACTCACTGACCACATGACCAGCATCCGCAATCACCGTGCTGGACGTAAGCACTGCGACGATGGCAAGAGATTTCTGGATTGGCGTGTACATGGCTTGGTGGCTGAACTCTTCATATATAGTTATATGTATGTAATAATTCTTCCATTAGTGATTAGGACAAGTAATATAGAGACACCCCACTGTATGAGTTGTTGGCATGCTAACATTAGTAATTTGCAAATGAGGAGGTTTCCTCCCCCCCCCCTGTTGCTCCCAAACCCACATGCCATGGCATGCACCATCACCACCCCCACACCCCTCAGCACTCATACCCAGGACCCCTGACTCAACTGCATGCCATCCCTCACCCCACTCACATGTTTTGTACATGACCCATTCCTGGCCCCGCCCCCTCATGCCATACCCATTTAAAAACCCTGCACTTATTTACTTCCTCACCACTTTTCTGCTGGCCACCTCGCTTCTTCCACACACCCTCACCCTCTGTCTAGGCTTTAGTGCTGCATAATCCTCATTTTCTTCTTGCTACACTTGTCTTAGTTCACTTTCACCTGTATGCTATCACTAAGTATCAGTACTAGCGCTTCTCTGCTTGTTCACTAGCTATTATTTATCGAGTCCAGATCCTGTTCCCATGCGACTAAAACTCCAGACATACTTTCACCGAATCTCCTCTTTGCTCCAGAACACTGGCTTCAGCCCAGACCTGCCATCCATGTACCGGACCCTGATGACATCAGCGCTCTGACCTCCCATTATTTGCCTGCCCTGCAAGCTCCTGACCATGAATGAGCTGACCAACTAGAGTTATTCTCCTGCCCTGCAGGTTGTCATGTGTTCACGACTACAAATGACCTGACCAACTAGAGCTATTCACCTGTCCTACAGGTGTCATGTGGTCCAGAAGCCCGGCTTCCACCCAAACACTGAACACAAACTGATCACATTGCTTGCCCGGCAGGCTCCTGCGCCGATTTACTTTTTGTTTTAATTTGCTTATTTCAAATTGATCCAAATAAACATAAGTTTGTGATACCTGACTCCGAGTGATGCGAATTAGGGGTACAAAGACTCCAACCCTTTTATATATTAAAGAGCTCATCAGATTATGCAACAGCAGCTGCATATTCAGTTGACGCATCAACTTTTCAAAACTAAAACAATGATCTAGTATCGCTTCTACATATGTAACTTCGATAATGCTGCACTTACTAAGCATTTCTAGCCACATACAAGGGAATACTAAGTCAAGTTAATAGAACATGTTACTGCAGAAGACTAGAGTTTCAGCATGCTTGCCAAAAGTACTTTGATATATTTACGCATTCAATTTCTCAAAAATTTGCCATTTAAGATAATAGTCACTTCAAACTAAAGTAAGGTAGATCATAACAATCAATTCAATATATTTATCTCAGAAAAATGACAGAAACTCAATACCATCGGACTATGCAACTTGAAGCAACGAATAAAAAAACACTGAAATGTCATAAGTTTGTTTTCCGAATAAGACCGGGCGTGTTCGACGGGTCACCAGTTGCTGTATCTTGAGTAATTACTGGAAGGCTCGGGGACCCGTCGAGGTGAGGAAGGGTGAAGGGAGTTTCATTAAAGGACAGTTCAGCTCTGGAGGTTACTGTCATTCGGACAGGCCTTTGACAAATGAGAACAGCAGTGCCTCTGTGCTAGTTCTAGTCGCATTCCTTGTCATAGTTGGTTGTTAGAGTTTCACGTCCTGGCAACATCTAAGGTCATATCAGACAGGTACCGACTTGTGGCAGTGCACACTCATCGTGACTTTATAGTGCTGCCCTACTTGAAGGCCAGGGCCACCACCCTGACTTGATATCCTACTTACTCACATTATCCTGACACTGTGAGCCAACTAGTCATTGCACTATCCTAATAATGCCAAGGGCCTGGCTAGGAAGAGAAAAGTATCAATTTGTAAGTCATTAGTTTGACTCAACGTGGGTTCGAATCCCACGATTTCCCAAAATGGGAGACGGACGCTCAGCTCATTCGGCCATCCCATCTCATGCCGCGCTCATTATGGACTAGCTAGCATACGATCTAAATGGCGCATTCCTTACACGCGGTATGCAGTATGCGAATGTGAATGCGACAACAAATTGAAACGCCTTGAAGCCTATGAGCTACATTCCTTACACGCGGTATGCGAATGCGAATGCGAATGCGAATGCGAATGCGTTTTTCCGATCGGTCCATGTAGCGATCGGTGCGGCATGCGGCATGCAGCAAGCGGGGTGCGAATAGAAACCTGAGTCTGATGTGTCCATTAGTTTAACACTAGGAGAGGCGACTGAGCATTACGGAATGGTTTCACACAGGGGTGAGGAGGGGAAACACATGGTGAGCTGGGGACCCGGGAGACATATGGTTAGGGGAAAGCTAAAAATGCTACCATATGCACAGAAATATGAATACTTATCTATAATTTGGTTATAATAAAGGTAGGAACCCCCATGTGACGTACGAAAAGATACATAGATATAAATGCAATATTTGGTCATATACAGAGCAGTATGGAGAATAATTGTTTATTTGTATTTTTTAAATATAGCCAGTCATGTGCCGCATACCGCATACCACATGTAAGGAATCATGCCATTCGCATACTGCATGCCGCATGCCGCATACCGCGTGTAAGGAATGCCCGCTTTACCAGTCACATTATCCTGACACTGAGCACACCAGTCCTTGCCCTGTCCTAATAGTGCCAAGCGCCTGGCTATGAAGTGACAAGCACCAATTTTCAAGTCATTGGTTTGACTCGACCAAGGTTCGAACCCACGTGGTTAGATGCTCCTTGTTGTTTGGGTTTTTGGAGGTTAATGTGCCTGGAGGTTTGCACCTACGCACTTCCTTCCCTCCAGGTGGTGTATCGGCTCCCAGTTACCGGTGTAAAGATTTCAAATTCCCCCCATATTCAAGTTCCCCCCCGGGAACTTGAAAACGTTTTCAAATTCCTCCCAGGGGAATTTGAAAACGTTTTCAAGTTCCCTCCCTCGTTTTAACTTTCCCTCCCCCCGGGGAACTTGAAAACGTGCGTAAAACTATACCAACCACCCAGCCTCCCCAGGCCCTCTCAGAGGACTGTGGTTGGGCTCCTTAGGCTGCCTTTTTCCTTCCCCCCACCTCCCCCCTACCCCCCCTGGAAATTGTCTGGAAATTTTTTATTTTCCGTGAAATTTTCAATTTGTTGTGCTTTTTTGAATAATTAAAAAAATATAGAATCTTTGTGTGAAATTCGTTATTTTCGTGAAATATACATTTTTTTGGTGAATTTTTTATGTGAAATTGTTCGATTAACAACAAATCTTTTTGGGAAAATTTTGGTGACTACTATTACTATTTTTCATAAATTTTCGATCTTTTTAAAACTTTTACATTTTTGGGGAAATTCTTTATTTTTAAACAATTTTAAATTCCCAGAGGGGGGAATTTGAAAATAGGGGGAGGAATCTGAAAACTGTTTTTAAGTTCCCCCCCAGGAATCTGAAAACGTTTTTAAGTTCCCCGGAGGGAAGTTGAAAACGTTTTCAGATTCCCGGGGGGGAACTTGAGAAGGGGGGAAGTTGAAATCGTTACACCGGTCTGTTGCACCTCAGACTTAAGTGCCTGTCACACTATGCCGGATTGAGCACCGGACATAATTTTCTAGTCCGGTGTTGTTTGGGCATGATAATTATCAAAATGTATTAAAATGTGTCAAAATGTGTCAAAATGTTGCGATATCTGGCCAAAGGGCACTGGACGAACGGCCATGAAACGGACATGAAACGGCCAACGGACGATAAGGGACTAAACAAACTCAAACTGGACCAAGAACTGTAGACATCAATCTGGTCACATCCGTTCCAAGTTGTGTGCATGTTCAAAACTTGTAACGGATCGGGTCGGATGTCAATGGATATCAACGGATATACAACAGATATGCAACAGACACAAACCATACTTTGCCGGATATCAACGGACTTTGTTCGGTTTCTTTCTGTTTCCCCAATCCGGTGATATCTGACAGAGCCTTTAGCTTTAATGCCGACCCACACAGTGGGGAGGATAAGGACTAACATATGATATATATGATGTATATATATATATATATACATATATATATACATAAACAATAGCCAGAATCATACAGGTGGAAAATGGATTCACTAGAATCGATCAACCGGAAACGGAAACAGCTCATCAAACTTTGCTAGGCAGCAAACAGGGTGGACGACAGCAATTTGTTCATAGTATACTCGCGTCATATAAAAAATGAATAATTACCCAAGCGTTTATATGTATACGTCGTAATTCCGAACTTCCCTGTTTATGCCAAATTGTTCTGCATGTCTATTAATTTACAATAAAATAGACGTTTTGCACTGCGTGGTGTATCCGCAAATTCATTTGTTTTGCTCTCGACGCCGTTTTCAAGCGGGGGTCGGTCCTAAGGATTACTTATTTGTTGTTGTTTTTCGTCCTAGCAACATCTAAGGTCATATCAGGACTGGTACAGATTTGTTACAGTGTGCACTCATGACTACTTTATAGTGCTGCCCCACTGGGAAATTAGGCCGCCAGCACCATGAACTGATAGCCCACTCAGTCACATTATCTTGACACTGAGCGAATCAGTCCTTGTCCTATCCTAGTAATGCCGAGTGCCAGGCTAGGAAGCGACACGTATCAATTGTTAAGTCATTGGTTTGACTGGACCAGGATTCGAACCCACAATCTCATGGGTTCGGATCCCCTGATCTGCCAAAACAGGGGACGGACACTCAACTCATTCAGCCACCCCGTCTGGTCCGGTCCTAAGGATTGCTTATTCATATTACATTGTATGGTAGGTCTTAGGCCAGCTTGAGTATTAATGTCGATCCATACTCATGTTGTTGCCTTCATTCTTATGATAAAATAATAACACCCTGGAAATTGGAAAGGTGCGACAAAAAACAATTTTGAGAGATCCATTGTTCTCCATTCCTTTCATAACTCTCAACACCCACCTCTACCACCACCACCACGACCACCATCACCACACACACCGGTTCTCATCAACCGTGCCCTATTATCGCCCATTTCCCGACTATGCTTGTCACATGGCCAGAGCTCCAACTTCCCCTATTATCGCTACCAGTGCCGAACTCACGCTATCGGTTGTCCACTGATTGGGTCAGATTATATTAACATGCCGACCAAAGATACCTGACCGGGCCTTGGGCCTAGGCGCGCCCCGATCCAATTACCAGCGAAGGGTGAATTCACAAGCACATCGCAGGATAGCGGAAAATGGAAATACATAAAAGCACATCACACAAGGTTTGTTTGTTGTTGTTTCACGTCCTAGCAACATCTAAGGTAATATCAGGATGGGTACCGACTTGTGACAGTGTGCACTCATGGCGACTTTATAGTGCTGTCCCACTGGGAAACCAGGTTGTCGGCACCATGACCTGGTATCCCACTCAGTCACATTATCCTGGCACTGAGCACACCAGTCCTTGCCCTCTCCTAATAACTCCGAGCGCCTGGCTAGGAAGCGAGAAGTATCAATTTGTATGTCATTGGTTTGACTCGACCAGGATTCGAACCCACGACCCCATGATCTACCAGCACGGGAGACGGGCGCTCTACCTCATTCGGCCATCCCGTCTGGTCATGAGGTACTCTTGCAGCACTGTCACTATATCAGGGCTGCTACAGAACCCATTAGAACAAGCCTTGCAAGGCTTGGTTATGGAAATAACCACATCACATTTTGCAATCTAGTGCAATAAACATAGCTCTACTACCAGGTCATGGTGCCGGCGGCCTGGTTTCCCAGTGGGACAGCACTACAAAGTCGCCATGTGTGCGCACTGTCACAAGTCGGTACCCGTCATGATATGACATTAGATGTTGCTAGGACGTAAAACAACAACAACCAAACCAACCTAGCTCTACTGTTCAAATGCATGAATACCGTAAACCCTTAATTTTTGGTTAAATAATTTATTGAATCGTGCACGACTTAATCAATACAAATTGGGGTTTTGTCTGTCTTTGGAGTACTAAAACGGTTTTTCAAAAATGAAGTGAAACAGGTAGAAATACCTCGATTTAATAGTACTTCATAAGCTCTCCGGTGACCTGTCGGGCGGGAAGCGGACAGTCTACCCACTGGACCATCCCGCCTGGAGGTGCTGACGTGTTAGTGTGGCCTGCCACACTACAAAGCGTCAGCTGCCAACGCCGGCCTTTTGAAGGGCGACCAAACTAGGCTTTACATGTGCAATGAATTCCACCGGGGGGCCTGAGGCTTTGTTGGTGGGTTGGGGAGGGGCGCCGCGGAGTGGGGTGGTTGTGGGGTAGGGTGGGTGTGGGCTGAGGTGGGTTTGGGTGGGGTGGAGTGGAGTGGGTGGGGTTGAGTGGGCTGGGGTGAGGTGGGGTGGGGTGGAGTGAGGTGGGTGTGGGGAGTGGTGGTGTGGGGTGGGTTGTGGTGGAGTGGGGTAGGTGTCGGGTTGTAAAATATTCAGATAATCCGCAGAGGTGGGAAATGGAAATCCTCTATTATTATTCTATGTGGCCGGCCAAGAGTGTGTGTATATGTATGTTGTGTGTGTATGTATATATATATATATATATATATATATATATATATACATATATATGGATTGGCCCATGCTTGAGGGCTGGTAATTATAGAATTAGGGATGATTGGCAGGTCTGGGTGAGTGTTTTTGTTTTTAGGAATTTTTCAGTCACATTGGTGCGCTGAAGACTGCAAATCTGCAGCACTGAATTGGCACAGCTGAAAGCGGTCCCATGTGGTCGGGAGTTGGCTTCTGATGGGTAGTGGTCAGGGAAATTGGAAGGGGGGAGGGGGAGCGGAGGAAGGATAAAGGCAGCCTAAGAGCCCAACCACAGGCCTCTGCGAGGGCAGGGGGAGGCTGCGTTGTTGGTGTAGTTTTATACCCCAGTAAGACCCTAGGACATACCAGGACATGCACCGACTTGTGACAGCGCGCACTCATGGCAAGTTTATAGTGCTGCCCCACTGGGAAATTAGGCCACCGGCACCATGACCTGATGTCTCACACAGTCACATTATCCTGACACTGTGTGCCCAAGTCCCTGTCCTGACCTCATAACGCCAAGTGCCGAGCAGCAACAGGTATTTATTTTATAAGTCATTGGTTTGACTTGACCAGGATCCAAACTTCAGTCCCTCCAGATTCACCGGTATGCACAGTAAGTCTGGCCAAGGCCAGAGGAAGAAGTGAGGTGAGGATGGAATTAGTTAGGCAGTGGGTGAGATTACCTTTTAGTTGTTAGGGAAAATTAGTGGTTAGTTGGTAGTGGTGTAAAGTCAGCTATGGCGATGAGGTGGGGCCTGCTAGTCCTCGGTGTCATGGTCTGGGCGACCAACAGTGTTGATGATGTCTGTGTTCTGGCGGTAGAAGCGAGCAAGTGCGTTCCAGGATGACTTGGAAATCCTGGAGAGGATAGCCAGAGCTGCCCTATTGTCGCTGAGTTGGCGGTCAGTCCTACATGAATTCACTGATGGCTGATCTGTCGACAGCACCACATGAGGCGAGCATGTGGGCCACATTGAAGATCTGAGTGCCACAGGGACAGCGCTGGACGTTGGGGACATCAATCCAATGGTGGTAGCCAGTCCTGAAGCGGTTGACGGCGACTTGGGTAGAAGCAGGAAGGCCAACTGGATGGTGGATGTTCGTTCTGACCAGGGTGTACCAGAGCCAACTTATTGAATAAGGGTTCCGTAATTGTTCCTTCTGTGTGGCGCGTTCCCAGAGTTTGGTGGTGGCTTGAGAAGCGGTGGCGGTCAGTTTGGTGATGGATGGCTCTCTCCACGTCTGCTCGGTTGGTACCAGCTAGAGCGGCACAGTCAGCCTGGTCATTACCATAGAGTACTATATGCTAGGGGAACCATAGCAGGACTGTGTTGAGGTGTCCGTGATGTCTGGTCAAGATTATAATCTGGTTCGCGTCGGCAAGGGAGTGTCGGGCATTTGGGTGGGTGATCCCTTTGATGGCATTCAGAGAGTCGGTAATGATGATGGCACTTGAGTTGTGGAGGTCTTCGAGGGCCAAGTGAATGGCGGCGAGCTCGGTATCGAGAGTGGAAGCAAAGTCTGACACCCTGGTGGTGGTCTTTGCGTTGGAGGAGGGGATGAAGATTCCGGCTCCAGCTCTACCTGATGTTGGGTTAAGGGAGCCATCGGTGTAGACCGTCTTTGCCAGGGGAAAGTCCACCTTCGCCTGAGTGGAATCGGGATGGAGTGGAATATGGTGGAGTGGATTGGGGGTGGGATGGAGTGGAATATGGTGGAGTTGATTGAGGGGGCGGGATGGAGTGGGAATATGGGGAAGGTGGAGTGGGAGTGGGCGATGGAGTGGAATATGGTGAGTGGATGGGGGGGGGGGGGGGGTGAAATGGGTGGAGGGATGAGGGCGGGATGGAGTGGAATATGGTGGAGTGGATTGGGGGGCGGGATGGAGTGGAATATGTGGAGTGATTGGGGAGGAGTGTGATGGAGGAGTGATTGGGGGTGGGATGGAGTGGAATACGGTGGGTGATGGGGTGGATGAGTGGAATATGGTGGAGTTGATTGGGGCGGGATGGAGTGGAATATGGTGGAGTGGAATTGGGGTGGGATGGAGTGGAATATGTGGAGTGGTTGGGGTGGATGGAGTGAATGGACGGAGGAGTGGAGGTGGGTGGATGGGGGGAGGGATGGAGTGGAATATGTGGAGTGGATGGGGAAAAAGGGGGGAGGGGGGGGCGGAGAGGAATGGTGGATGGAGGGGAGGATGGGGGGGGATGGAGTGGAATATGGTGGAGTTGATTGGGGGAAGGATGGAGTGGAATATGGTGGAGTTGATTGGGGGCGGGATGGAGTGGAATATGGTGGAGTTGATTGGGGGTGGGATGGAGTGGAATATGGTGGAGTGGATTGGGGGTGGGATGGAGTGGAATATGGTGGAGTGGATTGGGGGCGGGCGGGATGGAGTGCAATATGGTGGAGTGGATTTGGGGCGGGATGGAGTGTGGTGGGTCGGGGCGGGCAGGTGGAGTTGGGTGAATGGTGGGATGGGATGGGTGGGGTTAGGTGAGATGGGATATGGTGTGGTTGGGGGGAGTTAGATGGACTGGTGTGGAGTGGGTGGGCTGGGCTTGGGCGGGTGCAATCGGGGAATGTAGGGCATAAGTGAGTGCATCCATGTGAGTGCATTCATGGGAGTGCATTCATGGGAGTGCATCTTGGAAGAGTTGTTTTCCATTTCTTTATGAAGCGCGTAGGTGGAATATCTGTTTATTCATATCCATTTCGTATTTCGCAATATTGAAGCACTGCCCTTGCAGCTGCGCAGGATGAGACTCATTCAGACAAGTAACAACCGTTTGTATTTGTTTGTTGGAGTTTTACATCCTATGACCGTTAATGGTAATATCATTACGGATACCAACTTTTGACAGTGCGGACATATGACGATGTTATATTACTGTCCCATTGGGAAAATGACCCACCAGCACTATGGCCCGATATCCCACTCAATGACATTATCCTGATAATGAGCAAACCATTCCTCGCCCTCAGGTAGTAATAGCATATATGCCTGTATAGTTAAGGACCTGTATCAATTGTGTAAGTCATTTGTTTGACTCAGCAGCCATTCAAATTCCAAGCCTTCAGCATGGGAAGCCTACAGTCTGCTGATTCAGCCATTAGGTCCGGTAGAAGCAACAACAAATCCAGTGTCATATGATAGTGTGGTGGATAAAGCATGCATTCCTTACACAAGGTATGCGGCATGCAGCATGTGGCATGCGGTATGCAAATGCCATGATTCTTTACACATGGCATGCGGCACATGACTGGCTATATTTAAAAAATAAAAATAAACAAGTATACTCAATACTGCACTGTATATGACCTAATATGGGATTTATATCTATGTACCTCTTGGTACGTCACACGGGGGTTCCTACCTTTATAATTACCAAATTATAGATAATTATTCATATTTTTGTGGCTAGGGTAGCATTTTTACCAAACTGAACCCCACCACCACCACTACCGTATGTTTCCCCTCTGCACCATTGTGTCTGACCGTTCCATAATGCTCAGTCGCCTCTCCTCGTCTAAAACTAATGGACAAGTGCGACTGATGTTTCTATTCGCATACCGCATGCCGCATGCCGCACCGATCGCTACATGGACCGATCGAGTTGTCGCATTCGCATTCGCATACTGCATGTAAGGAATGTAGCCCATAAGCTTCAAGGCATCTCGATTTTTTGTCACATTCGCATATCGCATGCCGCATGCTGCGTGTAAGGAATGCACCCTTTAGTGTGGGTTCAGGGAATGTTGTGAACGGATTACTGTAAGTACTGTAAGTACATGACCCCAATGGGTTGCAGGGTATGTTGTTGGTAATGTCATGGGGGTGATGAAAATGGGAAATATTGCGCCAAGAGCGGGACTCAAACCCTCATCTCTTTGCATTCCGGGCCAGTGTGCTAACCATTACACCACTTAGGTTCCCTGATATCACCACATAACCCACACCTACCTGTCTATATGGTTACTTGCCTGAGAGGTCAGTGAAGACCACTACACTCGTCCCCCTGGAATTGTAAGTATTTTAATGCTTACAATTACATACAGGCAATGCACTAACACATACATACACAGGGTAGGTTCAAGAACAATACAGCATGTAGCTTGCACAGGATCATGGGCATGGCAAACAGTGTCATGGGGGTGATGAAAATGGGAAATATTGTGCCTAGAACAGGACTCGAACCCACATCTCTTTGCATTCCGGGCCAGTGTGCTAACCAGTACACCACCTAAGCTCCTTGATATCACCACACTACCCATGCCTACCTGTATATGTGGTTACTTGCCTGAGAGGTCAGTGCATACCACTACAATAATATAATTGTATTTGCATTGAAATACTGGACTTGAAACTGTAAACAAGTAGAACTATTTATATGAGTACAGGACAGCCAGGGACAACACCTATGATACATCAGGGTATACTAACCATGGATGAAGATACTAGTTCACAATGATGCTTTCTTTACATCGTGGTAACATCTACCATGATACCAGGACCTGAACCAACATCTGATAGTGAAAACTGTATAGTGCTGCCCCACCGGAAGACTAGGCCCCCAGCACCACTCAGTCAAATTATCCTGACACTTAGCAAACCACTCATTGCCCTCTACTAATAATGCTTAGCGCCAAGCTTGGAAGCGACACGTAATCAACTTTGTAAGTAATTTGTTCGACTCGACCGGGACTTTAACTCTCTTCCGAATTTTCGCATGGGAAGCCTGCGCTCTACTGATTCAGCCAGTTCACACAGACAGACAACCACCCCAGTTCCAGGCATCTACACACGCCATGTCGCAGCATCAATCAGCCAACTCACAAGAGGTGTGTCTGATGTTTGATGCCATTGATGGTGATCGTTAGGAGGTGGGGGTGGATGTGGGGTCGCTGCGGGGGTGGGCAGGAGGGGGGTGGGTTTGGGGACTTGTACCTGGTAGAGATTCAGATAGGGTGTGTAGCCTACTTGTCATGCTGACCACGTGATCAGATATTCCCCTCATGCGATATCCCACATCCCCACCTGCCAATCTCTTCTGACCTCGGCTTGACCTTCCGCTGACCTGGATGTGACCTCTGCATGGCCCCGCGCCTGTCCATCATGCTGATGCTGAATACGGCACTCAGAGTTAAAGGTTGCGAGCCATGCGAGTGTAACTCAGACAGCGATTGTGCTGGCTGTTGAGATATTTATAGCCACTGTAATATACATGTGGACACGATAGGCCCGGTCACATACATTTTAGTGGACGTAGTTGAATGTAGTGAAGGATAATGTAGTTGAACGAGGTTGAACGAGGTTGAACGAGGTTGAACGTAGTTGAATGTAGTTGCACATAGATGAACGTGGTTGAACATAGTTACACATAGTTGAACATAGTTGAACATAGTTGAATGTAGTTGAACGTAGTTGAATGTAGTTGAACTTAGTTGAACGTAGTTGAACGTAGTTGAACATACCAACATTCATACTTCTCCAGTACGTTCAACTATGTGCAACCCCGTTCAACTACTTTCAACTATGTTCAACTACATTAGCCTCCACTACGTTCAACTACATCCACTAACGTGTACATGACTGGGCCTTTCGAGTTATGTAGTACTGAAACTGCCTTTATTGCGTATTGACTAGTCCTAATGCCAGCTGCCACAGATCCAAATCAGATACCAGTCGTCCATGGGTCCCAATCGTCCATGGGTCCCAGTCGTCCATGGGTTCCGGTCCTTCAGGTATTCCAACCCAGTCATCGAGGGGTCCTAGTCGTACAGTGTATGAGTCCATAGATCCCACCCTTCCAGATATCCTAGTCGTCCAAACATCCTAGTCGCCCACGCGATCCAGTCATCAACGCCTATCAGTCGTCCACCAGCAGCAGTGGTTCCAATTGTCCGTGGGACCCTGCCGTCCACTGGTACCAGTTGTATAGGGTCTCAATTGCCCAGCATCCCAATCCTCCAACAAACATTCATCATCATGCTATCGGTCGCAATGCGACAAAGACTGCTTTCATTTCTTAACGGCCGCTCTCCATTTAGCTCTCTCCTGTGAGGGTGATGTCCATGAGTCATTCCTAATGTCTCTCAACTTCAGATTTCTAACAAACATTAGAACCACACATTACACACAACGGGCGGCTTAAGCAGTCTTATTCATTACAGTTTGTTTTATTTAGTTAATAATGGGGTTTTAAGTCCTAGCAACATATAAGTTGCATATAAGGGGTTGTGGGTGTTTTGGATTGTGGGAGTAATGCGATATTGTTTAGAGTAGAGCTGGACATTTGTGGATTGGTCTGTGTGGGTCGGTGCAAATGCGGGTGGGTGTGACGGGTGTGGTTGTACGGGATGTGGGCAGAAAGCGGTGCATTGTGGGGGCCCTGGGCCCATATGCACCAATCGGAGTTAGGGCCTTAACCGCAGTTTGGGTAGCTCCACAAGGCTAACGGTGGAAAATCTGTATGCATCAATCGGTGCCAGCGCTAACCACGGACCGTAGCCTAGGCTAAGCTACCCCAGTTTCAAATCAGGTTTAACTGCTAGCCGGGGCAGTTAGTGTGCGTATATGGATGTCAATCTATTCAATGCGATCATATTTAACACATTTACTTACTCAATAAGTGAAATTTAATCAAATTAACCCTAAAATCGAACCGTTATTAACGCTCCAGCCGCATTGGCGGCGTTATTCATATTGTCGAATCGACGAATGTAAAGTAAACAAATCGCCGCCGGCGCAGCGACTTCGATATCCATACTGTCAACGTCAAGTAAAAATGGCCGCCGCCGTCGCCGCCGAATCGGCGGGAATTTCTTACGCCCAAATCTATTAAAAGCAGTCATATTTGACAGATTTACATACGGAATAAGTGAAATTTGGTCAAATTAACCCTAAATGCGAACCGATATTAACGTTGCTGCCGAATTGGCGGCCTTATTCATATCGTCGACTGGAGGGAATTCCCAAATCTATAAATAAACTCACGGTCAGCTATCCGCGCCGGCTAAAACATTGGCGCATACCAGTTTATCTTTTTCGCGGACCCCCCACTATCTGGAGCTAGCTGACTGGAGTTAGCGCCTAGCTCCGGTTACGACTAGCACAACTTGGTGCATACAGGCCCTGGAGTGCTGGTGGTGTAGGGAATTGAGTGTGGAGGCGTGTGGGGTGTGGATCGGTGTGGGGGGAATGGGGTGTGGGTCCTGTAGACTGGATTAGAGGTGGTGTGGAGTATGTAGAGTGTGGAATGATGTGAGTGTGCGTATATGTGTGGGATTTGGAGTTGTGGGTGGTGTGGGATGTGGGGTGAGAAGGGGGTGAGAAGGGGGTGAGTGCGGAGGGGTGTGGGTGTGAGGGTGTGGGTGTGGGGGTGAGGTGGAGCGGTGTGTATGGAGTGGGGCTGGGTGTAGTGGGGGCTGTTTGTGGTGGGGTGTGGGTGGAGTAGGGTGTAGGTGGAGTGGGTGATGAGGTGTGTGGTGGGGTTGGTTGTAGGTGGAGTCGGGAGTGGTGACGGTGTGGGTGGAATGGAGTGTGGGTGGAGTGGGGTGTGGGGTGTGGGGATGTGGGTGGAGTGGGGTGATGATGTATGTGTAGGGTGGGTTGTGGGTGAGTCGGGAGTGGTGGGTGTGGGTGGAATGGAGTGTGGTGCAGTGGGGTGTGGGTGTGGAGGGATTGGGTGGAGGGGGTGATGATGTTGTGGTAGGGTGGGTTGTGGTGAGTCGGGATGGTGACGTTGGGTGGAAGGGTGTGGGTGGGTGTGTGGGGTGATGATGTGTGTGGTAGGGTGGGTTGTGGGTGGAGTCGGGAGTGGTGACGGTGTGGGTGGAATGGAGTGTGGGTGGAGTGGGGTGTGGGGTGTGGGTGGAGTGGGGTGTGGGGTGATGATGTATGTGGTGGGGTGGGTTGAGGATGGAGTCGGGAGTGGTGCGGTGTGGGTGGAATGGGGTGTGGGTGGAGTGGGGTGTGGAGGGGTGTGGGTGGAGTGGGGTGTGGGTGGGGTCTTGTGTGGTTATACGCGTTATGAGGGGTATAGTATAGTGGGGTGTGAGTGGAGTGGGTTATGGGTGGAGTAGGGTGTGGAGGGGAGTGGGTGGAGTAGGGTGTGGGGGGTGTGCAGTATGACTGTATGGGTCGTCGGCTGTGAGGTGGAGTGGGCTTGGGGGTGGGGGGGGGCGATGTGGGAGGGGGGGGGGGACTGTCTGGATGGATTGGTGCAAAGGTGTGTGCGTGTAAAGGTGTGTGGTTGCACGGGGTATGGTGGTATTGGCCTGTGGATGGGACAACTTTCTGGGAGAGCGGACTGTGATTGTGAAGCACGCTGTGTTCTCTCCATATTCTACCTATCCATTGGAGTAGAAAGTCACGTTAGTCACGTGACCAACGAGTCGTGGCTGGCTATCGCAATTGACACAAGAGGCTGCTGGGTAATGGGGGTTAACAGGTTAGCACTGGAGGATGATTTATCTGTAAGACACCACCTACCAACGAGAGGACAAAATAAAATGCAAAAAAGAAAAATATAAACTCAAACTCCAAATGTCTAAAGCCCCAGTCACACCATACCGGACTGAGCACCGGACACCACCGGACAAATAATTGTCTAGTCCGTTTGTGCCCAGTATCAAAATCGACCAAAATATGTTGAATTGTTACAACCGCCACCGGACGAAACGGATGCTAAACGGACAGGGAACGTACATTAACGGAGAGCGACCGGATGATAACCAGATGACAACCGAATGTCAAATGGACGGACCAAACATATTACGAATAGCCACCGGACTGTCACTGTGTGGTGTGTGGTGTGTGGTGTATGGTGTGTGGTGTGTGGTGTGCGGTGTGGGATGTGTGGTATGTGGTGTGCGGTGTGGGGTGTGTGGTGTGTGGTGTGTGGTCTGTGGTGTGTGGTGTGTGGTGAACCAGAGAGGTAACGGATGGGTACCGGACACCAACCGTACATGGTAGTCCGGCGGTGTCCAGTACAAGTTTTGTGCATGTTCAAAACTTGCCACCGTCCACACCGGACACCACTGGACAGATAATGGACTCGCCGGACACCAACTGTATATAAACCGTACATTGCCGTATTTCACCAGACAGCGTCCGGTTTCTGTCCGGTTCCTCAATCCGGTGAGGTCTGACTGGGCCTTAAGCTTCTTCCCTCCAAGCGAAACAAAAAAAAACCTAGGAACCCCTCGTTTGTAGCCTCCCTTTCATCGTAACATGCAATTTATCTTTGTATATTGGGGTTTTCCATCAAGGCAACATATCAGGTAATATATAAGGATGGGCATCAAATTTTAAAAGGTCGCACTCATGGCTACTTTATAGCGCTGCACAACTGGGATACCTGCACTTACCTCCCTAGTCATATTATTCTAGCGCTGAATATATCAGTCCTTGAGGCCACTAGAACTCGACATGCCTTGGTGTAAAATATTCTGATGAAACGAATTGGTGGGGGAATGCAAATGGTCTATAATGGTAAATGCTATATAGCGCCAGGTGCATGAATGTATTTATTTAGTTGCTGGTGATCCGTTACTTATGGTCAATAGTCATTATACATTAGGTAGATAGTGTGAAAGAGGCACTAGTGATAGTGTGTAAAGGGCATTTGGAGCTCTACTCACTACCCCCTTCCCCCTCTGTTAGTCACGGATCACCACACACTCAGCTCAGGCAGGTGGTGGCCAAGCAGCCACACTGTATGGTGGTGGTGGGCAGATCACAGTAGCCATGGTGACACAGGAATGCTTGATGTTCATTGGTGGAACTGTAAATGCTTGATTCTCATTGGAGAACATGGTCAGGTGGTATGCCTTCCCAGATCCTTGTACCACTATATAATAATAAACCTGAGGGCATTGTCTCTGTCTCTACTTTCATTCTTTATACTCTTCCTTTCTCTTCTTGCCTGTATTGATTTCATTATAGCCTGCCTACACAAACCACAGATTCCAGCTGAGGACTTTACATTGGGATCTAAGGTATCTGCCCTGTGAAAACTGCCAAGAACTTAAGGCATGACGCCATAAGTGATCAGGTGGAAATGAGTAATAATTGGCTAGCAGTTAATCAATCAGATATTAGATACTAGAAGACCCCAGCAGGTAATAGCATTGAAGGGCACAGAGACCGCACCCATAATAGCAGCACGGTTTATACAACCACTCACCACCTTAGCCCATAATACAGAACTTACAAAAGCTAAGCCAGTAATACACTAACCTCCCTCTTAATCTACTGATATTCTCTACCTAAGTACCCGATGAATGTGAAAGTACAACGTCTGAACACTTTGACTTCTGGATACTGAATGGTTTATTCACAGCCTAGGGCTCGCTTGACCCGCCGGCTAAACTTTCCATGACGTCATCTCATTAGCATATTCCTTTGTCTCAAACTCTGCATCTCGTTAACATATATTAGCCACACACCTATACGTCTATTACGCATATATCACAATGAACTACCTATTTACGATGTAATGTATTCGAAAAAATTTATGTTCTGATGAATACACTGTTTGACCACAACAGAATTATGAAAAAAATGTGCCTTTCCCAATGATGGATCACCTGTCTCATCGGTAGTTTGTTTGTTTGTTGCTGTTTTACGTCCTAGCAACATCTAAGGTCATATCAGGACGGGTCATCGGTAGGAGAAGGTTGTCTAGCAAACAACTGGCATTGTGAAATCCAAAAAATTATCTCTAGCCTCATTTCCAGGAAGTCTAGCGACACTTTTATCGCCACACACCTTTACTGCTTCACAACTCATTCCCCCTCCCCCCCCCCCCCCGCCCCACAAAAAAGAAATTTTTAATAAACTAAAGATAATTTTATTTGATTACCATGACCAGCAGGTGGGTAGACTGCAGCATCGAATCATATTGGAACTGTGTAGAAAGTCCCCAGAAGGAGATAATTAAATTTGTATAATCTGATTGAAAGTGGAATAAATTGTTCAAAGTCTAAGGCACTCAGCTAGATTTAATCCCACACATCTAAATTAGATCCTGCCGCAATCCTTAGTAGTAATGTGTGGCTGGATCTGATGAATGGTGTGACAATTCAATATGGTGCATTCAATTGGCGATAATTGCACACTGTGATACAGAGGATGCGAAACTAAAATTTGCTATGAAATTAATCTATAAAATAATGTTGTTGTTGTTTTTTTTGTTTTTTTGTAAATATAGTTTATTCCGTGGCACTGGTCTTCCAGCCATGTGACAATACAGTTATTTACAATATATGTATATGTAGTCTGATATTGTCATCAGCAGCTAGCTCAAATCAGCTGAAATAACAATATCAAACATTCAAAGACTTACATATGGTATAGTTTGACAATTCACATAAAATAGCAGTTATATGTTGTATTCATACACACTTAGACACATACATGTGTATTGATTAGACCTTTACATTACTGAGTGGTTAGGTGCATAGTTTTCCTTCATAGGTTTGTATGCCTACTATGTTGTGAGTTGCAAAATTATCATGTCATTGGAGTTATCATTTTGAGATGGAGTGTTAGTAGAATGGTTTGTTTATTCTGTTAGATAGAGTGTGGTTAGCTTGTAGGGTTATGCTTAAAAGGTAAATACCTCAGGTGTGTTTTTTTACTACATGAAGTAGTTTGAGTAAGTAGGTTGTTAGTAATGGTGGGATAAACAATGCTTGGAGGATTGTACAGTTCAGTCATTTAGTAGTCTAGTACAGAGTTTATTAGTGTCTATGTTTATACAAAGACCCTATCATAACACCAATACTCTTCTGACTCTAGATGGAGAATGCTTCTGCAGGAACTGTGAATAACAAGGATACCTTCTGGTTGCAGAAAATCTGTGTCTGATAGCTTCCTTTAATCACCAGCCTTATAAAGAAAATACATACAACATAGCTCCTCCCACAGCAAGATAGGAGTTTCACAGATATTTTAGTGGCCTTAAAAATAACATTGAGACTGACTTGTGGACACGCATAGATAGAATGATTGAATCATTACAATTTTAGCTAAACTATAATATATTGTGGCCACCAGCTTCTGGTGTTATTCAAAAAGCATAATTTACTACATGAATTATAGATACCGTTGACATACCAAATTTAATAAATGTGTAGATGGTCAGAGTATCCATCTAGTAATCTGGACTCTCATTGCGGTGACTCAGACCCCAGCAACACTGATAATCAGGAGAGAAGAGGTGGCCTGTGGATGACAACATTGGACAGCCCCCTTCCCACTTGATAGTGGAGACTGACTACTAGATATATAATTGAGATGATTTACCTATAAATGCTGAATATTGGGAAAGTTATGAATTTTCAGACTAGATAACATTACAATAATTCTTAGAATTTAAAGGGGATATAAAACATACCAAATATATCTTCCTAGTACTTATAGAAGGGAATTATATTATTTCAAGTTATTTCACACCTCTAATACATTAAATACCCTTTGGCAAACTGCCTCCCGGGCTTTTGGGCCGTGAAGGAATGCCAAGAGCGAAAGCTCTTGGACTTTTCCTCCGATGTCAAGGAGCACTACAACTCCCCATTCAGTATGGGTGAGTGGAGGTGTTCTTTGGAAAGCTCGCTTGACACAGCAGTTGGACCTGATGGAATTCATTATCAATTTTGAAACATCTCCCTGAACACGCACTGAGACTGTTGTTTTAACTTTTCAACAACATCTGGGAGTCGGGTGTCATCCCTGCCTCTTGGCGGGAGGTGACAGTAATACCGATTCCCAAACCTGGTAAAGACCAGAGTGAAGCCAACAACTATCGTCCCATAGCCCTCACAAGCTGCATCTGTAAAACCATGGAGCGCATGGTAAACAACCGCCTCGTCTAGCTACTGGAGTCAGGACACCACCTGTCCAACCTTCAATGTGGCTTCAGACGGGGCCGCAGCACCCTCGACCATTTGGTGCGCATGGACACCTTCATAAGAGATGCTTTCCTTAAGAAGGGGCACGTTGTGGCTGTCTTTTTCTACCTCGAAAAAGCCTATGACACAACATGGCAGCATGGCATCATGGAGGATCTTCCTGCGATTGGCCTTCGTTGCCACCTGCCAATTTTCATCAGGAACTTTCTAGCCTTCAGGCATTTCCACGTCCGTGTCAAGACTACCTATTCCAGCCTGCACTCACAGGAACTAGGAGTACCTCAAGGCAGCATACTGGCCATGACCCTTTTCGGGGTCAAGGTCAATGGTATTGCTGCTGCTGTAAAGCGGGGGGTCTCCTGTAGTCTTTTCATGGACAACTTTGTTTTATATTACAGTGGTGCTAACATGAATGTCATAGAGAGACATCTACAACCAAGCATAAATGGGATCCATCGATGGTCAGTTCTGAACGGTTTCAAATTTTCAAAGACCAAAACAGTCTGCATGCACTTCTGCCTGCTGCGTAGAATGCATGCGGAATCGGAGCTGACCCTGGATGGGGATCCCATTAAAGTCGTTGAGAAAACCAAATTTCTGGGCCTCATTCTCGACGCAAAACTGTCTTTTGTGCCACATATAAAGTACCTGAAAACAAGATGCCTGAAAGCCCTAGATATTCTGAGGGTGCTGTCCAGCTCAGAGTGGGGAGCAGAGAGAGATGTTCTGCTCTCCGTGTACAGAATCTTGGTTAGGTCACAAGTGGATTATGGCAGCATAGTATACGGTTCCACAAGGAAATCATGTATTGGGCTGCTAGACATGATCCACCACCAGGGACTGCGCCTGGCCCTTGGGGCCTTCCGCACCTCACCGGTTCAGAGCCTCTACATCAAAGCCAATGAACCATCACTTAACAACAGGAGAATCAAACTGGCCATGCAATATGTAGTCAAGATACAAACTAATGCATTGAATCCTGCACACAATTGTCTATTCGAGCAACATGACAAATCCAGGTATGAAGCCACGCCGAATTACATCTGGCCAGTGAGGCTCCGAATGAAACCTCATTTGGAGGCCTTGGGCGTGAATTTGGACGTGTTGGAGGATGCCAAAGTCCCAGAAAATCCCCCATGGTCGTTGAGAAAGCCATCGGTTATCCTCCGTCTCACGGAACTGAGGAAGTCTGGGACACATCCACTCGAGTACCAAGGACTGCCTGCAGAGATTCAAGGCCAGTTTGCAGACCACCTCTCCATATACACTGATGGTTTGAAAGACCAAAGCCGGGTAGTTGCTGCCGCAGTCTGCCAACGGGAAAAATTTGATGTATGTTTGCCCGATCAGAGCTCGATTTTCACTGCAGAAGCCCGAGCACTCCTTCTGGCGTTGGAGTGTATCGAGGTATCCAACCACACTAACTATGTTATATACAGTGATTCGTTCTCTTGCCTCCTGGCTGTTGCTGGACTGAAAACAAATAACCCTATTCTAGCAACGGTCATTTATAAAATGAACCAACTGAAAACGGATGGGTATGACATCCACCTGTGCTGGGTGCCTGGCCATGCCAGCATACAGGGAAACGAACGAGCTGATCGGGCTGTGAAGAAGGCCCTGAACTATGATCTTGAACCGTGTCTGATCCCTCATTCTGATCTGAAACCACTAATAGCCACCCACATAAAATCCAAATGGCAACATGAGTGTGATGAAAACATTAATAAACTTAAAGAAATTGAACCATCTGTGGGAAAGCCACCACAGACTCATGCGGGGGGGTCGGCGGGACCAAGTGGTCCTTAGGCACTGCCGTATTGGCCACTCGTGGCTAACACATGCTTTTCTGCTCAAGGGGGAACCTCCCCCTGAATGTATTGGGTGTCAGTCCCCGCTGACACTCACACACATTTTACTAAGTTGCATTGATTTTTTGGCCCTGCACCAACAGTTCTACACTGCAGACAGTATGCATGACCTTTTTACTAAGGTAAAACAGGAAAACATTTTAGCCTTTTTGAGGGCAGCTGGACTGTACCACCTCATATAGTTTACTAAATAGATTCTATCAATTATTAATAAAACTTTTCTTTTTCTATGGGAATTTGTTTCCCTTGACCACAAATATATGATTGTAAGCTTTCTAATTTAATGAGTGTCTATTGGCACATAATTGATTGTCTGCTTTTACATGTAAAAGCGATGGTTTGAACAAAAAACTAACATTTCTCGCCGTGAATATGGCCTATTCTGCCGACACGGCGTAAAGCAACCACCAATCAATCAATCAATCATTAGACTTAGCCAACTAGTCCTTGCCCTATCCTAATAATGCTAAGCGCCTGTCTAGGGAGTGTCAGTATTAATTTTTAAGTCATTGGGTTGACTCGACCAGGGTTCAAACCCCTGGGTTCGATTCCCATGATCTACCAAAACAGGAGACGGACGCTCAACTCATTCGACCAGCCCGTTTGGTATACTCAGGTAGGAATGGGTAGACTTTTGTTGTTGTGATGGTGTATTTATGTTGCCCATATTGGTTAAGTCTAATGACTTCTTTTTTCCACTAGACGGTACTAGTTGTGTGGTTCCCCTTGTTTTGTTACTTTCAATTGTGTAGATATTGTAGTGGTCTGCACTGACCTCTCAGGCAAGGAGCCGCATATACATGTAGGTGTGGGTAGTGTGGTGATATCAGGGAGCCGAGGTGGTGTAATGGTTAGCACACTGGCCCGGAATGCAAAGAGATGTGCGTTCGAGTCCCACTCTAGGCGCAACATTTTCCATTTTCATCACCCCTAATTACAATATCTACTGCATGCATTCTTTCTCTGTTCGTAAGCATTCTCCCACATCTTGTTAACCTCAGAATGATATAAGTGTGGGCTCCAGTCCCACCTACAACTCAATATTCCCATCTGTACAATCACCCCAACGACACTATTCAATAACATTCAATAACACACATTGGGAAAAAATAGAAGATTACACAGCAATCTGCACTGACAGAAGAAAACCAATGTGTTTCCTAACACGTGTTATTGCATGTTACTTGTTTAATATCGGCCATTTTCTATTTTGTCATGCTGGTGAATAATAACTATTAGCATACACAAATCAACTTTCAAAATGGAATGCATTCATTTCTCGCTATGGACATGGCACTTTATACCAATTAAGATTGCTTTAAATCACCATTATTCACTCATTGTACAATAAGGCAACCCTGTGTTCATGGCATCGCAATTGCAGCTAGATTGATTGGTTGGTTGCTGGAGTGTTATGTATTGGCAACATCTAAGGTCATATCAGTATGGCTACCAACTTGTGACAGTGCACACTCATGGTGACTTTGTAGTCCTGCCACACTGGAAAATCAGGTCGCTGACACCATGACTCTATATCCCACTCAATCACATTATCCTGACACTGAGCTATCCAGTCATTGCCCTATCAACGCCAACCAGGCTTTGTCCTATCTGAATAATGCTGAGCACCAGGCTAGGAAGCAACAAATATCAATTTGATAAACGTCATTGGTTTGACTCGACCCAGTTCCGGACTCCAGATCTCTCGGACGCAGGGTCAGCGCTCTATAGATTCGGCCACCACGCCCGATGGTTGCGGCTAGATGAGACCAGTCGTGAATGCATCTATGCATTACATGCATCGATTGCATTTGTAAATAGCAAACACAGGCCCCGCATCCCCATCACGTGATGATGGATTTAATAATTGTCTAATTTCTCAAACTGACACCACACTTAAATGTTCCACCATTGTTTGTTCTCGTTTTACATTTACTGCCATATAAGGACCGGCATGCATTTGTAGCAGTGCACCCTTATGGTGACTTTATATGGCTGCCCCACTGGAATACCAGGCTATTGGCATCATGATATGATATGCCAGTCAGTCACCTTATCCTGATACTGAGTTAACAAGTCCTTGCCCCTTCCTAGAAGTCCATCACAACAGGCTAGGTAGCGAACAGTATTAATTTTGAAAGTCATTGTTTTGACTAGGCCTAGATTTGAACGCCTGACCTTCTGCACATTAAGCCAGTGCCCTTACCGATTCAACCACGCCCAGAGTTCCAATAGGGCGAATGAAGCTCCGTAGCAAGTTCCCTTTTAAATCTCCTGCATTGTGCACACAGTTCATTGTAACAATTACATGTAAAGCACACAACCAAGCAGCCGCATGCACTATGGAAATCTTCCGCAACCACAAATGCTATCATTGGTAATAACAATCTGCTAATCCCATGCCTTTTATTAAACAACATTAAAAACCCAGCCATTTGCGAAGAAATATCCATCAACGCATTGCAAATGATACTTTGCACAATTAATTATCATGCATTGAAAGTTCTGTTGAAAGTGTCATGCATATATTAGCCCCAATGACAAATTGTCTTATTTGTAATGGCACTCTGGTAATATACATTGCTGAAAATACAAATGCTTTGCCAAAGAGAATGCATCGACACATTCATGAGGGATGTTCAACTGCCCTGCCATTGTTTCGCTGCTAAAGCGCATGCGGATAACAATTTGTTGAGACAACCACAAACAAAGCAGTATGTTTGCAATGCCTGTTCTGATGGATGGATGTTCCATTGTTCATGCAGTTCATACAGTCATGACAGTCTATCATTTTTATATTTAAAGCTACATAGTCCGATGAAGAATCAGATTTTCAAAGCCAAAACAATTATCTAGATTTGATTTTACATAGCGAACTTAGGCACTGATGCACCTATTAAGCATTTTTTGCAACATAGAAGGGACAACTGAGTACATTTAATATAACCTATTTCTACATACACCTATTCATATCAATATTTTGTCAGTGCCATAGCACTGCCAAAAGTAGCCAGATAGCACACCACACAGCTACGTACAAGCCTATGATATGTAAATAGGAGTAGGCTAGTCTAGTAGTAAGAGTAGACAAAATAAAACACATATATGCCAAGAAAATCCAAACAAATTAACATAGATTACTAACCATACCAACCAACTATCTATCCGCTGCTGAAATGCAGGCAATCAAATACCTCATCAGCAGCTACTGTGTGATAAGATAAAACCGACACTACAGCTGGCCAGCATTGAAAACAAGCCTGAATACCCAGGCTTATATGCTATGACAGTATAAATACAGCCTCAATACAATTTTTGTTGGTAAAACTAGTCATTTGGCCATAAGTGTTACAGGTACCTTGACAATTTTGTTAACATGGTTTATATAGTGTCTTGAAAGGTGAAGTAGATTTTGAAATTAAAGTGTACACAATGCAGTAAGTAATGAGTATGAGGTACATTAAATCATTTTACATTGACATAAAAGGTTGTCAAACTAAAGAAATGTATATTATAGCAACTAATTTAATATCTTTATCTCAGAAAAATAAAGCATCGAACTGTGCAACTCTAAATACATAACAGGCTGTAGAATACATCTACCCCGAAACACCTCCATCTTTTGTTTGGTAAATGATTTTTATTGCGGGAATAAAGGTATTTTTCAGCACCCATGCGCTGGTGATCAAGTCATATTGTGTTACATTCATTCAGACATATAACATAGTCTAACATTTTAAGAAGCTTGCTACAAAGAAAAGAAGGTATATTGTTATTCCCCAACAGAATTGTGAGATAACTCGGCTAATCCATATATGATCTCCCTGGTAAATTGTTCAGTGTGTGAACAAATAACTATTCAGACAGACGCAAGCAGTACTTATATTATATATTGGATATCACAGAGCATTAACTGTAGTGCATAGATATTATATGGATGGTATTCAATTCAATTCAATCAAATTGATTTCAACATCCTCATTATATACAATCATCAGGGGCGTAGCTAGACCTTTAACGATGTGTACTCCTAATTTTGGCAGGGGGTTTAAGGGGCCACTTAAGCTTAAGCCGGCAGATTTTACACATTTTAGACTTGAGTTTTCGACACTCCGGACTACTACATGCCTCCTCTCTCTCTCTTTATTATTTTTTATTTTAATTTCTTTTTGACAAAACGATGTGGATGTTTTGGCGTATGTGTGTACGCCTAGCTACGCCCCTCTGGTCATAATTCCCATGAAGCTTAATTACAATGGATGAAGGCAAGGAGAATGAAAGAAGCACAATGCTTCAGCATAGGCCTACTCATCATCATCATCATCATCATCATGCTGTTGGTCGCAATGCAACAAAGACTGCTTTCATTTCATGCGGTTGTGCATTTCATAAAAGCTGCTTGCAAAGCATTGAAGTGCTGCTGTATTTTGCAAGTTACTAGCAGTACTCTCTCAGGAAGCAAATATAGGTCTCACACCGACAAGAACACATCAAGACCTACTACTGCTATCCTATACTGATATGTAAATAGAGCCACACAGGATGAGTCAATTGTAAATAAAAAGTTGTAAGTTGCACTAATTCAGTCTCCAGCGTTGTGAAATAGAGTTGATGAAGAACAGGAGAATGAAAGAAGCACAATGGTTATGATATACAGTCCCCTTGGAAAATATATAAATAATAAACTCATACAACACAGTATTATAATGGTTTTTAAAAGCCTCCCTACGCACACAACACATACAAAATTGCATGCTGTTCTTTTAATTAGAAATGTTGACTATCTCTTAATCTATATGAGTTAATGAATATTTTCTTGATAATATTTCTGAATCTTACAGCAGTTAATTTCATGTATATGTTTATGAAGATGATTCCATAATTCTACACCTTTGATACTTAGAGACATTGATTTAACTGTAGTTCTGCAACATTTCCCATCAACATTTCCCATTTCCCATTGTCTTATGTTATCATATTGTTAATATCCTGTGAATATGGTGTTGTTTGCTGTCTTTTTTATATAATTATATGGTCACTGTGATGGATGAGGCAATGAGACACCGATATTGGTCTTCAACAAAGCAGTCTCACTTGTACATATGCATAAAAGACATCCAGGTACATGTGGAGAACAAAGGATATGTAAATGAGATGATGTCATAGACAAAGGGTGCCGGCGGTTTAGGACCCTGGGCGGTGAATAAAGCATTCAGTACCCAAAAGTCAAAGTGTTCAAACGTTGTACTTTTACATGGTGTCAGGTCGGAAGAATGCCGCCCGCTAACACACTGCCGGGTCTCAGGCTGCCAGCACAGCTCATCCTCTGCAACATTGCAACATTGGACTGGAAGACATGGATAAGAGCATATGATATATATCCCATGGCAGCAGGTGTCGTAACGAAGACGGAACGAGTACAATGCTGTATCTTTCTTCACGTCGCCGGCGAGGAAGCGCAAAAGGTCTTTTTGCCAATATGTCCATCGTGCTCGCTGAACAAGACAAGATCGGACCGCTCACTGACGCATTTCAAGCATATTCTACCAGTAAAAGCAACTTAATAATAACACGCTACCATTTTAATTCTCATAACCAAGCTACTGAGAACATGTCCACATATATTACTGGGTTAAGAGACAGAGTAAAAGACTGCGAGTATGAACAGGTGGAGGAGTCGCTGTTGCGCGATCGGTTAGTGGAGAACACAATTTGTGGAGAACAAAGGATATGTAAATGAGATGATGTCATAGACAAAGGGTGCCGGCAGTTCAGGACCCTGGATGGTGAATAAAGCATTCAGTATCCAGAAGTCAAAGTGTTCAGACGTTGTACTTTTACATCACTCACCCGATTCTTGTGTGTTGTGTCCTAGTTACTCCAGCAGCGCTGTCTCTATTAGGCCATGTATCCATAGAGTGCTCCCTTGCGGCATGTCCCCTTGTTCCCTGTTCGCTAGTGACCTGGTGATGCGCCACACCGACAATGAACCTGTGTTTTGCTCAAGTGGTCATTCCCATAGGTTGGACCAAGGGACTGTATGGAATTGTGCAGGGAACATAGAGAATGAACATGTTCATTGTATGTGTGGCATGTCACAAGGTCACAAGGGAACATGCCACAAGGGAACACTCTATTGATACACAGCCTTAGAGGGCTGCAAAAGAAATCTTTACAAAAAGTGTCAGAAAGTTTGCTTTTGAAAATAACCACACGATTCATCGTTCTAATATGCTAAATATATTGTTAAAATACTTCTCTATCATAGCCTGCTTCTTTTTGAGGTGAAAAATTGATGAACTCATGTACAAGTCAAATCGAGATCTTTCTCTGTCCCCCATCTTGGTTTGTTCTCTCATTTTCTTCCAATATCTCAACTTTACGCCAATAAGCCTATATATAAAACACAAGAGGATAGACTACATCACGGTTCCAGCGGCGCGGTGCATTGTGGGATGCATCAGAGCAAAACAACCCCCCCAAAAGCACATGGCACATGCTAATACACTGGGTGCAGCTATGAAATGTGCTAGTTTCAGCTCATCTCAGCTCTTGTTTAAAACATAGAATACCAACTAAAAAAATATATATAATAAATTCAGATATTAATCTTTTATCCAGCATTGCATTTACATCAATATAATCAGAACATATTATGCCATGTGCATTTAGATACAGAAAGATCTAGGCACTCAGACTAGTGTTAGAGCCATAGCCAGAGTACTCAATGCATTGTCAATGGCAGTGAGCAATCTCCATACAGAAAAAGTAAAATATTGATAAAACCACATGACCTTGAGACAAACCGCTTGGAACACATGCAGAAAACATGTTTATCAAAAAGATTATATTAAATTGATAAGGTTAGGGTTTTGGATTTCTATTAATTTTGAATAAAACTGACGCTTTTCACTTCACGTATAGGCAAACTCAATGGCCGTACTCCGTTGCTTTGCTCCCAACGCCGTTTTCAGCGCATGCGCAGTCGGAACCGTGATCTAGTTTATAGAACCACCATCTGAACACTTTATTTATAGTTACTTCATACCAATTCAACGCTAGCTCGAAATTAGGCAGGATTGTCATTCACCCCTACTTTGGATAGGAGTGAAGCTTAAATGTAAGAACAGACATTGAGGGGAAGTTAGAGTGGGACTTCATTAATCACTTCACATGTAGATCCATACTAACTACTGATGATAGTGATATGGAACCAGTAGTTGGATTGTTTCCTTGCATTACAGATAGCTGCATAGTCCGATGGAATTGAGTTTCGGTAATTTTCTACGATAAATATATTAAAGTCGCCAGCTATACTTCACCCAGATACAAACGAATCCAGCATCAGCAGCTCTCCAAGCATACCTTTGCTTAGTTTGTTCAGTTCATGCCACTGAACATGTGGGAGGAGAGTTGAGGTATGTGATGTATGAATGACATCATAGGTCATCACTGATCTCATCACTCTAGGGCTTTCCCTGTGTGTGGGGAACCCCTAGAGGGGTTCCCCACACACACAGGAAGCCATGGCAACCACCAAGATGGGAGCCACAGAAAGCTCTCAATTCAACTTTTAAAGTCTATTAATTTACATGGTTTACTCAATTATTCACACAGAAAGTAGCTGCTCATGATAAATAAACATTTGAACTTTATATTTCTCATTTTAGATTGCAATTTCTAACATTTCTTTCTCTATATGGTTGTCTAAAAGTGTCAGAGCTGCTGAACTAAATAAAACACAACAGAAGCAAACAATGTCAGCACTCTCCCCCAACATATGTAGTTGAAAACTGGTAAATGTATGCTTGGAGAGCATTTCCCGGAGTATGGGTAGTGTCTCAGCGACCTATATCTGGTCCCTTTAAGTTGATGGTTATAATTACTTCACTTAGGTTTGAAGCAACTTTTATTTTTAAATGAGTAACTCTTGAGATATTGGACGTGCAAACGTCCTAAATTAATGTTGGCATTCTTTTTTAAAATGAAAAGAAAAGAAGGAAAAAGTGTTTAAAGACAATTCTAAACCCATGTAATACATATTCACTGAATGCATGATACTTGTATTGGACTGAATTTGTACACAGTTACTACTACAGATGATATTTCATTTATCAAATGTATGGTACTTTTAGTAACAAACAGGATTTGCATGCAGTCACTATTACACCCGATAGTAGTTTCATTTATGAATGATAATTTTATGGGACTGGATTTGTACACAGTTACTACTACAGCTGATACTTCATTTATAAAATGTATAATACTTTTAGTAACAAACAGGATTTGCATGCAGTCACTATTACAACTGATAGTAGCATCATTTATGTATTAAGGAGTTGTACTGTACGGCCGGAAGACCAGTGCTCTGGCACTGACAAGAGATATTATTCGATGAATAAATACTTGAAGAAAAACAAAACAGAAAGTGCGTCCAAACTCTGATTACTGTGACTGTGAAACCATAGGATTCACAAGTAACAGGTTCTATTCAATTGACTCAGCATTCCCTTTTATATGCAGAAACAAAATAATGTTTAATAAGTGATTAAGCATCTCAGTTAGATATGTCAAATCAAATCAAATCTAGATAATTTCTTTCGTTTTGAAAAATTGATACCTAGAACCCCCCCCCTCCCCGCACCCGCCCCCATCCAGCAATGACAGCGACTGAACTCCCCTTTGCTCCCATTAAACTCAATCAAACTGATAAAGCATTTACATTTTAGCAGTGGCAACACAGACAGTGCGCGTCCATTGTCAATTGGTGTCTATTCACTCGCTCCATTAAGGACCCATTGATGAGGCCATGCAACAAGTCAGTAAATGGCATCCAGTTTGGAAGTAGGGCATGTTTTATACATGCATGTTTTTTGTGTGCAGATTGTGACAATGGAGATAATAGGCAGAATGTATTGCAGACCAAAGTCACCAATTATGGGTCGGATTTATTTGCCTCGGTGAAATGTCCTGCATGATTGTGTAATTTTGAATGATATCCATTAGTGTGGCACACAACTGGCACTGACAGATTAATGCTGATGGGATTGATCATTTATGTAGCTATGGAAACCAGGGAAAATTACATTTAAATTAAATTAAATTCATTGAAGTTTCATTCAACATTCTCGTTATATACAGTTACAATTTCCATGAAACGTAATTACAGTGGATGAAGAAAAGGAGAATGACAGAAGCACAATGCTTATGATAAGCCGTGTTAACATGGGAAAAGTTTACGCCGATTTATACAAGGTGGATAATATGAACCGAATTGGTGTCGCGTTCACATGGGCAGTACTTGGGCCGGAAATCAATATCAGCGCATGAGAAAGTCCAGTCTAACCAGCGCCAGTTTCGGTTAGTCGATGTCGGCACGAGAGAGTGTGGGTTCGACCTAGATATGTATAGACTGAATCATATTGTTTTGGAAGGGTCAAAACTTCTGCTGGGCAGTGAAAACCTAAAAATAATTGATGAAAAAATATATGTGCACCTCTAGCAGGTTCATAGACCAAATTATATTATATAGTTTGACGTGCTTAATCCGCCTCAAGTAAGTCGGTTGCGTTCACACAGGCGATATAAGTCGAATCATAAAATTTGGTTCATATAAACCACCTACTTAGGTGGATTATATAATCCAAATTATATGATTCGATTCAGGCTTAAACCGCCTCAGCCGCGCGTTCACACGCCAAATGTGAGCCGAACTATACAAGTCAATTTTTATGATTCGAATTAACTGCCCCATGTGAACACGGCTATATACATTCCCCTCGGAAACAAATATAAATTACAGTTAGATAACAAAGTATATAATGGTTAAACAAGAAATTCACTGTTAATGGTGTATACACATACAGTGTTTAACTTTCATAATCAGAGTGTTTTTAGTTGTTGCCTTTTTTTAAGATAAATATAATTGCTGAATTGTTATACTTATAATCTTCCATACCCTAGTAACTTCAATACATTTGATTAAGATGTGCACATTTAGGGATATTTGAAGTTAAGACATGTACCATTAACATTGACATGACATTTGTGAATCTGACACACACTATGAGCCTCCGTAGAAGAAACTGTTATTACATTGACTTGCTATTACCTTCATTGGTGTGTCAACTGATTAACAAATACATCCATGTGTATGTTAGATATTTAGGATTGAATCTAGCTAAGAGATTCGATATCGAAAATGTGATTATTTCATTAGCTTTAATATTATATTTGTAATTCTGGGATCATTCTGCACTTAATTCAGGAGGCGTTAAATAAAGATAAAACTGAATGAAATGAAACATAACACTCATTAGGTAACTACAGGCCTATCTCTATCCTACCAGGACCTGGCAAGTTAATAGAGAAGGTAATGCATAGACACATAACGAATTACCTAAACGAGCACCAAATCCTAAATAACAAACAAGGAAGGTTTAGAAAAAATCACTCAACAACTAAAACCATAGCTAAGTTGACTAATGACATTGCAAGCGATATAAATCAAAAGAACATGGTGGAGGCAGCGTTCATAGACTTTAGCAAAGCTTTGACACGGTGGATCACACAGGAAAACGGGAGATTGGGTAAGTGACTACCTACTAAACTGGAAACAATGCAATATAGCGAATTGGGCAACATTGGGGGAAGAATACTTACACTATGGAGTACCGCATGGGTCCATGTTGGGCCCCATGCTGTTCCTAATTTACATGAATGACCTCAATAAATGGTTAGAAACAGAACACCTGCTGTTATAAGCTGATAACACAGTGGTCTACACGGCTAGCAAATCATCTGACAGACTAGAAGCAACCCTAAATAAAACACTATTGAAGTTAAACGAATGGTGGCAAATAAACAAAATAACAAAACCGTTTGGTACCAGGCACATAAAAAACCTAGAGTTAAACTGCCAACTGGCGGAAGATCAAGTCCAGTCAGTAGACAGCTATCGCGATCTAGGAGTGGACCTAGTCAGGCACCTAAATTATGACACCTGCATAACAAATACAATAAAGAAAGATAATGGCTACTAGCAAAACTAAGATAGTACATGACAGAAAGCATGGCAATAAAAATATACAAAGGTATGATCTTACCCTACTTTGACTATGGTGACGTCATCTACATGGGAAGGAATGCAAACCTGCTAGATAAATTACAAGTGCTACAGAATAGAGCGCTGAAGGTATGCCTCCAGGTCCACAAAAGATTCCCAACAATGGAACTGCACATTAAATGCAACACAAAACTAGCAACAAGTAGAAGAGAACTACACCTCAAGCTATTCGCACACCACTACACCACACAACAAGGTCTCACAGGGACTTCTGGTAGAAACACCAGATATACAGGTGCACCAGTGCTAAAAGAAACCATAACCCCTAATAAAATACATAAGAGAAATGTGTTAGTCATGGCCGCACAAGCCTGGAACAAACAACCACCTCCAGTCAGAGCAATCCAGAAACTGGTGCTCTATAAACAATTCCTAAAAAAGAACAAACAAAAGCCATACACCATCATATGGGCACAACATCACACCAGACCGAGTGCAGTCAAGGCAAACTGTGAAAGAGCACACATCCCAAGGACAGGCCACAGAAGAGGGTGCACATCAAACCTATAAATACACAGCTATCTGGAGTACTGGGAGGGTCGGAAGAAAAGACCCCATAGTCCACCTTGGTATGTGTTCTGGCACAAATCATGTATGGTATGGACAGACCAACCATGCTCACCGAACCCAACCTATAATACACCATGGCATGAGAAAATACCATAACTTACCGCCAGGCCGCAGTCACGAAGGGTAGGGATGTCTTCTGGCGCACTCGGGTACCTACTAGGGACAGGGCACAACTGAAAGGAAGATGGTAACAAAAAAGTCAGGGACAATGCCGTTAGAACTATGGTTAACAAATTAACACCGCAGTGTAACCTACCCCAGCCTCAGGTATGCTTGTGGTGCCCTTTATCATCTGATGCGGCAAGCTGTTGTGCAACTGACACTCAACGTACCACTGAAAAGAGACCAAATATATACATATTAGTTTATTACTTCATTGTGAGTCCAATACCAAAAGATTGTCAGAGTAACTACCATGACTCCTGTTTGCCAAGAAGTACCAATAGGTGGCAGCACCCAATCAGGAAGAATCCCTAGGGTGGAGTATATCAGACGTTTAGAGTGCTCACTCCTAGAGAGAGGTTAAGTGCTAACCAGCTGGGCAGTGAGAGGTCACTTCTCTATTCTGGCCTTGGCAGAATAGACTAGGAAGCGTCATTGGTGTTTGAAGTAATCTCAGTGTTACTCTTTTATTCCTGCAGTCAAGTCCAACATGATCCATCATATATATGTATATATATATATGTATATATATGTATATATGATGGATCCAAATATACATGTTCCTGTGGTTAGGCCCAAGGAGGGCCACCACGATACATTCACTCCCCTACATAGGGGAGGAGGGGGGGTGGGCACTCCACTGATGCACATTAAGGAGGAATAACAATAATACCTTGTTCTCATATAAGTCACACTTGTATAATTCGTTATACATCACATATATGTATATACTCTATAATGTGGAATATAGACAAGTTCACTATGCTCCTAAATTGTCTTCCACCTTTTCTCAACATGCACCTGGGAATTGATTAGGTATAGTTCCATGTTCTGCCGTAATGGCGGATATATATATATGAGAAACAACATCCATTTAAGTGGATTTCCTCAATGTGCTCTCTACTCCAAAGGGATATATATAATACATACATATATATATACATATAGCTTCTATGATAGCAAGCGAATTCTAGCTCTGCTAAATTTACATTCCAGGAATGCAATAACAATTGACATTTAACTATAATCAATATTAATTCAAACAGCAGGACATGCTGCTGGGAATAGTGCAATATCTGTGATCGGCAGGCGATGCTGAGGCCTCGCCATGGTCTCTACTAGCCCACCCCCCTAGGTTCTTATCTCTCACGATTATCTGAGAGCCAATCAACTATTTTAAATACAACATGAATGAACAGGGCTGGCTCCCAGATGAGTACATCTTTTCCTACCAATAAGCATGGTCGTCAACAATAATAAAGGAAAACTGGTCAGGGATAAAAATATACATTATATATATTTTTGGGGGGGGGGGTACATTAGTTGTTTAAGCAGGGGGAATTTCACTCGCAGATGACTGGTCTTCCTCATGCCACTGCTCCTTGCCCTATCCTAATAATGCCGAGCGTCTGGCTAGGAAGCAACAAGTATCAATTTTTAAGTCATTGGTTTGACTAGACCAGGATTTGAACCCACGATCCCATGATCTACCAACACATGAGATGGACGCTCTAACTCATTCGGCCATCCCGTCTGGTTATATATATGATACACATTATATAAATTGTATAGGATATCTCATATTTTTGTTATTATTATGTTTTGGTTGTGATGCGGCGGGTTACGGTAGGTGGCGCCACTTGGCCTAGGCTAGTATATGTTCATAAGTCAGTTCGGTAAGGCCCTGTTTCAACCCGAGAATTATCCATGTTAAATAATAACATGTACAATTCGGAAATAATTATATATTCATGCAACAAATACTTACAGAAATAATGTTCACCACACTCAATATAAGGAAACATTGGAAGGTGTTGCACAATAAACCAGATGTCTGAAAATGAGTTGAGCATCTAGCTCCCATTTTAGTAGGTCATGGGATTTGAACCGCTGTGTTCAAAACATGGGTGAGTCAAACCAATGGCTTAGAAATTGATACTGGCCACTATTACTATTAGGATAGGACAAGGCGCTGTGGAATTATGAATACCAATTTAATTGTCTGCGGTTGAAATGTTTCCCTCCCGATTAATCAACTAATTAACTTACAGATCCTCTTCTGGCTGATCTAGACCCTATTGGGCCTCTAGTACCAGCTTGTTATGGTATAAAATAACTATTTGTGTGCACCCATATGGAGGTTGACGGAGCCCTGAAGTCATATAATTGTGGGTGTCCTCTCCAATGTATATCCAGCCTTCTCTCAAATGCTGAAATACCGTTGCTGCTTCAATCAATTACTTGGTGTGGAAGACTGTTCCATGGATTTGTCACTCAAAAGAAAAATGAGCATTTCCTGACCTCAAGTCTGGGCCTCTCTTTGAATATGCTATTCTGAGGTTGAACAAACCCATTGATACATCTCTGTCATAGACTCTAGTAATCTTTTTAAAATAAAAGTTGAAGAATACTGAATGTAGATTCAACCGAAAAAGGAACCTGCCAAACAGCTGAGCGTCATATGAATGTCCATATAGACATTACCTTGCATCATTCTTCCCTTTCGCTCCTAGCTGCACACGGCGCATGCGTGGTGGGGGAGGGAGGGCGGATTGCTGGCGAGGGTTCTTCAGGTCACGTGATTGCCCCCAATTTGCCGCAATAATGCGGCCTATTAATTAAGGTTGTAGGCTCTTAGGGCAGCGGCTGGCCCAGATTCTCAGGCATCAATTAGTCTCCTTCTGGGTCGGGGTTGTCGAGATCTAGCTGCGTTCCGTTTCAGCCACGCTTCGTTTTAATTAAGACTCACTCCGGAATCTGAGCTCCGTGCTAGGCACTCGCGAATGTGAATGCGATAAAACCGCATTCGTACTAATAGGTCCATTGAGCAATCCACTTTGCCGTCCACGCATTCGCATTCACATTCATATTCGCATTAATATTCGCATTCACATTCAAATTTGCATTCACATTTGCATTCACATTCATATTCGCATTCACATTCACATTCACATTTGCAACCGGACATACGGAAGCACCACCATGCATTCACATGTTTTTCCATTTTTTGTCGCATTAATCTTCACATTCGCATTTGCATCCCGCATATATTATGGAATCTTAATTTTACTCATTGATTGGCAATGAAGTCGTACTCGACTTGGTCAATCTACCTTTGTAACTCCAGAAAATAGCATACCTTATAATAAAAAATAAAGTGCCAAAACAAATGAATATCCCTTGTTAAAATGGCTTACTCTTATAGTCTACTAGTCGGATCATTTTGAATGTCTGCGATATAATTCAGATACGTGATTAGGTCGATCGTGATTAATCTACCCTACATTTGTTTGAAGCACAGTTTGTTATAAGTATATGTTGTAATATATTTAAAATATGAAAACTTAGTTGCCATGTATTAAAATTCTGACCAGCCATTTCAGGGAGGTCGCATAGATAACATAGAGATCAATAAAGAGCAAATGTTCGCTTTAGTTATGTTTAAGCTTAGCATGTGATTGTTTTGTAGGTTTTTTTTCTGTTCGTTTATGTTGGCGGGGGAGGTGGGAGAGGGATAACGGCAACTTCTCTCCTTCGATGCCCCCGACCAGCTCCGGTCCTGTATATGTGTAAAATATTCCGATAATGACGCATTGTTGGCGGAATGCAAATGTTCTACTTATGAAAAAGGTATATAGGCCAAGTGCATAGATGTGTTTATGTAGTTGCTGGTGGTACTTGACTCATTGTAAATATACATTGTGGTGCTAGTAAGTTAGTGTGTAAGGGGCACTTGGAGCTCTACCCACTACCCCCTCCCCCTGTCTGCTAGTCACGGATCACCACACACTCAGCTCAGGGCAGGTGGTGACCAAAGGGGCCATGCCGCTTGGTGGTGGTGGGCAGATCACTGTAACCATGGGGACCGTAAATGCTTGTTTCTCATTGATAGAGCTGTAGATGCTTGATTCTAATTGGGAGAATGTGGTCAGGTGAAATGCCATGTACCATATAATGGATCCATGTACCATATAAGAATAAACCTGAGGCTTGGCTCTCTCTCTTCTTTCACTCTTTATACTCTTCCTTTCTCTTTTTGCCTGTATTGATTTCACCATAGCCTGCTTACACAACCACAGATTCCAGCCAGGGACTGTATATATGGATATATTCCAAAAAGGCCAGGCGTGTTGTCACATACAGTTTCTAAGAATAGCCATGGGACACTACTGTGTCTAATTCTCTCGGATAAATAAATCCCCGTCGACTGAGCTAGAACACTTTATATGATGTCCTGATTGGTCGGATTAAATGTAATTAGATATATATTAAAGTTCAAATTTGACCGTCCTGACAGGCCTATAGGCGTTAACGGCCAGACGCAACTGGCATACAGTGCCTAGAGCCCCTCACAGGTGGCCCCAGTGTGGCCAATGTCATACTACACAGGGTCAGTTAGATAGGGTAAGTGCTAAACTATTACATAGGGAACTGAAGATAGATAGTGTCCTTGTTTATATTCCCATAATGGATTATAGAGCACATATATATATATATATATATATATAAATCATAATCAATGCACTTAAATCCACTACTAATCAAAGTGTATCTAACAGGTCTGTTTTACAGTTTCTTCTACAGTTAAGCCCCTGTCACACATCACCGGATTGGAGGAAATGGAAAGAAACTGATCAAAGTCCGTTGATGGTCCGGTTTGTGTCCGTACAAGTTTTGAACATGCACAAAACTTGGAACGGATGCTGCCGGATTAACGTCTACTTTTCTTGTCCGGTTTGAGTCTGTTTCATCTGCTTACCGTCCATTGGCTATCTATTCATGTCCTTTTCATGTCCGTTTCATGTCCGTTTCAAATCCGTTCGTCCAGCGGCCTTTGATATCGCAACATTTTGATACATTTTAATACATTTTGATACTTATGATGCCCGGACTAGACAATTCTGTCTGTTGCTCAATCCGGTGATGTGTGACAGGGCCTTTTAAGTTGCATACCCTGTTGGTTTTGCGTTTCTATTGACCAGTATAATCAGTGATGAAAGTGGTCTCCAGCAAAACACGCGGAAATCAAGCCGAGATTATTACACCGACGGCGAATTTCCGCGAAAACTCGGATCTTCTCCCATAGACTTAGCACTGGCAGGGAATCCCGGAAAAATCCCGGAAGTCAGGTTTGAACTATCGTTGTTTTTCCGATATTATCACCCCCTACCTAACTTTTTGCTATTTGGGTTTGATGTTGTAGCAACATGTAAGGTCATATAAGAACGGGATTCGAACCAGCAAACTTGTTACATACATCTTCCTTCCTTTGAATTTTGCTTAATCGAACGACATGAGACCAGTACATTATATTATATAGTGGCATTTATTTTCTTTCAGTTTGTTACAGTTTTTGAGTCATAATGTTGTGATTTAGAGGTTGAGGTTTCCAGGCACTTAACCCTATAGAGACAAATTCATACAGTAGTTGGGTTGGGTGGGACGGTGAATTTAAGCTGGAGAAGAACACGTCCCTTCGATTGAAACGCTCTAGTAGAAGTAAATTTAGAATTTCTACTACGTCACAATGTGTTTATAAGAATTACGCTAGGTGGCGCGTCGAGTGGCGGCCATTTACTTAGTTAACCGAGACAATGGTAGGGGGTGCCAAGGATCGTGTCCATAGTTACTGAGTGTGGTGGTCTTGCGCGCTCAATTACCCATGTTGCGAGCAACATGGACAATATTAATCTGTAAATATAAAAAAATCGCGAAATCCGCGAAACCGCGGAGATCTTTCATCCCTGTATAATGTCCTTTATTTTAGTTGAAATACTAACATAGGAGATATTTGACATGCAAATATTAAATTAATTGGGGTTTGCGTGTCAAAGCTGTGACACCATATCCTTCTGCAGGAACAGATTCTATAAAAGTGACTTCATTATTCCTTTCTACGTTGTCTTGCTGCGCGATTAGTAATACTAGGACAAGACGCTAAACTGAATCAGATCAGTGTCAGGATAATGTGACTGATTGGTTTATAGGGTCATCATGCCAGCGGAATAATATCGCAAAGGGGCAACCCTATAAGACCAACTAAGGGTACTCAGTTGTTCCAAGTTGGTTCCCGTCTGGAGTAATCCTAGGGTGGGCACCCAACACACAACAGCATACTGATGCGCTTATTATGTGAAGATGATCAGCGACAAATAAAGCCGATGGTGGATCCCACCCACAAGGCCCTAGGAAGAGTAATGGGACATGCCAGGAATCAGGTAATGTATACAAAACAACGCAGCACCAGGACGCCTATGGTGCTCCCATCGGGGTGCCCCATGATGCAATTGGGATCTTGCAAGGCAGCTGCAAGACAGCAACAAGGGTAAATGCTTTGTTACTCCCGCAGCCTTGTCTCTGGTTGGTTGATTGTTGGAGTTTTACTTCCTGTCAACAGCTAACGTCAAATCAAGATGGTTACCAATGTGTTGTAAAGTCTACGGCTCTGTGGTTGTGTAGGCAGGCTATAGTGAAATCAATACAGACAAAGAGAAAGAAAGAGTATAAAGTGTGAAAGAAGAGAGAGATTCAAGCCCTCTGGTTTATTATTTATATGGTACATTGATTCAGTGTAGAGTATCACCCCACCCTATTCACCCAATGGGAAATAAGCATTCTTAGCTCTACCAATAGGGATCCAGCATTCCTGGTCCTCATGGTTACCAGTGATCTGTCCACCATCACCAAGCTGTATGGCTCCCCTGGCCATCACCTGCCTTGAGCCTGAGTGTGGTGATCCTACCTAGCAGAGGGGGGAGGGGGTAGGCTCTGAGTGCCCCTTACACACAACCCTGCCAGCACCACTATGTATATTTACATCTCACTCAGGCACCACCAGCACCTACATATATACATACATGCACCTGGTCACGTATACCCAATTATTAATAGAAAATTTGCATTCCCCCACCAATGCATTAAATCGGAATATTTTACAGTGTGACAGTGAACCCTCATGGGAACTGTATAGTGCTGCCCCACTGGGAGACTAGGCCACCGGTACCATGACCTGATATCCCACTCATTCACATTATCCTGATACTGTGCTAACCAACCCTTGTTGTATCCTATTAATGCTGACCACCTGGTTAGTATCAATTTTTGATGTGACTAGACCGGGATTCGAGTTCCCAACCTTCCGCACGGGAAGCCTCTGCTTTGCCGATTCGGTCGTCAGCACTAGGTTGTCATCGCCGGTCGTCAGCACTAGGTTGTTTGTTTGTTGTTGCTTTACGTCCGAGCAACATCTAAGGTTATATCAGGATGGGTGCCGACTTGTGACAGTGCGCACTCATGGCGACTTTATAGTGCTACCCCACTGGAAGACCAGGCCGCCAGCACCATGACCTGATATCCCACTCAGTGACATTATCCTGACACTGAGCCAACCAGTCTCAGCACTAGCAGATCAATACATATTTGTAACCAAAGAATATTAGGAGCTATGCTGCACTTAGTGTCAGTGTAGATTAGCAGAATTAAAGTTGCATAGTCAAATTGTTTTGAGTTCATGTCATTTTTCTGAGATAAATATCTTGAATTGATTATTATAACCGACCTTACATTAGTTTGATGTAACCTTTATTTGAAAATGCTACGTCATGAGATATTTGAAGTGCAAACATGTGAACATATTTTCAGCAAGGAAGCGAAAACTCTGACACCATAGGCTTCTGCCGTATCAAATTGATTCAATGTGCCCTTCTATGTGATAACACATGCTTAATACCGACCCACCCTCTGGGGATGCTAAGGACTAACATGCATACATATACACATAAACAATACTCCTATTCAGAAGAGGTGGAAAATGAAACCACCAAAATCCAGCAAACGGAAACGGAAATAGCACTGTATGGGTGCAGACATTTGTATACTTGTGTTGAATAACAGAATAAACAAAATCCAGCAAATGGAAACGGAGATCGCTCGTCAAACTTCGGTACGGAGCAAGCAGGATGGACGACAGCTATTGGTTAATAATAGAGTCGAGAGTAAAATAAATGCCAACTGCCATTGAATGTACCGATATGTGCAGTGCAAACCTTGATTATATTCAAAATTAATAGAAATAAAGAATAATTTGGCATAAACATGGATGCACAAATGCAATATTAATAGTTTATTCCGCGGAAACGATGGCCGTATTTGATTATCATGACCGCGACTCGGATCACCCGAATTGCTAGAATTTCAAAACGAACACCACAAGTGGAGTAAAAAAATACACACGCAATCATAAAATACTTTGCTGTAGTTATATCGGGGGGTCGGTCCTAAGCATAGCTTATTCATATTAAGTGCATCAGTGCCTAACTTATATATGTAGACTCAAATATAGATAATTGCTTTGAATCTGTCCATTATGAAAATGTTATGCTTCATCGGACTATTCAGCTTTGAACAGATGTGCAGTTTGAATAATGATGTTTGTTCCTGTGGGTGTAAGCCTGCCAATTGCACGCTGATGGATGCTGCACATTCGTGTGCCACTCCATATGTTGCACACTGAGGTAGGCGCATGCAGATTGAGTGATGTTTCAGGTGCATGTCAATGGGCATGCATACAGTCCACGCGTCAATTAGGCTCACCACACATATTCCCGTGATGGCCGATCAATCCTCAAAATTGTGGTTTACCCACACATCAGGAGTTTACTGCCATTGGTAATATTATTATTGCTAAAGTTCCCAACAAGATTGCAAATGTTGCCACTGATATAAAACACTGGTTGCATTTTGAGAGTAATAAGCTTGCACAAGGAGTTGATTAAAAATATCGTTGCACACTGGTAAGGTGACAGGAATAATATATTATATTATATCATGTTCTGATAAACATAGGTGAGTATTATATAAATGGAAATATAATTCCTGCACTCATAATAGGTTCAAAAACACAACACTGCTAATATTAGTGTTTATTGAGTTTATAATTATTAATGCAAGGTTGATTGGGGCACAGGCGTCCCTCGCATGAGATGGGGAGTTTGAGTCCCGGTCGAGTCAAACCAATAACTTACAAAATTGCTACTTGTCGCTTCCTGGCTTGGTGCTCGGCGTTAATATGATACAGCAAGGACTGGTTAGCTCAATGTCAAGATGTGACTGAGTGGGATATCAGGTCATGGTGCTGGTGTCCTGATTTTCCAGTGGGCCAGCACTATAAAGCCACCATGAGTGCACAGTGTCAATGGTTGGCACCCGTCCTGATATGACTACGTTGATTGTTTATTAACGTCTTGGCATCTCTCTTTATTAATATTGAACAAGTTGAAACAATTATTATTTCTTTCTCTTCTGATTTTGTTTCTTGAATGTAACAAATAAAGAGTTACTATTCATCCGATGTAAATGTGGTTGCTTATGCACCTCAGCATTTCTACCTCTACAACTATCAATATTGTCACTATTAAAATACAATGAAAGCTAGTCGGTTAGCAACTAGTAACACACATATACATCTCTCTCAGCATGTCCACAGCACAATTTAATTCGTAGTTTCCGGTCGGGAGCCTCCATCACTGACATCATGGATTAAACTTGTCCATGCGTTAATCTATTTTATTTGTTGGCGATAGTGCATTTTGTTTTAAATTATGCAAACCCAATTAGTGCTGCATGCCTGCGAGGGTGTGTCAGGGGGGAACGCTGATGCCATAAACCAGTTTTAATTATATTAGATTTACAGTAGGTTTCAACTCAGGCCCGTCCAGCTGTGTTTTAATGCATCGGCTTATTTTCTTGTTTCGGTTAGATGATACAATTATAGGCTTATGACACGCAGCTGATATAACTTATATCAATTATAAAGCGGCTGTCACATCTCGCCGGATTGGGGGATAAGGAAAGAAACCAAACAAAGTCTGTTGATAGTCCGGTTTGTGTCTGTACAAGTTTTGAACATGCACAAAACTTGGAACGGATGACATCTACGTTTCTTGTCCGGTCTGAGTCCATTTAGTCTGCTTACCGTCCGTTGGCTATCCGTTCATGTCCGTTTCATGTCCGTTTCATGTCCATTTCATGTCCGTTTCATGTCCATTCGTCCAGCGGCCTTTTTTTTTTTTTTCTTTTTTTTTTGGTCCATTAGTTGTTTAAGCAGGAGAAATTTCAGTCATAGACAACTGGTCTTCCTCATTCCACTGCTGGTCGATAGAAAGCCCAAGCCTACACTTTTTACCGACCCAAGGGATTTTTAACCTCCCACACCACATAGACATGGTATGAGAGCAACCGGCCTTTGATGACGCTGTAAGTTATACACAGTGGTGCAAATCCAAATTGGCAGAGCTGGGGGCATGGGGAATCGAACCGCCGACCCTCAGATTAGGAATCTGACCTAGAAAAAAGTCAGACACTCTAACCACTCCACCACAGAGAACATCACAACCCGAGAACATCACAACCCAGAGAACATTTGACCCGATATTTTGACACATTTTAATACATTTTGATACTTATGACACCCAGACTAGACAATTCTGTCCGTTGCTCAATCGGGTGACGTGTGACAGGGGCTTAAGTCATTGAGTTGTGCAGGGACCTTATCTCGGGATGCTTCATGTGGTACACAGACCTTTTCGGTGATGGAATGAAATGGAATTGGAATAAAACAAGATGTGATCATCATCATCATGCTGTCAGTCACAATGCGACAAAGACTGCTTTCATTACTTGACTGCCGCTCTCCACTTAGCTAAGTACATTTCATGAAAGCTGCCTGCAAAAGTGTTGAATTGCTGCTGGCTTTTGCAAGTTACCAGCGGCACTCTCTCGGGGAGCAAGTAGAGGTTTCACACCGGCAAGAACATGTCCAGACAGGCGCAAAACTATTTGTCCCTGCAGTGGCTGGTCGGGAGATGTTGGGAGTTCCATACATCAACCGCCCTTCATGCTGCCACAGTGACATGGAAGTATGGGGTGAATCTTTTATCTACCCCTTCCCATGCTCAGGGTTGTTCACTCCACTCGCTCGGAAGTAAAACCTCTTTAACCGACCATCTCCACAGATCGGCCACTCCCCTATATCGATCGCTTTATTTGGCTTCTAAACAATGGCCCATACGATACCATAGTCATCATCATCATGCTGTCGGTCGCGATGCGACAAAGACTGCTTTTATTACTTGACTGCCGCTCTCCATTTAGCTCTCTGCTGTGAGAGTTGCATCTATGAGTCGTGTCTTAATGTCTCTCAGCTTCAGGTTTCATTTCATGAAAGCTGCCTGCAAAAGTGTTGAAGTGCTGCTGGCTTTTGCAAGCGGCACTCTCTTGGGGAGCAAATAGAGGTTTCACACCGGCAAGAACATGTCAAGACAGGCGCAAAACTATTTGTCCCTGCAGTGGCTGGTCGGGAGATGTTGGGAGTTCCATACATCAACCACCCTTAATGCTGCCACAGTGACATGGTTTTCTGTTTAGGGTTTGCTCCCTTAGCCTTCGGTTCTGTCAAGAACCTGTACCACAAGGCAGTGGTTTACAACTCTGCAGGGCAGGGGCGTCAAACTCCCTGAGGTATTGCTATACCTGCAATACCTGCATACCATAGTCAAGATTACAACAAACTCCCTAATCTGATCACCTCCCTAAATCGATCATTTAAAGTCGGCCCCATGGTAGGTTAACTTATAGAGGTGTTACTGTATTCATATTTAATGTATATTTATAACGTTAAAGGATGTATATATCTACTGTTTCTTTTTAAACATACTTAGCAATGACGTATGCATAGGTAATCAGGGGTGGTACTGCCTGAGGCTCGGTCGGTGTTTCACTATGCATCAAGTACATTGTGTCTGTGTTTACACGCACTGAACATCTATCCACGAACGAAGCAATAAGGAAATGAATTATAAATAAATCAATCAAACTGGCCAGGCAGGGTAGCTGAAGGGATTGAACACCCGCTTTCCTTGGAACAGGGAGTGTAATTTGAATATGTTCGTTTCAAATCCAGCCAAGTCAAGCGAATGACTCAACAAATTGGGTTGATCACCCAATTCCCTTGTAGCAGTGAGTGGGATTTGAATCTGGTTTCAAACCCAGTAAATGACTCAAGAAATTATATTTCTTAAGGCCTAGGCATGTGCACAACATTGATTCAATGAGGCAAGAGGGAATTTTTTTTAATTTATCTTTATTGAGGCTGTATTTATACTGTCCATAGCATTATAAGCCCGGGTACCCAGGCTTGTTTTTAATGCTGGCCAGTTGTAGTGTTGGTGTTATCTTACCACACAGTAGCTGCTGATAAGTTATTTGATTGCCTGCATTTCAGTAGCAGATAGATAATTGGTTGGTATGGTTAGTAGCCTATGTTGGTTGGAATGGAAGGAATGAATGGCCTTAGAAAGAATCAAATTCTTGGTGGTTAGAATTGCCTCTACGTAATCAACCAACATAAGACAATAAATAAAATAATGTTTAAAACAATACGATTGAATCGGTTAACACACTTCCCTGGAGAGATTAAGAATAGTCGTCTTACAAAAGCCAATTATCCAGCGACACTTTTGTGTATGTATTTCAGTGATGAATGAGAATGTCGACCAGTAGAGTCCAGGATCCTGGTCACGTCACCAGTGTCAACAGGCGTATCCCTAACAAAATGGAACATGGGCCCAGATAAGGATTGGAATCCTGCCTTGGTTCTGTCTCACCAGGGCAAGTCTCCTAACCATTATGTCCCCCGGGCACCCTGATGCAAATACCCAACACACGTCTATATGTCTATGTCGGGTTTCACGTGGAGAGGTGAGTTAAATACATAATAATGCCCATATATATGATAAACCATTTGTCGCCTGTAATAAGCTCTGTACTGGTCCTCCCCCCACCCCCACCCCACCCCCTCCAGCTGGTGTGGAAGGTGGCGGGTACCAGCATGCACCTCGCCCCCCCCCCCCCCCCCCCCCCCCCATGTGCAGGGAGGGAAACCGCCACACAAGCTTTTTTTTATATGTATATATGACAGTGGCAGTCCAAATACAAATATAATGTAATGCACTGTTGATTGTACCACTGTGCTTCACTGGATACAATACCTCAGGGAGTTGGACATACAGCTGGTCCAATGTGATACTAACGATCAAACCCAATCAGCAGGACCAATATTGCTGTCACTGTGTCAGGTGACTAAAGACACTAAAACAACAAACTCATATAACTAACCATGATATGGGTAACACTCGAATATTCCCAGTGAACTGACATTCATATATTCCTTGTCTAACTCCAATTGAACAAACCCTACATTCAACCATATTACTACTTTGCCAAATACATAGAGAATATAACTTCTGTTTATATTCTAAATACCATGAAAATACTCACATCGATCCAACTAATATTGATGTAGTCATGTAGTCATACATACAATTGGTAACCATATTTCTGTGGAACTCATGCATAACTGTCAGAATGCAATTGAGCTTTATGCTGCAAATTGTGTATTCACCAGTTATTGTTAGCTCACCTTATACACCTTATCATAATAATAATTTAGAAGATAATTTCAGTAATTAGTAGGTAAAAGATTGAATCAAGTGGAAGTGCTACCTCTCCCTGTACTACAACAAGCCAAGGCTATCATTGACCCTATTGGTGACCTACACCCGATATTAACTACTCAACTTACTTATTACATCACCTACTCAGGCATTCACTAAGCTATCATAAACCACTGACTCTTTGATGATCTACATGATCCACCTAACTACTGATCATACCACTCCTTATTATCACTGCATGACCATATTGACTACCGATGTTCACAATGTTCACTATTGCCTATGATGGCCTGATGATTACTTGTTGATACTTCATTCACGCCACTTGATACATTGTTCACTGTTGTAATCAGATACTTATTGCTTCTATGCTTGACCTTCCTTGAACTCCAATAAAGTTCCATAATATAGCTCCGTCTCGTGTCGTGAATTGAAACATAATTGTTGTTTTACCGAGTCTGATAGCCTTGGCTTGTTGTAGTACAGGGATAGGTAGCACTTCCACTTGATTCAATCTTTTAGCTACTAATTACCGAAATTATGTTCTAAATTATTATTATTCCCATTTTTCTCTGTTTTCTTGTTTTCCTCCCTTCGGCAGACCAAAGTTCCTTACATTCCCCACGGGTTAGGGTGGTGGGAACTGTACTATAACAAACCGAGGTAAAAGAATAATTATGTGTCAACTATACCCAAGTAAGTCTCACATAATTATTCTATTTCACCTCGTCCCCTAGCCTTCTGGCTAATTATAGCAGAGGGAGATATTTACCTAATCATAATTTCGGTTTCATCTTTGTATTGTTAGTTTTCTTATTTGAATTGAACGATGAGTTCAATTACTTCTTTTAAACATAGTTGTTCTCTGAGGAGCTCTCAGCCAAGTTATCTTTTCTGAACCCTTTTTTGTGATGTCTTTGTGAATGTTAAGACATTTGCCTCTACTTGTATAGAGTTGAATTGTTTTTATTTAGACCCAAATCCCCTGTTATAGGGCTAGGTAGATCATATGTAGCATTTATAAACCTGGTATATTTTAATATACTGTTTTCATATTTCACGTGAACGTATACATTTTTATCAGCGTAGTCATTCTATGAATCTATAAATCCTATCATGTAGTCATTCTATGAATCTATAAGATCCTATCATGGAAAGGCTATTTTCCTCAAAACCCCAAGGCTTTGCCTTGCCGAATCACCCTGTCTGGAGGTAAATCCTATTTTATATCATTTGACAGCGAATCTCATGGGGTTACTAGCTACCAAGTTGTCAAACTCTTTAGGATATGCTGATATGGGGTCAATTTAATGACCTCTCCACAGGTAGGTTACACTCTACCATGAAATCCTATCTTATATGTCATCACAGACTAGACTCTTTGTTTGTTTTCTATATCCTGGCAACAGTCATGATATAAACAATAGGGTAATGTGATGGACTAGCACTAACCCGATCATGATGTGCACTAACAGGATCCTGATGTGCAAATTGTAAAATCTGGTACTGCCATAGGTGTTTTTCTCTGCCTTCCTCTGCTCTTCACGTTGCTCAAAGTAGCCATGCAGAGTGATGGTTTCATCATGTAAACCTGGATTCAAACCATATCAACCCGTATCATACTACTATGAAAAATAGTATGTAAACCTGATGATGTATGCCTAAAGCACATATAGGGCTGAGTCCTCCTATTGATTTCATCCCAAATCTTATGCCATCCAGGTCAGTTTCTTAACTTGATTCTGTGTGTGTATACACAAAATATGTAGTCATCCCTCAAGCTGTTCTTGGGTATGTTTTTACTACCATGTCTCTGTCCCTGTTACTTTCCAGGACCTCTGTTCTTATGTACAGATATGATGTCTGTGCCTCTTTGCATCACACCATCATATTTCTGCCCCGATGTAGATAAAGCACATTTGTATTTCATGTGCATTGGCCAGTGGTAGCTGTATCACCTTACCAGATACTGCAACTAGGTGGATTACCAGAATGGTGTGTGCCTATGGTTATTTAAAACACATGTCTTTGCCTATGTTGGCACCTCATGTCACTCATGGTCTATACCTATAGCCACCCATGGTCTATGCATACTTCGATTTATGGCCTTGTTTACAATTTCTAAATAAAATGAAGGTAAGCCTTCTAATTTTCATTTTTGCCTCACATGATTGAAGGCAAATTTATCCCATCCTGCGATGAGCTAAAGAATGTTTATGACAAGTTCTCATCTGGGTCAAGCGTAAGGTTACATTAAGCAACAACTGAAGCTGCTATGGATGCCTTCAAAATTGATTGAGCTGTGACAGCTTCCTCATACGTTATATGGCACTGTGTAATTTATTACTTTTATTAGCCATTGATCTAAATGTGTGAAGTGGTAGCTGAACCATATTGGTCATAGCAATACTATTTTGTATGGATTTATTGAGTATTCTGTAATAATTAACTACTAATCCCATTTAGTCACTGCAATAATTTCAAAAGTGGATATAACTAATCACTTTTTCTCTTGGATGGTGAGGCATCATGATCACTGACTATTACCCATATGCTATGCAGTTAAGTCTGCTCATCCGACTGATACAAGTTGGGCAATTTCCGCTCTCTAAGTTAGAAGTGGAATTTGCTATCGTAAAATCTAAACTATACAATAGTAGTGTGTTTCCTAAGAAAAACCAACACCCAGTAATGATTTCCCCATTTTTAGTAATTTGTAGTTATATGTTGGGCTTAGTTAGGCCCTGTGTGTTCCTTGCTTGCCCAAGGAGTGTCCATTGTTGGGAGGTGTATGTAAGTCGTTAAATGTCTGCTGGTCTGTGCCTGTCTAGACAGCCAGTGAGGAGTGTATATTTGTGCCTATCACACTCAATCATTGCCTCAGCCAATAGAGTTGATTACCTCATGGTTAATTAGATACTACTACCCTGGCTGGGTATCTGGCCACAATTCAGACTGTGTAAACACTCCCCCATACAGCTAGTAGTACTGTGTGTGTATATGTATATATATATATATATAAATATATGTATGTAGCCTGGCCACTGAGTGCCAGTGTAATGACTTGGAATGTCTATTATAGTACCAATGTGAGTTGTACTAACATTTTTCTCTCTTGTCCCCTATCACCCATCTCATCTTCCATGAAATTCACATATCACTTAATTTGATATGTAAATAGTTCTAAGCACCATCTTGGCTGAATTGTAGAGCATCACAACTTAGGTTGCATAAGTGACCTTGATGCTCTACAATTCCATGTAGTAGCTTTCTTTTGCCATCAATACCATTTAAAAGAAAAATTGAATTTGCCATTAAACAAGCGATGCCAACTCCTTTTGTCTATTTTGTAAATAGAACGGTATCCCAATTGATTAAATTCATAACTAAAATAGCATAGTTTTCTTTGCTTAACCAATAACATAATCTCCCGGGATTAAGATTTAACTCTCCATGAATAGTGATACAAATAGCATTGTAAATACACATCGCCAAATATAGTTTGGATGCACTTAATCATTATTCATTGCATCTGCTCCATTACATGCGGGATCATGCTAGAGCCATCTGTAACCGGCACAGTGCAGCCCTCACAAGTCATGAATCACCCAGTACCACTAGCGCAGACTGCTATGATTTCATTATATATATATATATATATATATATATGTCCCTAACTTCCCAGACAAGAAGTCCTCTCAGCATTTAAGGCCATCTATCCAGCTAGACCCATCCGGCACCCTCTCCGCTCCGCTCGCCTCCCCTCTCCATTCCCTCCCATCCCTGCTCCCCTCCCCGCCCATATTTTGCCTCTTCCCGTCTCTTCTGCGACCTACTCTTCCCCTTCCCCTTCCCCACCATCCCTTCTCTTCCCCTCGCCTGCACTGCATTCCCCTACCCTCCCCTTTACCTCCAATGCCCCTATTCCGCCCTCCCCTTCCTCCCCATCCCCTCCCCCCTTCCCCACTTCTCCCTTCCCCATATCTCCCCACCCTTACTCACTCCTCTCCTCCCTTACTCACTCGTCCCATCCCTTCCCTTCCCTCCCGTACTCTCCCTTCCCTTCCCTCCGTACCCCTCCCACTCCTCCCCTCCCTTAATTACTCGTCTCCTCGCTTACTCACCGATCCCCTCCTTTCCATCCCTCTCCCGTCCGCTTCCTTCCATCCCGTCCCGTCCCATCCATTCCCCTCCCCACTCCTACCCTTCCTTACTCACTCTTTTCCTCCCTTACCCACCGCTCCCCTCCCTTCCCTTCCCCTTCCTTTCCTACTCCTACCCTCCCTTACTCACTCGTCTCCTCCCTTACCCAGCCATCCCCTCCCTTCCATTCCCCTCCCTTTTCTTCCCGTCCCATCCCTTCCGCTCCACTCTCCACCCCTACCCTCCCAACTCCTCCCCTACCTTACTCACTCCTCTCCTCCCTTCCTCACACGTCCCCTCCATTCCCTTCCCCTCCCACCCCTTCCTCTTAACTCCCCTCGCCTACCCTCCCCACTCTTCCCTCCCTTAGTCACCCCTCCCCTCCTCAGCCATCACCCCAACCCCCTCTCCTCCCCTCCAATTCCCCTACCCCACTCCTTCATGTGCATTTCCCAACCCATTGCTATGGAACATTTGGGTTACAGAATGTCATTGTTACATTCTGCAAATTGTGTATTCAACAGTTATTGTACACCTTATTCTATATACCTTTTGTGTGAATAACCCTGAATTGAAAAATGGCTGGAAGACCAGTGCTTCGGCACTGACAAAAGACTTATTCAGCAGAATAAACATATTTACCCCCCCCCCCCCCAAAAGTATTATGCAAATTATAATTACAAATTAACTATCTGCTGAAGTAGTAACTGCATACAATTCCAGTTCGATAAAAGTATTTAGTGTGCAGTCGATGAATATGCCTTGCTTGGTATTGCATGCCTTGGCGCTGACAGAAAAGTGGGTTCTGAGGAATAACCTGTTTTAGCAACAACAGAAAGGTGATTAGTGAGAAACAGTAGTCTTTGACAATGAAAGCTCTTTATGCCGCTTATACATGCTTGATGCTTGGACTACTCTCACTAAAATTTGCATACTCTAGAAGCGCGTCGAATAAATTCAGAAGCAATGAACGAAAGACAACAAATTTGATTATGCAAGTGCTACTCGACTCAGATAGATAAGAACAGCCTGCTTTGTTGTTAATCAGTTGGGTCAGCTTGCTGTTGAGAGGGGCGCATTCAGTCGGTACACTGGGGAAGCTGCTTCTTACTTACATGAATATTCCGCGGCAGACATTATCCAATGGAAATGATGTGTGGTGTGCCACAGCAGTACAATAGGTGGGCGGTGGGGAGAGAACTGGCTGGGAGCAGGGGCAAACGCAGAAAGTCATGGAGGAGGGCTTCCAAAAATGACAGGCCTGTGTAATCAGGTATAAATAGAGGGTCCTGATTTGGCATTTTTGGGGTTCCTAATTATTTTCACTGACATCTCCCCTACCTCGCTTGTAATTTTATTCGCGTCTTAAAGCAATTCATGATTTGTGTGATCGCAAGTTGATGTATACTCTGATTATTTAGAAAAAAGATTTGGGGGGAATAGGGGGTTGGGGGGGTGGGGGTCCTGGCAATAAGGAATCCCCCCGGCGTTTGCTCCTGGAGAGGGTTGGCGGTTGGCGGTTGTGGGGGAAGAGATGGGTGGCGAGTAGAGAGTGTGTGGTGGGGTGGTGCAGCAGCAGAGTTGGTTGTTGGGGTGTCATGTCCTGGCAACATATCAGAGGCAGGAGGAGAGGGTGTGGTGAGGTGGTGAGGGTGGGGTGTGGATAGGAAAGGGTATTATGAGAGGGGAAGGTGGGGTAAGGGAGGGAGGGTGGACAGAGTATGTGTTGGGGTAGGGGTGGGTACAGCGGTGGGAGGAAGGGAGGGTGTGGTGAGGTGGTGAGGGTCGGGTGGGGAAAGGGGAGGAGTTTATGAGAGCGGAAGGTGGGGTTGGGGAGTGAGGGTGGAATAAGTATTTGGTTTGGGTTAAGTGTGGGTCGAGCTGTCACAGGAGGTTTGATTGATTGATTGGTGGTTGTTTTACGCCATTTCGGCAACATAGGCCATATTCACGGCGAGAAATGTTTGTTTTTTGTTCAAACCATCGCTTTTACATGTAAAAGCAGACAATCAATTATGTGGCAATAGACACTCATTAAATTAGAAAGCTCACAATCATATATTTGTGGTCAAGGGAAACAAATTCCCATAGAAAAAGAAATGTTTTATTAATAATTGATAGAATTTATTTAGTAAACTATATGAGGTGGTACAGACCAGCTGCCCTCAAAAAGGCTAAAATGTTTTCCTGTTTTACTTTAGTGACAAGGTCATGCATATTGTCTGCAGTGTAGAATTGTTGGCACAGGGCCAACAAATCAACGCAACTTAGTAAAATGCATTTGACACCCAATACATTCAGGGGCAGGTTCCCCCTTGAGGAAAAAAATATGTGTAAGACACAAGTGGCCAATACGGCAGCGGCTAAGGACCATTTGGTCCCGCCGACCTCCCACTCATGTTGCCATTTGGATGTTATGTGGGTGGCTATTAGTGGTTTCAGATCAGAGTGAGGGATCAGACACAGTTCAAGATCACAGTTCAGGCCCTTCTTCGCAGCCCGATCAGCTTGTTTGTTTCCTTGTATGCCGGCATGGCCAGGCACCCAGCACAGGTGGATGTCATACCCAACCGTCGCCAGTTGGTTCATTTTATAAATGACCATTGCTAGAATAGGGTGATTTGTTTTCAGTCCAGCAACAGCCAGGAGGCAAGAGAACGAATCACTGTATATAACATAGTTAGTGTGGTTGGATACCTCGATACACTCCGATGCGAGAAGGAGTGCTCGGGCTTCTGCAGTGATCGGGCAAACGTATGCCAAATCTTTCCGTATGTACACCATATATGTATATATGTGTATACATACGCATATATACATATATATGTGTTATATATACGCATATATACATATATACGCATATATACATATATATGCATATATATGTGTATATATGTATATATATGTATATATATGTGTATATATGCGCATATATACAAATATGTACATGTAGATATGTATATATACACATATATATGCATATATATATGTATATATGAGGGGTTCAGGCGCAAAACCATGTAAATGCCATTTTCATGAAAACTGAGATAACCAATGAAGTCAGCACTTCTTAGTCCCTAATAGCCAATGAGCAAATCAATTTTGTTTCAAAACCTGGTAAGTCCTATGTGAAATTGGACCTAAAATACGGTTTTGTTGCAAAACCTCATGAGCGCCATTTGAGTTTGTCTGCAGAACCACGTAAGTTGTAGAGGGCCAATCATCGGCGCGCATCAGATCACATGATGCACAAAATGGGGCTGCCCAGAATCACTATTTTTGTGCGCTGATTTTGCTAGATTCGTTCAGTCTACGACCATTAATTATGGAAACATATGATGCAATTGATGAAAACGTGATGTTTTCACCATCGGGAAAGCATAAACGACGTCAGCCACAAAATTCCACGCGTTCTAAAGCCAAAGCAGCTCGCTACAGTGGAGAAGGTTTGATTCCGCGTGTCAAATGCGCACATAACAATACCGTGTGCACTGCCCAAACTTTGACAGATAATGATTTACAGTACATCAAAGGGCAGCTGTATGTGACCACAGATAAAGTTAAGCAAGATGCAATCCTTGTGTCTCACATGGATATAAGCCAGGTCCATCGCTGAAGGCCAAGAGTAGAAAATGAAGAAAGGGCACAAAACAGAGGCGTGTCGATCAAGTACAGCTTTGTGAAGGAAGATATAACAAAGATTTCAGTATGCCAGGCTTCATTTCTCAGCATTTTGTGTAAGTATGGTGACCATAAGCATTATTATAGGAAGTCATAGATCATTGTATCCTAATGTAATTTTCATGGTGGGGGTGGGGTAATATATTTTTAGTTACAGTCAACTGAAAAAGGTATTATTTCCCTGGTATTGTTATTATTTTTGTCTTCCACATACGGCAAGACATTTAACCTATTTTATTTCAGATATTTCATATTCGTTTTCCTAATGTCATTTTCATTGTGGGGGCAGGGTAATATATTTTTAGTTATAGTCAACTGGTACTGTTATTATTTTTTTCTTCCACATACGGCAAGACATGTAATCTATTTTATTTAAGATATTTCATAGTCTTAATGTTGTTTTCCAGGACTCACACGCATTATGTTTTTGAAGAAAAAATACACCTAATGATTAAAACCTGTAATAAAAGTGTTCATTAGCTTTGTTATATTGAATTTAATTAATTCTTTCAGGTGTCAATGAATATCGAGTCCAGGGCATCGTGAGGTACTGGCTTGAGCATGTTAGATCTCCTCCAGAAAATCGTGGTGGTTACAGGAGAGCTGCAGAAAATGAGGGGAAGAAGGAGAGCATTCAAAATCATATAAAGTCCTTCACTTGCAGAGCTAGCCACTATGCTTGTCGAGGTGTGCCAGGGATGAAGTACCTTCCTAGTGATTTAAGTGTTGCAAAGATGCACAAATTGTTCCAGACGCAGAATCATGACAGGATAACGTACTCATTGTATTGGAGCATTTTTGTGTATGACTTCAATCTTGCATCTGGTCACCCTGCCACAGATGTATGTTCCACATGTATGAAATTCCGCATGAAAATTAAGGATCTAGAGCAAACCCCTGATGAAAAGCGAGAAAATATTCTGCTCTATGGGTTGCATCGTCGCCGTGCCTGTCAATTTTACAACAAGATGAATGAAGTGGGAGATAGTTTCACTGTCTGTTTTGATGTCATGGAAAATCTTGTTCTTCCGAAGTCCCCAATAGGGAAAACGTATTATTCTCGCCAGTTATACATGTATGTGTTTGGGATTGTTCATCACCGAGGTAGAGGGGAATCGCAGGGGAAAGATGACATTCATTTATATACATGGCTTGAACATCAGAATGCCAAAGACAGCAATACAATTGCTTCTGCATTACATGATTACTTAGGTTCAGTGGTTAACATGGACATAAGTCAAACTGAACTCCTACGTTTGTTCTCAGATTCTTGCTACGGCCAAAATAAGAACAGAACATTAACGTGTTATCCATGTTGTTTGCACTGTGCAACCAGAAGTACCCAAATCTTACTGTTGAATACAATTTCCCAATTCAGGGACACAGCTTTCTTCCTGCAGACCGAGTGTTTGGAAGGATCGAGCAAGAAATCCGAAAGAAGAAAACAATATTAATGCCAGAGGAATACTGTGAGATTCTGAGGAATCATGGTACTGTTCAGGTGTTTGGAAAGGATTGGATGTGCTATGATTACAAAGCAGAATCATCAGTTTCACAAAACGTCAAAGATCTTTCAAAATTAGTGAGGCAAGAGTGCTACAGGTTTCTAAAAATAAGTTGGGGTTCAAAAGTGCATTTGCTGGGGAATTTTGCCAACACTCCCTTCTAAAAAGGGGGAAAAAGTGGGCACAGTTCAATCCTTCACTACTGGCTGATATTAACTGCATGAAAGTGCCTAAGAAGCAGGATGTTATGAAGCTGCTGAAACAGTTGGATGTAAATCAAGAGGTTTGTAATTACTATGAGAATGCCCTCTCTCATGTTGGCAATCAGAACATTGTGCAGGACCTTGAGGATAGTGGTGATGATTAGTAAGCTTATGATGGAAATATAATGTTACACACTCTGCCTCTGTGAGCAGGAATTATGTGGGGCGGGGCAAGTTAATTCAATATTATGAGACAATACTTTAACACTCGCTAGCCCAATTTCAGTAAATCAATGGATGTGTTTAAATTGGGGTAATGGGGGTTAACTGACTGAATTTTCATGTAATCTTTCTTTTCGTGTAATCTCTGTGATGACTTCTAATGGCAAATGGAGTATATTGTGACTGGACTAGCATTATTTTCCTGTCATCTCTCCATAATTATGACTCTAGAGTAAGGATCTTATTGTGATTGTTATTAAACTGGGATTTCATAATCGTTTAAATAATTGTCAGTTTTAACACTTTCTGAAGACGAGGAAGAATAGGCCTACTGCCAAACTTTGGTATATTCATAGATAAGAAAGGGTGTTCTTTTGAATATATAATACATGCTTCACGTTTAAGATATTTCTAATTGTGTGTTCTTTGATTCTGCAACATTTCCATAAGATTAGTCTTTGACAATGGACTTACCTGGTTTTGCAAACAAACCGAAAGTGGACTTACTTGGTTTTGCAGAAAAATCAATAAAAATTGGTTAATTAATGAGTTTTGGAATAAAGGTTCATTTATCACTTTCATAGTATTTGTTCATTGCCCATAACCCTTTAATAACAAGAAAAGTGGAATTACTGAGAATTATATTTATGGTCATATACATATCGTGATTTTAAAACAAAAGAGGTCGGGTGGACCTACTTGGTTTTGCGTCTGAACCCCTCATATGTCTATATATGCACATATATATGTGCATATATGTATGGATCTATGGATATGCTGGTACTGGTAGTACCCCTAACCTCAAACTTAAAGACACGTTTTGGCAGCAGTCATGGCTCAATGACCATGACCCACATCCACCCTAAGTTTTTCAATTGGACAGTTTACAGTGCAAACCCACCCTACCTTCTTTGTGTTTCCGTTACCTTGCTAGCCATATATACCAGGTTAGAGGTAGTCATGCATCGTTGCCCCACCTGACCCCCCCCCCACCCACCCACACACAGAAAGTAACAAAATAGCCACACAGCATCACTGGTCTGCAATCCACACCCCTACCAGCCCACCACTAGCCACACCATTCTGGTCAATGATGATGTGGTGATATTTATTTACATTTTATTTAATTTATATTTAAATTTATTTATTTATTATCCTTACTATTTAATTGTTTTCAACTTATTTCTAGCCATATTGTTTGCTCGTTATTCACAGCTGGCCAGCATTGAAAACAAGCCTGAATACACAGGCTTATATGCTATGGACAGTATAAATACCGCCTCAATTAAAAAATAAAAAAAAGAAAAAAAAAAAAGAGGGTAACTGGTTCGAATCTTGGAACCAGAAGACTTTAAAAATAAAGAATGTCTCAATAATTTGTTTCTAAATACATATACCTAGATCGACATTAGTCGACTTTAGCCGGGTCGACTTTAGCCGGGTCGACTTTACCCGCCACGACTTTACCAGGCGCGACTTTACCCGGGCGGGGGGGGGGGGGGAGACGCAGGCACGGCCGGGGGTGTCGATGATAGCTCCCAGGGAGCAGGTGGTGGTGGGGGGGGGGGGGGGGCAGGTGGTGGGGGCTGCTGACCACATCAGGGCTGGGGACGGCGGGGGTGCTGTCGTCATCTCGGGGCCGGGTGTGCTCGCGGGTCGCCGTGGGGGTGGGAGCATCCGGGTGCGTGCGGCGGGGGGAGGGGGGGGGGACCCAAGTAGGATGTGGTGGCAGGGGGGACTGTCTCCGGTCTGGGGGAGGTGCCCCGCCGGCGGATAAAGAATCCGCCGAGGGCCCCCCCCCCCCCCCCCCCCCGCAGTTGCGCGCTCACGGTTCTTCTTTGTGTAACAGACATCCTCACTATGTGTGGTCAGGGATGCGCCTGACGTTGGCGCAGCAGGCACATCCCTGGCGCTGTCTAGTAGATTGGTCTCAGTGAGCCTCGCCAGCCCCCGCACGATCGCATGAGGCGGGGTCACGGTTCCACGCAGCGCAGGGCGTGCCGTAGGCCTTCCTGGTGTAAGGCGGATGCGCCTCACCCTGTGAGGCCCGTGGCTGAGCCTTGTCGCAAGCCAGCTTGGCGGCCCGCTAGGTGGAGGACGAGGCTATGGCGGTCGTGGTGGTGAGGGTGAGGGCCTCGAGGCAGATGGCATTGATAGCTACAGGGTCTTCCTATCCGTCCGGGAGTCTACCATCCGCGATCCAGGTGAATATTGTCTCAGAATATCGGCGGACAGTACGACAGGGAGCCGTGAGGTTGTCGCGGAGCACAGTAATGGTATGGTGAGTGCCGGCGGGGATGGAGTCGGAGGGGAATGAGGCGTGGGACTCGAGCATCCGGAGGGCGAGGCTGTACTCATCCTTAGAAGACTTCCCCCCTTCTTCACCCCCTTCCCCTCCGCCCCCATCTCAACTCGGTCATGGGGAAAGATATATCCGGCAGGAACACCTTTTATTTGAATACTGTGTTGAGCCTCGGCGGTGCAGTCCGGTGCTGTCCTAGTGATGCGGCAACCGGCGGCGCGGGCTTACCCTCGGGCAATAGAAGGCATGCCAGTTGAGTCGTGGAGGTGGGTCCCAGTGGTGCAGCACTATAAAAGTGTCATGAATGTGCACTGTAACAAGTCGGTACCAGTCCTGGTATGACCTTAGATGTTGCCCGGACATAAAACCCCAAGAACCAACCCAACCATTATTACTATAATAAAGATACACTCTGCTCTACACCATGCCACATCTGGCGATACAACCTCAGCCAGATTATATTCCACTAATTTCAGAATTGTTTTTTTTTGGTCCATTAGTTGTTTAAGCAGGGGAAATTTCAGTCATAGACGACTGGTCTTCCTCATTCCACTGCTGGTCGATAGAAACCCGAGCCTACACTTTTACTGACCCAAGGGATTTTTAACCTCCCACACCACATAGACATGGTATGAGAGAAACTGGCCTTTGATAACGCTGTAAGTTATACACAGCGGTGGAAATCCAAATTGGCAGAGCTGGGGGCACGGGGAATCGAACCGCCGACCCTCAGATTAGGAGTCTGACCTAGAAAAAAGTCACTCTAACCACTCCGCCACAGTTGTGCACAACAGAATAACAAAATTATCCTCATTATTTTCTTTTGTTTGCTTATTGCGATAGACAGCGATGCTATTAACATTTAATAAATATATCTCCAACTTAGACCTACCTATTGATAGGGACCTTATCCCAATGCCTGTATGTTCGAGTAGTCTTGCAGAGTGGAAATGCTTGCAAATGATTGATCGACAACACGACCTCGCCCTCTATACCGCGATAGACAGCCATCAGTTGGGCCTACATGTATGCATCTGTAAAGGCCATGTCACACATCACCGGATTGGGGGAAACGGAAAGAAACCAAACAAAGTCTGTTGATATCTGGCAAAGTACGGTTTGTGTCTGTACAAGTTTTGAACATGCACAAAACTTGGAATGGATGCTGCCAGACTGACATCTACTGTTCTTGTCCGGTTTGAGTTTGTTTTGTCCATTGGCTATCCATTCATATCCGTTTCATGTCTGTTTCATGTCCGTTTCATGTCCATTCGTATGGTGCCTTTGACCCGATATCGCAACACTTTGACACATTTTAATGCCCTTATTCACTTCTACATCTGACTTCTAGCCTCCTTCGTTACACATTTTGATACTTATTATGCTCGAACACCACCAGACTAGACAAGTCTGTCCGTTACTTAAGCGGGCTTAGTGTGACAGGCACTTTAGAGTTCTCTCAGAGAGGGTACATAGGTTTACATATAACTGGAATCTCCTCCATTCAGCCAATGAAAAGCAACGTACATGGTATTATGACCCAACAAACCCTACAAACAATCAATATATCGAACTTTAGCTCCACTTGTTTTGCTGACTCAACATGATGGGCACGTTGTGTTATAAAACAGTTGACTCAATGGACTCGGTGTATCTACACATCGCAATGGTTTTCAAAATATTTGATCGAATAGTCATATTGAGATATTATTTCATACTGTCATCCCTATTCATCTTCCTGACATGATCGGGATAGTTAACAGCCTGGAAGGACAATGGTCTGCGGCCAACAGGTCTAGTTTGTTTCCTCTTCCAACATCTGCCCTGATCGCCCAACACATGACCTAGTTTTGCATTTAATATGTTTGTTCATCATTTTACATCCTAGCAACATCAAAGGTCATATCACGATGGGTACCGACTTGTGACAGTGTGCACTGATGGTGACTTTATAGTGTGGCCCCACTGGGAGACCAGGCCATCAGCACCATGACCTGATATCCCACCCAGTCACATTATCCTGACACTGAACCAATCAGTCCTTGCTCTATCCTAGTAATGTCAAGTGCCTGGCTAGGAAGCGACAAGTACCAATTTTTAAGTCATTGGTTTGGCTCGACCAGGGTTCGAACCCACGATCCCACGGTCTACAAACACGGGAGATGGACACTCTAACTATCCCGTCTGGTTTTTGCATTTAATGAATTACCAAACATTCATGTATGAACCAGGCAGAATGAAAGCCTCACTCTAGTATTTTCTATTTGAGTGTTTAGCTCTTTTATTTGAATAATTTAATATTATTAATAATCATCACATCTCACAGACTCCCACCCCAAACAAACGCAGAAGGAATACAAAGACAAATAAGAAAAAAGTACATAAGAAACAAACAAGAACAAAAGAAGAAGAATAACTAAATATGAGACCTATATATTTACTGAACTGCCAGCCTCACTTGGTTGGCCTGAACTGATACCCTTTCATTAGATGGATCAAGACGCTCAGCTATGAGGACGCTTGATGGTTTGTGGCTTTATAAACCCTAGAAAATGGGCCACCAGCAATAGCGGAGTTTGTGTATTTAATTAACGCTGGGATACCCAGCTTATCACATATTTGAGACCGCCCACCCTAGCGACACCCCATCTCATCCTCCTCATGTCCACACTCTCTCCCCACGCTCATCGCTGCCGGGCTGGCAACAGCTAACTGTCCACCAACTATGCTTCATGATGATCAATGGAGGCGATTGGTTGTTCCAGAACGAGGCCGATACGTTTAGATTCCCGAGTTGCTCGGAGCGATGACCCACTCCTCGGGCGTCATCAGGGCGTTCAATGATCTCTCAGTAGCCTTCAGTTCCACACACCACTACCAGTTCCATAACCACCCATCAGTAACACTGTCAGCACAACACCGCACAACACAGAATTAACACAACCAGCAGCACACAACACCACCACTAACATAACCAACCACCAGTAACAATATCAGCACAACCCATCACTAATATAACTAGCAGCACACTGCACTGCCATAACCAGCCACCAGTAACACTATCAGCACAACCCACCACTAACGCAACTAGCAGCACACAACACACCAACCACCATAACCACCCACCAGAACCACTGTCAGCACAACCCAGCAGAACCCAGCACTAACACAACTAGCAGCACACAACAGTACAACCACCATAACCACCCACCAGAAACACTGTCAGCACAACCCGGCACTAACACAACTAGCAGCACACAACACTACAGCCACCATAACCACCCACCAGAAAAAAACTGTCAGCACAACCCATCAGAACCCACCACTAACACAACTAGCAGCACACAACACTACAACCACCATAACCACCCACCAGAAACACTGTCAGCAGAACCCACCACTAACACAACTAGCAGCACACAACAGTACAACCACCATAACCACCCACAAGTAACACTGTCAGCAGAACCCACCACTAACACAACTAGCAGCACACAACACTACAGCCACCATAACCACCCACCAGAAACACTGTCAGCACAACCCAGCACTAACACAACTAGCAGCACACAACACTACAACCACCATAACCACCCACCAGAAACACTGACAGCACAACCCATCAGAACCCACCACTAACACAACTAGCAGCACACAACACTACATCCACCATAACCAATGACTAGTAACACTGTCAGCAGAACCCACCACTAACACAACTAGCAGCACACAACACTACAGCCACCATAACCAACCACTAGTAACACTGTCAGCAGAACCCACCACTAACACAACTAGCAGCACACAACACTACCTACAACAAACATAACCAACCACCAGCTGTCACAGGTCGGTACCCATCTTGATATTACCTTAGATGTTGCCAGGACATTAATCTCCAACAACCAACCATCTTTGCATTGCTAGTTCCATTTCAGTCTGCCTTACCGCTGGTCCTGCATTAGCGACTTCCACCAGGTTGTTTGCATGATCAACCAGGGAGGCAGCACCACATGACCTCCTGAAATCGGACACATCCTATAACTGAGGGTGGCTGAGTGGATCAGTCTTAAGCTGTGTTCACACGGGCAATGTAAATCGATTCATAGAAAGCGACTTGCCTAGTTCGCCACACATTTCTCGTGTGAACGGACGGACGTCTGAGGCGGATTAGGGCTGATTCGATTCACGTGATCCGGATAATGTAAACCACCTCGCGAGGTAGTTTACGTGAGGCGATTTCTGTGATTCGATTTATTTTGCCCGTGTGAATGCACTGAGGCGGATTAAGCACCTCACACGAATGCGCAGTCAACACCTCAGTTTATTGACTTTCCGGTCGATCAAAAGCGCATATTATATAATTTAATTAATGAAACCGCTATCTATGCACAGATATTTTGTTCATCATTTATTTTTAGGGTTTCACTGCCCAGCAGAAGTTTTGACCGTTCCAAACCAATACGATTCAATCCATACATATCTAGGTCGAACCCACACTCTCTCGGCCGATGTCGACAAACCCAAACTGGCACTGGTTACTCTGGACTTGCTCATGCGCAGATTTCGATTTCCAGCCCAAGTACTGCCCGTGTGAACGGATGGCTAATTCGCCTCACCTGATTCGATTTGTCTGATTCACCTCACATTTTTCCCGTGTGAACACGGCTATAGTTGGTAACATCCTGCCTATGAGAGTCCCTCATTTAAAGAGGCACTAACATGATCAATACTATTTACCTGTTCACAATTATTACAAAATGAATATGCATATCAGCATGAAGAATTACTGGGTTTCTTGGCCGTCTTCCAGTTACTCTACTTATACTCACTATTATCAGGAGGATCCTGGCAACCGTCTGCCAGTCTCCCCCGCCAATAAATACCAAAACACAACTCATAAGACAGAAAGGGAGACAAGTCACGCGAGATTGACAGTGATAGGGTTGAGCTTTATTGCTACAACTCTTGTTCACCTACTAGTGACCTGCCACCCTGACTCACTTACAACCTGCTCCACAGACCCACATAGCTTCTGCTTCTTCAGTCAAAATCAGTGCCTACAGCCCATTGAACCTAAGTCCTACGGGTGTTACACACAGCTCAGAGGTGAACTGCTTCCTTTGGTATCTCTAGAGTGAGTGTCTTGTCTGTCCAGCAAGTGCAATCAGTTTAATGGTGACTTGGCTCACACAGCCAGCCAATCAGAAACCTCTGCAGCCTGGGAGGGGTGGCACCCAAGAGGGGGCACCTGTCACTCAACCCCAGGCTAAGTGGTGTTCATAATGTATGCAGAATGGCTGGGTGTGCTTACCCCACGGTCCTGAGGTAACAAGTAGTCGTCATACAGTTACATTAAACAATAATACATGTCCCGCTCCATTTGCACTCTTCCTGGTGCATGGAGGGAACATTCCTGTAATTAGTAACCACATCTTAATATCCGGACATCATACCGCAATCCTGGTCACTGTGCGTCATAACATTTACACATAGTTATTTCCATGTCACACAGCGAGTGGGCACACATTGCATCACTATTACATAACAATGGTCCCCAACTCCGTCGCCCGAGATATTGATATGATTCCAAGCTCAGTTATCACGACCGAAAGACCGTATATGTTTACAAGCAGATTGCAAATCCTGAAAACATTAGTTTTCTATCTTTTGGAAGCCATTTAGGGCCCAATCAAGACGATGCGTCGCTGTGGGTAAGATGTAGCTATTGGGGTCATTCAGCCATAGTGATCCTTTGAGTGATGTAGGTCACGTAATATGAACACAATTCGATAAGGTTTTCGATATATCATTACTTCACAATATGCCTAGGCTGCATGACACCTTACATAACACATAACCCACAAGGCAATCGATGCTATGTCGTAGTTTATCATTATCTGATATGATACTCAACACAGTACAATCACTGTGTTAGATGATATTTAACCTGCCTGACATCCAATGTACTATAGCTATCATTCCCTACTAGCAAAAAACGTTAGTGATATGACCCTCACGAAAATTGCACACGCAACAACATGATGGGCGCCCCCCCTCATACACACATACTTCCCCCCCCCATCCCTCCTAGAGGCCACCACACCACACGTCCCACCCACCCACCCCCTGACCCACATAGCTTTAACATACTAACAAAAATACATTAAGCGAACCCCATATTTACAACAACACACAATTTCCCACACTATACATACACACCCGCTGTCGTATTCTCAGCGCCCGGTCATTCTCAGCGGCCTGTCGTGGCTTCTGCGCATGCGCGGATTTTCGCACGTTGCGGCGATCACTGCTATTTGTTTTGTTTACACTCGGCGATTCGACGCTGATCGAGCTGCTACGTTAATATCGCTTGGAATTTAAGGTTAATTTAATTAAATTTCATTATTTGAGTATGTAATTCTGTTAAATATGATCGCATTCAATAGATTTCGGCGTAATCGGTCCCTAACACTGCCGGGCACCAGCTGAGCTTGTAGCCGGCGATGCCACGGGTCTTTTGACCACGACGGGCCGCTGAGAATGACCGGGCGCTGAAAATACGACACCGCAACAAAAAAAAGTACCGTTCACGAATCAGTAATCCAAACAGCTAGTAGTAGTAGGCCTAGCTACCTACCCAGTCTCAGAGCGCTAGTAGCTGGCAGAAGGAGAGAGCAGGCGAACCACCAACTCCTCATCCTATAAAATGGTGTGAATTTGTATACATTGGTTATGCTCCCAACTGGGCACCACATATTTGGTCTCCACGTTATGTTAGGATGCTGATAAATAAGCCTTTCTTTTATTGATAACACGTCAAATACGTATTGTAGCCTCTAGCTCTTAGGTATGTTAGCAGTTCTGCAACATTCTTTGTTTGACTGTGATCAATAAAATCGTGTTTGATGTTGTTGTGTATATATATATATGTAAATGATGTTCTGGATGTGTCTTTGATTGTCATCTTACACTAGTGATATTAACATATTTCTCAATAAGATCTAAATTAAAAAGTTAAATATATTTGTTTCAACTCTGACATATGCACAACATGCCAACCTTTCTAGAAACATGGATTCTGCTATTATTGGGGAATGTATTTTCCTAATATTTGGGAGGTTTTCACTTTTGGTTTCCATGTCACACTTTAGTGCCCAGTTTGAAAGAATTAGCATATTTATATGAATAATTGCTACCATTAATAGCATAATATCATGCCTTTCTAGATTAAGGATAACTCTTCTTACGTATGAGAAACGATTATGTTCACAATATTTATTTTATGTTCATTGTATTGTACCAGTTAGTTGGTTGTTTTTGTTATCATAATTAGAAACAAGTGTATATAATTGTGTGAATGATGGATAGAAGACCAATGCCTCGGCATGGAAAAAAGGGACAGGAATAAATATATTTACAACCCCTACACACAGAATACATGTTAGAACTGTCCCCTGGAGGCAAGTGGAGGTGGTATATGGATGACATGCGACATAGTGATCAACGTTCAGTGCAGTGCATGCCAAATCTGACAACACTACACCGCCCATTAACAACTTGTATATATATATATATATATATATATATACATATATATAAGTATGTATATATAAATATACATATATATACACATATATGTATATATATGGGTCGTTCTCAGAAACTATGTACCACTTGAGGTAGTCTACTTGAAATGCATATATCAAAGAAACCCATTATTGGAGTGTCAATATTTAGATTTCATCATTTAGCCCAATAATGTGGGATATATTTTAGATCAAAAGTAAATGTTAATATTGTATATTATGTACCTTATTGGGATGAATGTAGCTAAATAAATAGAAAATTACATCACTAATTTTTGACATTGTCAACAGCATTGAAAATCAAGTGTCACAAACTTAATGACAACATCTGAACAACAGCACATTTCACTTCAAATGGTCATATACAATCCAGGACATGAAACGGAACTACGTAGTATGGGTAATTTTATTAGTGTAAGTTCAAGGCGGAGAGTTCAAGTTCAAATGACATGTAAAGTTTCAGGTATAAGGTCAGATTTTTCTGGATGACCCAGCACTCAAACCTTGCGAGTCAACTGTTAATGGTAGGGTCGGGTTGGGCGGTGAGAAAAGGCAGGTGGTGAGGTCGGTCTGGCGTCTGGGTGGCGAGTGCCATTGGTGTGTCGGGATGGTGTGAAGTGATGTCAGAGGTTGGTCACCGGGTACAGGCAGGGGCAGTGTGGAGGGGGTGGTGTGGGTTCAAAGGGGTGGGGGGCCCTATCTGTCCTGTCTCGATCCCGAATTACCCACCTTGCCGAAACAACATGACCGATGTCTTCATTAAGTTGAAGACATTTATTTCTAAAAAGGAAATTAGAGAAATTATGAAATAGTTAACCTTTTCTGGAGTCAGTAACATTCTAACATTTCATTTCCGCTTGCAAGTACTATGAAACTCTGTATCAAACACTGAGTACAGATACAGTACAATTACTATTGTCACCATTTGACAGTCTATGCATGGACCCAGTTATGGCATAGTAAAAGATAAATCCTGAAATTTCCCCATAACATTGAAATTTGAGTTGAACATTTGTGTAAAATTGTTGATTCCACTTGGACTATTACATTGTTAATATTGTTTTGTTTTCTCTTTAATCATAACAAATAACACAACCATAGCAATGAGGTTTCAAATTATTAATACTATTATTTATAAATCAAGTTGCATGTGAAATGTCCTAAAAATGTCAAGCCATGTGTGGACATTATTTGATTTTGGAGTCAGATTGATTTCCATGCTATACTGCTATTTATTGGGCGTGATGAAATTATTATGAAGCGATGAACACAAAAATAGGAATGTCAAAAAAATTAATGGTTTGATGGTTTCATTCCTATGTTTAATATCTCTATTTTTGGATCGGCGTTTACAGGGTTTTACGACTGAACTTTTATATACTTGTATATAATCTGAGTGAAGTGACCAACCGGTATTGGGGCAGGCCCCTCCTTCTGACCAGCTGCACCTTGCTTACCTGCCCAACGCAAGAAGCTGTGCTCCATGCTGCTCCAGCTGCACAGATGGAGCAGCAATGAGCCATGTGATAGGCCTGTGTTTTGTCTGTATGCACACTGTTTGGGATGTGTGAGGTACTACCCTCGATAAATGAGGTACTGTTCCTATTGATGGCAATGAGGTCAGGATATCACCTCTGCGGTGATACTCCATATGGAACCTGGGGAAGCTGGGGAATAAACTATTGAAATTGCTATTTTTTGCAATATTTGCACGGAAAGTTCAATTTATTTATTTATGTTTGGTAAATGAAAGTTATTCATATATTATCTCTGAGTGGAGAACCACTGGTCTTCCGGCTTTGAGAAAACAGATGTTGGACAAGAATTCTACTGAGGTTGGAGATGAGTATTGTTTGTTCGTTGTTGGAGTTTTACGTCCTGGCAACATCTAATGTCATATCAGGACAGGTACAGAATTGTGACAGTGTGCACTCCTGGCCCACTGGGAAGTCAGGCCACCGGCACCATGACCCGATATCCCACTCATTCACATTATCCTGACACTGACCTAACGATTCCTTGCCCTATCCTATTAATGCCAAGCGCCAGGCTAGGAAGCCTAAGGGACCTTGATGCTCTACAATTCCATTATTATCTTTCTTTTGCCCTCAATACAATTTTTTTTTAAAGCCTCATCCTGCTGAAGCCTCTGGGATCAGAATTTTGAGAAGCACATTCGATGTAAAATAGGCAACACTTCAAATATATTCTCAACTTACTCATTTTAAATCATTACTTCAAGCTAAAACAAGGTAGATACTAACCATAGACCTAATATATTTATATCAGAAAATTACAGAAACTCAAAACCATCGGACTAGGCAACTTTAATGTTGGCCGACTACCGCGTGTTGGTAGGAAATGCATGCCGTGCCTGGCACGCATTCTGGGTCGATCTATCATGCACATATTTGCACTAATTCTTTATTCATAATGGAACAGAACAAAGTGCACATTTAATTAAATGTTCACTCGTCATCCAACGCTACGAGACCCTCGCCTCCTCCCGTGGTACTACATGGCACATTTAGTGCTGTTTGACCAGCTGGAGGAGAACTACAGAAGCAGCCGTCTGCAGACGTTGTAGCGAGGATTCTTATATATATAAAGGATGAACACTTGCTGTCCGGATTCCACTTTAAGAACTAACACATGTATATATACATAAACAATACTCCTCATCATAGAGGTAGAAAATGAAACCACCAAAATCCAGCAAACGGAAACGGAAATAGCATTGTATGGGCGCCACCATTTGTATACTTGTATTCAACCAAAATCCAGCAAACGGAAACAGAAATATCTTGTCTAGCTTCACTATGCAGCAAACAGAGTGGCCAACAGCGATTGGTTAATAATATCCTATCGGCTTAATACCTTGATGGTGCTCCGCCGCAGAGTAGTGCATGCCGAATCGAGGAACAACTACACTGGTCCCCCACTACAGATCTTCCATATACGGTGCGATGACATCACCGGGACCAGTGTTGGTGTTACTCCATGCTACTCTGCAGCAAGCTGTCAAGGCATTAAGTCCATAGGCCCAATTTACGGTATTCGGGGTCAGCGATTGGTTAATAATATATCAAAACAAATGCCTACTGCCATAGAATTTGCCAATACGCCCAGTGCAACGCTTTGATTTCATTCAAAATTAAAAGAAATAAAGAACAGAGGTATGGATATGTTTTCACATGTGGGAGGCAAACAAAGCCATAATACATGAGTGCCACCCCATGTCGACAATAGAAGAGCTTATCCAGAACTTAAATGGGGCCAAGATATTCAGCGAGGTAGACCTTACGTGGGGATTCCACCAGTTTGAGCTGAATGAGACAAGTAGATATATCGCAACATTCAGCATTCACCTGGGTCTGTTCCGCTACAAGAGATTGAGCTTTGGGATTTCTTGAGCATCAGAGATTTTCGACGAGGTCTCTGATCACAGATATCCCTGGGGCTCGGATTGATTGATTGATTGGTGGTTGCTTTACGCCGTGTCGGCAGCATAGGCCATATTCACGGCGAGAAATGTTTGTTTTTTGTTCAAACCATCGCTTTTACATGTAAAAGCAGACAATCAATTATGTGCCAATAGACACTAATTAAATTAGAAAGCTCACAATCATATATCTGTGGTCAAGGGAAACAAATTCCCATAGAAAAAGAAAAGTTTCATTAATAATTAATAGAATCCATTTAGTAAACTATATAAGGTGGTACAGTCCAGCTGCCCTCAAAAAGGCTAAATGTTTTCCTGTTTTACCTTAGTAAAAAGGTCATGCATACTGCCTGCAGTGTAGAACCGTTGGCGCAGGGCCAAAAAATCAACGCAACTTAGTAAAATGTGTTTGAGTGTCAGTGGGGACTGACACCCAATACATTCAGGGGGAGGTTCCCCCTTGAGCAGAAAAGCATGTGTAAGCCACGAGTGGCCAATACGGCAGCGGCTAAGGACCACTTGGTCCCGCCGACCTCCCGCATGAGTCTGTGGTGGCTTTCCCACAGATGGTTCAATTTCTTTAAGTTTATTAATGTTTTCATCCCACTCATGTTGCCATTTGGATTTTATGTGGGTGGCTATTAGTGGTTTCAGATCAGAGTGAGGGATCAGACACGGTTCAAGATCACAGTTCAGGGCCTTCTTCGCAGCCCGATCAGCTCGTTCGTTTCCTTGTATGCCAGCATGGCCAGGCACCCAGCACAGGTGGATATCATACCCATCTGTTGTCAGTTGGTTCATTTTATAAATGACCGTTGCTAGAATAGGGTGATTCGTTTTCAGTCCAGCAACAGCCAGGAGGCAAGAGAAGGAATCACTGTATATAACATAGTTAGTGTGGTTGGATACCTCGATACACTCCAAAGCGAGAAGGAGTGCTCGGGCCTCTGCAGTGAAAATCGAGCTCTGATCGGGCAAACGTACACCAAATTTTTCCCGTCGGCAGACTGCCGCAGCAGCTACCCGGCTTTGGTCTTTCGAACCATCAGTGTATATGGAGAGGTGGTCTGCAAACTGGCCTTGAATCTCTGCATGCAGTCCTTGGTACTCGAGTGGATGTGTCCCAGATTTCCTCAGTTCCGTGAGTCGGAGGATAACCGATGGCTTTCTCAACGACCACGGGGGATGTTCTGGGACTTTGGCATCCTCCAACACGTCCAAATCCACGCCTAAGGCCTCCAAATGAGGTTTCATTCGGAGCCTCAGTGGCCGGATGTAATTTGGCCTGGCTTCATACCTGGATTCGTCATGTTGCTCGAATAGACAATTGTGTGCAGGATTCAATGCATTAGTTTTTATCTTGACTACATATTGCATGGCCAGTTTGATTCTCCTGTTATTAAGTGATGGTTCATTGGCTTCGACATAAAGGCTCTGAACTGGTGAGGTGCGGAAGGCCCCAAGGGCCAAGCGCAGTCCCTGGTGGTGGATCGTGTCTAGCAGCCCAATATATGATTTCCTTGCGGAACCATATACTATGCTGCCGTAATCCACTCGTGAACGAACCAAGGTTCTGTACACGGAGAGCAGAACATCTCTGTCCGCTCCCCACTCTGAGCTGGACAGCACCCTCAGAATATCCAGCGCTTTCAGGCATCTTGTTTTCAGGTACTTTATATGTGGCACAAAAGACAGTTTTGCGTCGAGAATGAGGCCCAGAAATTTGGTTTTCTCAACGACTTTAATGGGATCCCCATCCAGGGTCAGCTCCGGTTCCGCATGCATTCTACGCAGCAGGCAGAAGTGCATGCAGACTGTTTTGGTCTTGGAAAATTTGAAACCGTTCAGAACTGACCATCGATGGATCCCATTTATGCTTGGTTGTAGCTGTCTCTCTATGACATTCATGTTAGCACCGCTGTAATATAAAACAAAGTCGTCCACGAAAAGACTACAGGAGACCCCCTGCTTTACAGCAGCAGCAATACCATTGACCTTGACCCCGAAAAGGGTCACGGCCAGTATGCTGCCTTGAGGTACTCCTAGTTCCTGTGAGTGTAGGCGGGAATAGGTAGTCTTGACACGGACGCGGAAATGCCTGAAGGCTAGAAAGTTCCTGATGAAAATTGGCAAGTGGCCACGAAGGCCAATCGCATGAAGATCCTCCATGATGCCATGCTGCCACGTTGTGTCATAGGCTTTTTCGAGGTCGAAAAAGACAGCCACAACGTGCTCCTTCTTAAGGAAAGCATCTCTTATGAAGGTCTCCATGCACACCAAATGGTCGAGGGTGCTGCGGCCCCGTCTGAAGCCACATTGAAGGTTGGACAGGTGGTGTCCTGACTCCAGTAGCCAGACGAGGCGGTTGTTTATCATGCGCTCCATGGTTTTACAGATGCAGCTTGTAAGGGCTATGGGACGATAGTTGTGGGCTTCACTCTGGTCTTTACCAGGTTTGGGAGTCGGTATTACTGTCGCCTCCCGCCAAGAGGCGGGAGGCGACAGTAATACTGGGGCTCGGAACATCAGCGATGATATTTTCATTTATGGGAAAGTAGATACACACAGCAGGTGAAGTGCTCGACGCGATATTAGCGAGACTGCTGAACAGGTTAGAAGAGAATGGACTAACCATAAATGCAAAGAGTGTATACATAGTGCCGGAAATCACGTTCTTTGGACTAAGGTTTAGTGCAGAAGGGGTCTCAGCGGACCCAAGTAAGGTTGAAGCAGTCCAAGGCATGCATGCACCCAAAGACCCTATAATACTAAGACGGCTCACTCCCTATCTCTCCCATGGTAATGTAGATTTTGCAGTGCGACCTTGTTTGATCAGCCCAGCTGCTGGTTGGTGTTTCACACGTAAACACATACAATTATATTATACATGATATAGATAAGTATGAATATACATCAATATGAAATTGCTATGAACAAATGGATATGCGGGTATTACAGTACCTACCTGCTAAAATACCTCAGGGAGTTTGACGCCCCTGCCTTGCAAAGTTATAAACCACTGCCTTGTGGTGTACAGGTACTTGATAGAACCAAAGGCTAAGGGAGCAAACCCTAACAGAAAACCATGCTTCCGTGGCAGCATTAAGGGCGGTGATGAATGGAACTCCCAACATCTCCCGACCAGCCACTGCAGGGACAAATAGTTTGCGCCTGTCTTGATGTGTTCTTGCCGGTGTGAGATGTCTATTTGCTCCCCGAGAGAGTGCTGCTAGTAACTTGCAAAAGCCAGCAGCACTTCAACACTTTGCAAGCAGCTTTTATGAAATGCACAAACGCACAAAATAGCGGCGCCTAAGAAATAAAAGCAGTCTTTGTCGCATTGCGACTGACAGCATGATGATCATGATGATGATGAACAAATACACATCATCATTAGCATCAGCATCAGCATCGCCAGCATCACACATGTTTCACATTCATATACATTTATACATATAATATAGCACCTGTTTAACCAAGAGAACAGCCAGCACACCAAGTGGTGGGTTTGATCATTTTGATTACACAGTACAGGCATAGCAACATTTCGCCGCTAAACCAGAAATCCCACCCTAAACGCGTTTTGGCTCGCTAACACCGCTCCATGCATATGGCCCCTGGTATGAAATCCGGCACCCGACCGCAACTAGACAGGATACAACCCAAGAGATTCGACCAATACAATATGTCTTTCCGAATCCTGAAGAGCGGGAGGGGGGCAGACCAGGGGAGACCATAACTTTAGGGATCAACATTTGTTGTTGTTGTTGTGATGGGTGTATTTATGCTGCCCATAACGGTCAAGTCTAATGACTTGTTTTGACCGCTAGACAGTAATAGTCTTGTGACTCCCTGTCTTTTTATCACTTTCAGTTGTTGTGTAGCTAAATACTGCGTGCATTCTTTCTCTGTGAGTGTGTTCGTTCTACAATCGGATAATTGTTTGGTTACCAATAGTTAATTTCTCTGAATGGCTTCACTTTTCTGTGTTAGTGGTTTTGGTTTTAAGTTTAACGTTTACCTTTGTATGTAAAACTTTGCTTGACTTATCAGTGTATTTTCTATTTATTTTTATTTTTTGATTCATGTTATTTGTTGTTGTCATTAGTGTTGCAGTGCATTTAGCTCTCTTTTGATTAATGTTTTATATGTTTCTATTGTCCCTGTACTTCTTTCTTCTACTCCCAGTGTATTCCATTCCCTTTCCTTCATGTACTCGGTACTCCTCTCATATGATCTGTTTTTGGCTCTGTTTCTTATCAGTCTGGGGGCCATCACTACCTCTTGTTGCCTTTTGTGTTACCTGCCCCATCCCAGGCTTCCTTGTCTCCATGAATGCTGCTATTTTGAGGTGTGCTTTTCTCCTGTCATTTAGTGTGTTGACTTTTGCTTTTCAGTTCGGTGTCTATGTTCCACCCTCAGACATATCTTAAAAACATATATAAATGCAAAGAGATGAACCTTGTTTGCAGTATCAATTGTATAGACCAAAGTACATAACATAGAGATTGACACAGTTTGTATTGTTCATGATCAGGGCCCATGTGCAAAACGTGTTTAGACAGGATTTCTGGTTTAGCGCCGAAAAGTCGCTATGCATGAGTCAGTGATAGGGCTAACACCACAAGCTTAAACTAGGTTACGGTAAACCTGTTCCATAGCTGGTTTACAGGCGGTGTTAGGTAACGATTAGGGCCAAATCTATTCAATGCTATCATATTTGACAGAATTACATATCCTAAACATGATATTTGATCAATTTAACCCTAAATACGAACCGATATTAACGCCGCCGCCACATTGGTGGCGTTATGCATGTTGTAGAATCGACGAATGTAAAGTACACAAATCGCCACCGCCGCAGTGACATCGATATCCATACTGTCCAACGTCAACTAAACATGGCCGCCACCGTCGCCGCCGTATCGCTGGCAATATATTAGGCCCAAATCTATTAAATGCTGTCATATTTAACAGAATTACATACGCCATAAGTGAAATTGAATCAAATTAACCCTAAATTCGAACCGATATTGACGCTACCACCACATTGTTATTCATATTGTCGAATCGAGGGATTTCCCAAATCTATAAAAAACTTCACGTTTAGCTATAATCAAAGTGTTATGCTCTCCTGCCTACCGCTTGACATATTTCCCGACCTCAGTGATAGCTAAACGGTATCAGGCTGTAACACCAAAAGCCGGTAACACAGACCCATGCATACAGGCCCAGGTTAGGTAGCCATGTACTATGACTCATGATGGGGGATGTGGTGACTAAGTATTTGGGTTTGAGGCTATACCCCATTAGTGGTGATGTCTCACCCTTACTGGGTCAGTGCAGAGAAGAGGGAACCAGAGAATGGCTACATGGTGCATAAGCATATTCAGCGCTTTACGGAGCGACCCAACCAGCCATGGTGCGACCCAACCAGCCATGGTTGAACTCGTTTGAGCCTGTTTAAACTTGTTTCCGGTACAAAGGCTAGAGGACCAGGTTGGAAACTGAGCGATAATAGATGAAAACTCCTGTGCCTCTGCCTGAGCAAATGAATGCCAGGGGACCAGGCTAGACCTCCACAGAGCTAGCAGTGTAGTACAATATTATTTGACTAGTTTATTGTTCAGACATTATCACATATTTATGTATCTTTTGCACAGATTAAATTGTTTGAAGTATATTTGAAATTGATCTACATTGATTTCTTGTTAAATCACACAATATCACTACTTACTGAATGGGAAACTCATCCTGCAAGGGTATGCTCGATATGACCCATGTTGTTGTTTTGGGGAGTTTTCAGTCGCATTGGTGTGCTGAAGGCTGCAAATCTGCAGCACTGAATGGGCACCACTGAAAGCAGTCCCATGTGGTCGGGAGTTGGCTTCCGGTGTGTAGTGATCAGAGGAATTGAGGGGTAGGGGGGAGGGGGGAGGAAGGAAAAAGGCAGCCTAAGAGTCCAACCACAGTCCTCTGAGAGGGCCGGGGGAGGCTGGGTGGTTGGTGTAGTTTTGCACCCCAGTAAGACCCTAGGCCATACCAGGATGTGCACCGACTTGTAACAGCACGCACTCATGGTGACTTTATAGTGCTGCCCCACTGGGAAATCAGGCCGCCGGCACCATGACCCAATGTCCCACACAGTCACATTATCCTGACACTGTGTGCCCAGTCCCTCTCCTGATTTCATAACGCCAAGCGCCAAGCAGCAACAGGTACCCATTTTATAAGTCATTGGTTTGACTCGACCAGGATCCAAACTTCAGTCCCTCCAGATTCACCAGTATGCACTGTAAGTCCGGCCAAGGCCAGAGGAAGAAGTGAAGTGAGGATGGGATTAGTTAGGCAGAGGGTGGGATTACCTGTTTGTGAAAATTAGTGGTTAGTTAGCAGTGGCACCAAGTAGCTATGGCGGTGAGGTGGGGCCTGCTAGTCCCCGATGTCATGAACTGGGCAACCAACAGTGTTGATCATGTCTGCGTTCTGGTGGTAGAAGCGAGCAAGTGCGTTCCAGGATGACTTGGAAATCCTGGAGAGGATAACCAGAGCGGCCCTATTGTCGCTGAGTTGGCGGTCAGCATCCTCCATGAAGTCGCTGATGGCAGATCTGTCGATGGCGCCACCTGAGGCGAGTATGTGGGCCACATTAAAGATATTAGTTCTGTAGGGACAGCGCTGGAGGTTGGGAACTTCAATCCAATGGCGGTAGCCAGTCCTGAAGCGGTTGATGGTGACTTGTGTAGAAGCAGGAAGGCCGACTGGATGGGGAATGTTCGTTCTGACCAGGGTGTACCAGAGCCAGCTTATTGAATAAGGGTTCCGTACTTGTTCCTTCTGTGTGGCTCGTTCCCAGAGTTTGCTGGTGGCTCGAGAAGCGGCGGCGGCCAGTTTGGTGATGGATGGAAGGATGGCTGTCTCTACGTCTGCTCGGTTGGCACCGGCTAGAGCGGCACTGTCGGCCTGGTCATTACGATACAGTCCTATATGCGAGGGGACCCATAGCAGGACTGTGTTGAGGTGTGCCTGATGTCTAGGCAAGATTTTAATCTGGATTGCGTCGGCAAGGGAGTGTCGGGCATTTGGGCGGGCGATCTCTTTGATGGCATTCAGAGAGTTGGTAATGATGATGGCACTTGAGTTGTGGAGGTCTTCCAGGGCCAAGTGAATGGCGGCGAGCTCGGTATCGAGAGTGGAAGCAAAGTCTGACACCCTGGTGGTGTTCTTTGTGTTGGAGAAGGGGATGAAGATTCCGGCTCCTGCTCTACCTGATGTTGGGTTAAGGGAGCCATCGGTGTAGACAGTCTTTGCGAGAGGAAATTCCACCTTCGCCTGAGTTATGGCCTCGAGAGCCAGAGAGTGGAGTTCTGGGGTGGTGTAAGGCGCCTTGGCAGCAACTAGGTTGGTGGTTCGGGTTTCCACTGGGATGGAAACCCAAGGTGGCTTGTGAGGGCTCGGGGCGAAGTCTGCAATGTGGAGTCCGTGGGAGTCCTTGAGGGTGGTGATGGCGTTCTTGAGACGGTAGGAGATGTGAGGGTGACCGCGGGTCCCATCTCGGAGGTAGGCCGCGGCTCTGCAGATTGTTGTTGAAAGGCCTGAGGAAAGGGTTCTTGTGAGATGGGTGGTGAGAAGTTGTTTGCCTCGGAGGTGGGTGGAGTGGAGGGAGGCCGGATTCAAGGAGGAGGATCTCGATCCTGGTGGTGCCTGGAACACGGAGGACAAGCCTGGCAGCCCGGTGTTGGATGTTCTCAAGTTTCCGGAACTCGTTCAAAAAGATCTTGTTCTTGGGTAGTTGAGTTTGGGGGTTGTCAAGCCCGAGGGCTGTGAGAGCGAGTGCGGGTGCAGCATAGTCGAAGAGGGAGTGGACTACCTGGCGGTAAAAGAGTGCGAGTACACTGTCCGGGGCGCCCCAGGAGAAGCCGGAGATCCTCTTGATGAGGAGGAGTATGTTGGTCATTCTGGTGGCCAAGTGGCGGCAGAGGGCTCTCATGTTCAGGTCTCGGTCTAGACGGATACCTAGGTAGTCAAAGGTTGAGACCCATTCAATAGGGGATCCATCTAGGTAGAGGGGGTGAAGTGGTTGACCTCTGAACATGTGCATGATCTTGGTCTTGGTGGGGGAGATTTTTAGTCCAAGGTCCCGGCAGGCGTTTCCTACCAGGTGGAGCACCTGCTCAGCGAGATCCTGTGCATTGATCGCATGGGAGCAGGTGATGGCGATGTCATCTGCGTAGCAGACTATGGTTGTGTCTGTGATCTCTCTGGTGGCTAGGTCTTGTTTAAGCCTCCTAACGAGAGATGCCATCACTGCATTGAAGAGGAGGGGGCTGAGCACTGCACCCTGGGGGACGCCATTTTTTAGTTTGAGGTAGGGAGAAGAGGTGCCTTGGACACATACTCTGGCTCGCCTGTTATGGAGGTAATTTCGGAGATACGCAAGAGGCCGGCCAGCAATGCCAAGATCAGCCATTGATGTAAGTACCATGTTGTGGTCGATAAGCTTAAAGGCTTTCTCAAGGTCAAGGAAGATGATTGCTGTTTCGTGTCCATTACCGAGGCCATAGGAAATGCTCCCAATGAGGGTGGCGATGGCATGCTGAGTGCCTCGTCCTCCTCGGTAGCCGATGACCTCCTCAGGTAGACCAGTGGTGGGGTCTTCTGTGACCATCTGGAGACGGGCGAGGACAATTCTTTCACTAACCTTCCCGAGGGATTGGAGAAGGGAGATGTGTCTGACTTCGCCCAGGGTTTTCTTGGGGATGGGGATGATATCAGCATCCTTCCAAGATTGGGGTATGTCCGCGTTGTAGAAGATATTGTCGAGGAGGGGGAGGAGAGTTTCCCCGTTAGTGGCAGATAACTTTGTCCATGCAGTGTTAGGGACTCCGTCCGCTCCCGGGGTTGTCTTCTTTGTGGTGTTGCCTAGGGCTCGGTCAAGCTCAGCCCTGGTCAGGTGGGTGTCAAGATTATGGGTGGATGGTGTGGCTGTTGATATGTCTATGAGGTCGGCTCTCCAGGTGGAGTTCCTGGTGAGCGCTTGTTGGTGGGCATAAGGGAGGTTGATTGCAGGGTCTGTTCTGTCCGTGAACATTTTGTTGTGTTCTGCTGCAATTTGGCCAGGGTGTGGGTAGAGTGGGAGGGTGGTGAGTCTCCCCTGGATGCTGTTAAGTTTGCACCAGAGTTGTCTGGAGGTGGTGTGAGAGTTTATTTTGGTACACCAGAGTTTCCACTTCCTGTCTGATTCGGCAAGCTCGACATCTTTGGCCCAACTGGTGGCTATTTTAACAAGCTTGTCAGTGCCTCGGTTGGGGTTGGTGTGTAGCTTGTAGAGGAGTTTGTTGCAGAATCTTTTTGCTCTCCTCACTGCATTGGAGGTGGTGCGGCCAGTGTGATTACAGGAGATGGTTTGCTTTATGGTGTCTGTCATTGCTTGGTAAGTGAGTGTTGTGAACTCATCACATGTGATAGGTGGGTTCAGATCTATTAAGATTTTTAGACGAAGGTTGAAGATTGCCCAGTCCGCATGGGTTAGGTTGAATCTGGGTGATGGTGGGGGGTGGGTGACTTTGGGTGCATTGGTGCGGAGGAGAGCTGTGTGGTGGTCTGGGTATAGTGTTGTGAGCTCCCAGGAAGCTGCGGCTGAAAGGCAGGAGTCGGTGATGCAGAGATCAATTGATGTGCTTGCCCTGTAGGTAGGCGAGCCATCATTAAGGATAGAATGGGATGTTGAGTCGAGGATCTCTGCTAGGAGGACACAGCCTCAAGGGGAATCGATGTTGTTGCGTCCCCAGGAGGAGTGGTGGGTGTTATAGTCTCCCATGACAACCTGGTGATCTGTGCCGTTGCCAAGGGCCCGGAAGATGTGGTTTAGAGTATAAGTAGTGTTGACAGGGTTGTAAATGTTGTATACATCCATGACGGAGTGTGCTAGGTGGAGACGTATGCGAAGGGTGTCAGCATGAGGGTTGAATCTGTTGGGTGGGATCTTGGTGGAGTGGATGTGGTTGCTTACGAATGTGGTGGTTCCTCTTGAGGGTCTGCCTGCTGCTGCGCGTCTTACTGCGGGGATGTGGTATGTGGTGTAGCCTTTGATATGGGGTGGATCAATGAGGAAGGTTTCTTGGAGAAGTGCGACGTCAATTTTCTCTCTTTTTAAGGTGTTGCCAAGAAGAGCCATCTTGGATTTCAGTCCGGCACAGTTCCAGGAGAGAATGGTTAAAGAGTTGTTACTGGAACGGGGATGGGAGTGCGGGCTGGTGGGGGCATTATTGTGTACCTCGATTTTGAGCTGTCAGGGCGGCACAAAAAGAAGCTGGCAGGTCTTTTGGGACATGCGGAAGGAGATGCTGGATGTTGGAGTCGACTTGGAGCCAGTTAATTAAGCCGAAGGCTAGGGCCTCAACTGAGATCCTGGGTGTTATGCTGGAAAGTGATGCATTAAGAATGTGGAGGAATATAGGGGTGGGATTTGGGTCGGAGGCAGGGGGGTCGCTTGGTGTGGAGGGGAAGGTGGTTTGGGTGAAGGAGTCAGCAGTGGCTACAGTTTGAGTGGAGATGGATCTGGTCTGTGGGTGGGAGGAGTAGGGGTGCGAGATCTTGGGTTTGGGGGCGGTGAGGTTGAGGGAGAGGAGTGAGGGGGGCAGAGGGGCAGGGCTGGGGTGGAGGGACAATGCGTTGGTGGTGGTGAGGGGTGGGTAGGAGGAAGCAGAGGGAGAAGGAGGGGCAGTGGAAGGGAGGGCATCAGGTTGGACAGGCAGGGCAGCAGTAGGGGGGGCCTCAGGTTGGGTAGGGGGAGTGGGGCAGGCAGGAGGGGGAAGTAGGGGTGGGTTTAGCCGCTTCCACAGCTGGATGCGCACTGGGCAGTCTGTACTCTTGGCTTTGTGATTACCTTTGCAGGCAGAGCACCTGACGGGTGCCTCACAGTTAGCGGCAATGTGCCCCGGAGCGGCACATCGTGCGCAGACAGCGGCACTGGCTTTGCATTCGTGCCTGTAATGGCCGTATTGTTGGCAGGTGGTGCAAAAGGTTGGTCTGAGGTGAGGAGTGGCGATTCGTAGGAGACCGTAGGCTCCACAGTCAAGCCGGCAAGTGGTGTCTATTGGATGGTCAGTGAAGACATTGGCACAGTACCAGTCGTCAGCCGTTTTTGCTCCTTTCGTCGCTGTGGACCCTTCTCACATGGTGATAGGTAAATCTCCTACACAATAAAGGATACTTCGCACAGTTCTTGATGACCTGTTGGATATTATAAGAATGTGAATAAGAGAATAGAAACTCACTTGTTACTGCAGATTTAAGCCGCGTTTACACGGGCGAGTTGAAACGTCCTAGGTAGAACCAGTTGCCTAGTTCGTTTTAAATGTGTCCGTGTAAACGCGCCACTGCGGCGTTTTAGGGCTGAAAGGTTTCAGCTGGAACGTTCCGCGAATACCACCTCAGGAGGTGGTTTACAAGAAACGTTTCAGCTGGTTCCCGGGCGGTGATTGTGTACAATAGCAGTGCTCGCCGAATACAGGCTCAGGTCTATTCACTGGTGCCCAGCAGTGTTAGGGACCGATTAGGCTGAAATCTAGTGAATGCGATCATATTTAACAGAATTACGGACTCAAATAATGAAATTTAATTAAATTAACCTTAAATTCCAAGCGATATTAACGTAGCAGCTACATCTGCGTCAAATAGACGTGTGTAAACTAAACAAATAGCAGTGCTTGCTGGCTACAGGCGCCTGCTGATTCCCGGCGCCGACACACTTTCCAACTCTGCTGTGTAAACATGCTTCTAAAACGCTGCATATAAATCACCTTGTCTAGAACGTTTCACAATTCCCCGTGCAAACACGGCTTTAGATATCGCCTCGTTAGAATGGGGGACATGTGGCATAGTTCATTTTTCCGACACTTGGTGGTGCGTCGGTACTAGTTGGCCTAAACGGCCATTGACAATGCAGTGCAAAACGGTTATTTCATTCAAAATTAATAGAAAGGCAGAAGCCTAACCTTATAAATTTAATATAATCTATTCATTGAATATGTTTTCTATATGTGTACCAAGCGGTTTGTCTCCAGGTGGTGTCGTTTTAGAGATATTTAACTTTTTCTGTATGAAGATTGCCCACGGCCATTGACAATGCATTGAGTTTGCTGGTACGTGCAGTGCAAAACGTTTATTTTATTCAAAATTAATAGAAATGCACAACCCTAACCTTATAAATTTAATATAATATTTTCGTCGAACATGTTTTCTATATGTGTACCAAGCGGTTTGTCTCTAGGTGGTGTGGTTTTAGAGATATTTCACTTCTTCTGTATTAATATAATTCAAGATTGCTCATGGCCATTGACAATGCATTGAGTTTACCGGTACGCGCAGTGCAAAACGTTTATTTTATTCAAAATTAATAGAAATGCAGTACCCTAACCTTATAAATTTAATATAATCTATTCATTGAATATGTTTTCTATATGTGTACCAAGCGGTTTGTCTCTAGGTTATGTGGCTTTAGAGATATTTCACTTCTTGTGTATGAAGATTGCTCATAGCCATTGAGTTTGCAGTGTGACACTGTGCAGTTGAGGCCCACTAGATCAGTGGCAACGCGAACGGCAGGAGTTTGAACTAAAAAGTCGGAGGTCCCCCATTAAAAGCAGAAGGAGTTGGATACGCTGACGTGTCTGCGCACCTACCGGGGTTATGTCTGACATAAGTGGTCGAGAAATTTAGAAATTTAACAGTTGAAATTGTAGCTTCAATGTGCTACAATTATGTTAGTTTCACAAAACTTGATCGTACTGGTTAAAAACAACGCGCAGGGCCAGTGCATTGTGGGAAGTTCAGTCGGGTTATTTTTTGTCCAATGTAAGCCTTGGCTCTAGTACAGCCTTAGACTAAGGCTGTACTAGAACCTGCTAATATGCTTTCGGACTATTATTATTGTTGTATTAAAACACAACAAAGCATCTTCACCGTATGAAATTACCGCAGTTGAAACAGGTCGGGGGACGAGGTTATACGGAAATGCTGATAAGGTGACGTCACGTGATCTGGTTGCCATCCTGTCCGAGGTGGCGGTTGTAACTTGGTGGAGGAGGACCTCGTAACCTCCTCCCACCAAAATAACCACCCACCATGGAGATTTTCGGCCACATCGTCGTAACTGTAAGTGATTGATACGTGTATATATGCTGGATGACAATGTACATAGGGACAGTCAACCAAAGCCTTATTACGTTTAAAACTAAGTTGATCATAGGATGACGGGTGCCCACATCAGAAATCCAGGGGGAAAATATGTCGATTGTGTTTCGCTTCTTTTCTAATTCTAGTATTGGTTGTTGTGTACATCATATTCATGATCATGTTCAGGAATTATATCTACATGATATTATTTCCTTTTCGTGTGCTGCCTGCCACTGCCACAGTACACTCTTCCCCAGTAACTCCCTGAGGTTCTTGCATCGACTTGCAAGATTGGGAACAAATTTCCCCACAAAGTTAATTGAACCTAGAGCCCTCTGTATGCCCTCCTTATTCTTAGGCCTCTCCATCTCTAGTATTGCTGCGATTCGGTCACTTGAGGGACGTACCCCATCTCCACTCAGGTGTTCCCCAATGAATACCACCTCATCTTTCTTCAGCTCGCATTTCTTCCAGTTCATGAGCAGGCCATATTTCTGAATTCTGGCCTTCACCTCCGTCAGCCTGTGATCATGCTCCTCTTCTGTTGACCCCCACACTAGTACATCGTCCATGTATACCCTTACCCCCTCTATATCCCCAAACATTTGTTCCATATACTTGCTGACTGGAATTGACTAGTGCGGACTACTTGTACCTCTCGTAGTGTGAGGAAAAAATAATAACTAAGCTAATAACCCCCCCTTTCCCCACTACCATACAATTTGCTGTTCCACATATGCTCCCACCCTATACTTTTTTATAATTTTTAAATTTTCTATAACACCGAACCATATGGCGTGGGTGGGAGGGCCCCTGATCCTCGCCTTTGTATTAGATAGATTCGCAAGAATCTAAGTAATACGTCAACTTACAGGTAAGTCTAGTTTAACTGTAATATTCTTACTTCATCTATTAATACCAGAAGGCTCCGCCAGGGGAGAGATTTCGTAGTCTTAGTTATTATTCCAAACCTATTCTTCCCATCCTATACTTCTATCACCATACTCCAACTTAACCATCTGATTCATCTCACACAAATCTGGTAATGCAATTTCAGTGTCTGGACATAAACATTTTATTTTCCTCCAGTCTTACATAAACTTCTTTAGAACATCAAACCTCCTTAAAATAACTTGTGTAACTTACTTATTTTGTAATGGATCATACCCTATACGCATTCTACTTCCTTCTATTCGCTGGCTCCAAGACTGCCCTCTGTGCCTGCCCCGGATCACTAATCGTTTTGTTATAATAAACTGCAAATGACTTTGCATCCTTCCATGATGCATTCCTCATGATAGCATTCAAACTAGCTCCCATAGCTCTTGCTGTCGAAGCAGCTGCACCCCTAGTACTGTGTGCCTTATAATGATCAGTATCTATTCCTGCCATACTTAACGCAGTTAGCGTCCAGCTTGCTAACGTAGCCCTAGAGATAGGCTTATATGGTGCAATATACGATAATAACAATTGAGAATTACCTCTCCTCACTTTCTCTGTTTGTTGTAAATATCTGGTTATCGTACGAACAACACATAACTTCTTATTCTTACCGTATGCAAACACAGTAAGTGCATCCAAAGGCTGGCCTAGCTGGTTATGCTTTAATAACACCTTCATCCTAAAGGTAATACTTTCTGTTTTACATAGCATTCTATCTACCTGTAAATTTAATATCGTCTGTCCTCGTTGTGAGGATACCAACAAAATCAACAACGTTTATTTCAAAGATAACAATTTTAAAGATAAGTTAGCGTTTGAACCCAACTTTTCAAGCCAGATCAACACTATATCCACCGACCAAATATCTGAATATCTAGGCTGTGGTGGCCTCTGCGTATAACAACTTTTACAAAACCATTTCACCAAAAAATGTTGTCCTACTGTAGCTCCCTGAAACTTAGGTAAGATTAAGCTTAACGCACACCTAGCCATATTTATAGCTCCATAGCCTACTCCCGTTTCAAAATACATTCTTAAAAAATCAAGCACATTAGCAATGCTTGCATTTAACACAGGAATATCTTTCTCATATGCCCATAACGACCACCTCTTTAAATGAGTAGTGTAAGCTTTCTTCGTTGACACTGTCCAACTGTAATCAAAATATTTTAAGACTTTATCACTTAAATTAAATCCCTTCAATGCATTGGCCAGAAAAGGAATACCGATAATCTGGTGTTTTTTACTAATTCTATGTCTTGACTTAAGCTTAACTGTCCTTGCCCAGTTAGGTTCTGGGGTTTTCGAGAGAATGTCCGACTTGTTAATGCTAGTCGTTTCAACAGGGCATCTTCCCCTTTTTTTCTTTTTTTGTTGTTGTTGTATACATCGAAATGACTGATGTTAACTTGGGGGTTGCTCGTGTACTACAATTTTTTTTATAATTTTTGTTTTATACATATATATGTGTAGAAACTCCCCTCATTCGAACTAGTGAACAAAACATAAACAGGTAACTTATTTTTATAGAGGAGTTGGAATACATCCTCCTTATGATTGCCTAAACTAGTGGTGCTTCATGGACATTATGATATCAGTTATGTTAGGAAACAGCTATGTTAGGAAACACCAGAAGCGTTTGGACAACCATGTGAATCTGATATCTAAATCTTATCATTTTTGGTACATCTTATTACTACTGGTGAAACTCTACTTATGATTATATTCTGGTATCCCTAGTCTATCAGGCGGCCGTGAGACATGCCCACTTTTAGTTTTGTAAACATTTGTCACCTTATTGGCCTTTTTTGTGTGTCGGTAGTTGTTGTATTTTTGGCTCCAGTGTTAGTGTGCGGTGCATTTTTGTTCATGGGTCGGCTCGTGTTTCGCACAGTCGTTGGTATTTTAAACATGTGAACTCGGTTGCGGTGTACCTCCTTACCTGCGCAATTTACAATTATATAATCTCTGGGTTTTGTTATCTGTTTTTGTAATTGTGCCAGTCCTCCATTTGCCTTCATGTGTTTTGTACCTGACTTGATTTCCAACTCGCAGTACCCTGTGCACTCTCCCAGCTTTTTTATCATAATAACATTTTTGACTTTCTTGCATTCTCACAATATTTTCTCTCTTCGATTTTTGAACCTGGGGGTGTAACTGTGTTTCAGTCATGGGTACTTTAGACTGAAGCCGACGACTCATCAGCAATTGAGCTGGAGAGGCATTCATGTGTCTAAGAGGAGTATTTCGGTAGTTTAGAAGGTATAGGTTGAAATCCTGATTATTATCTTCTGCTTTTTTCATCATTTTTGTTATTGTTTGCACATAACGTTCTATTTGACCATTACTCTTAGGGTAATATGGGCTAGAACGGATATGATTGAACTTATATGTGGCAACAAAATCTTTGAATTCATGACCTGAAAATTGTGGCCCATTGTCAGATACCAACAAGGTTGGTATACCATAAGGTCCGAATATTTCCTTTAGGGATTTAATCACTGCCTTGGAAGTTGTAGTTTGTAGCTCTACGACTTCGGGGAATTTGGAATAATAATCCACTAGAATTAGATACGTTTTACTTTGGCACTGAAACAAGTCAACTCCAACTTTACAAAATGGTATGTCCGGTATGTTGTGAGGACTCATTGGCTCAGCACTCAGGGAATTTCTATAATTTTGGCAAGTACTACACCAAGCTATTATGTCTTCAATCTGCTGATTCATACCTAGCCAGAAAACATTGTCCCTCGCAAGCTGCTTGCATTTGATTATTCCCAAATGGGTTTCATGCAACACATTTAATATTTCCTTCTGTAAACTACTGGGGATGATTATTTGTTCCCCTTTAAACAGCATACCATCTGTGCTGAGTATCTCCTCTTTACATGTAAAGAATGGTTTGGCACATGACTTCACTAAACTATTTTGGGAGGGCCAACCTTCTTTAGTTAACCGTGTAACCTCAGTGAGGGTTCTATCTGCTTTCGTAGCTTCGATGATACATTCGTTCATGTTATGTGCAATGTCGATTGTGGCTACTGAAATTTTGTTGTCGAATAGATTGTTTGGTGTCGTTTTGCTGGTGTGCGCGCGTGAAAGTGTGTCTGCAAAAAACATATCTTTACCTTTTGTGTATTTCATTATAATGTTATAGTTCTGCAGCCTCATGCGCATCCGTTGCATCCGTGCCGACAACAGATGCAATGGTTTTGCCATGATCGCTACAAGTGGTTTATGATCAGTTTCTATTATTACTTCTTTTCCGTAAATGTATTCATGGAAACGGACACACTCAAAACAAATAGCTAATAGCTCTTTCTCGATTACCGCGTAGCTTGATTGGCACCTATCTAAGGCTTTCGACGCCATAGCAATCGGTCTACTTTGTTGAAAAATGGCTGCACCCAGACCTGATTTTGAAGCGTCCACCTGCAAAGTGATTTGCTCATTTACATCATAATATTTCAGCACAGGTGCTGATATTAACAGCTTTTTTAGTGTGTTAAATGCACTTTCTTGTTCATTTTGCCAAAACCATACTACGTCTTTACACAATACTTGTCTCAACGGTTTAGAAATTTCGGACAGAGTCGGTATGAATTTTCCTACATATCCCACCATGCCTAAAAACCGTTGAACTCCTGCCTTGTCAGTGGGGGGTAGGCATTTCAAGTATGGCTCGGACACGTTCTGCTGTGGGTTTTAAACCGGTTTGAGTCAATGTGTGTCCTACATAATTTACTTCTGTTTTGCAGATTACGGACTTTTTTGGGTTGAGGTGCAAGTCAGCCTCTCTAGCTCTTTTAAATACATTTTCTAAATTGTCATTGTGTTCTTTCTCGGTGCTTCCATACACCAATATATCATCAGCAATTACATTCACTCCTGGTAAATCTTTTAATATTTTGTTCATTTCACTGATACATATGTCTCCAGCTGGTTTAATGCCGAACGGCAGACGGGTGTACCGGAACCGTCCCCACAGGGTGTTAAATGTGCATAATTTTGAGCTTTCTGAATTCAGTTCTATTTGCCAATAGCCACTATTCGCATCAATGCCCGAAAAATACTTAGCTTTGCTTGTTTTTGCAATTACCTCCTCTACCTTTCTGGTGGGGTATGGGGTGTTTAATATGGCTTTGTTCAACTTGATCGGGTCTAAACATACTCTGATCTTATCAGGTTTTTGTACGATTGTTATCAAATTCACCCATGGGGTTGGCTCCAGTTGCTTTACTATGACACCTAAATCTAACATTCTATCCAATTCTTGCTTTACCTTGTCAACAATTGCATGGGGGATTCGTCTTGTTGGGTCAATCACAGGATCTACATTACCATCAATATGTATTTTTGCATTACGTTTTATAGTTCCTAGCCCTGTGAATATTTTTTTACCAACTGTTCTGCTGCCTTCCCGGCAATAGTCGCTCCTTCAGTCCGTATAGTGACTTCGCCTACTCGTCGTATCAGTTGTAGTTTCACACATGCTTCTTTTCCCAAGATCGGTGTGCCCTGCACTGTAACTTGGAACTTCAATGGTACTCCTCCAACGATAATAATGGCCTCACCCTCGGGATGGATGCGATCACCTGAGTATGTGATGAGACAGCATTTTGAAGGTGCTAACACAGTGTTTTGTAGAGCATTGTAGACAGTACGCGGCACAATATTAGCTTGGGACCCAGTGTCCAGTTTAAATTTGACAGGATTGTTCTGCAAGTTATATTTCACGTACCACAAACTGCTGCTGCTCGTTGCCTCGTCCGTTATCTCACCAACGAACAAGTCGTTTTCGTCATCTCGTGTATCTTCTTCAATTACGCCATCTGTTATGCCGAGCTCATCCACTTGGGCTCGACTCGTGCGTCGCGATCGGCATACCCTTCGAAAGTGCCCATACCGGTTACAATGCAGACACTGTTTGTCCACTGCGGGGCATGTGGTATTCGCATGTTGATACCCGCATTGAGTGCAGTTCGCATGAGATGTAGAGGCACACGTTCCACGGTCTTGCCAAGCCCGCACGCGTGGTGTCGACGTACTTTGCCTTGCTTGTGCTGCATAGCTTCCTCGCTGCTTGTTTACTGTGTCCACTTGCTCCTCTATATGGTTATTCTCTCCTGAGTGTAGTTGTGTATGTGTGTTCTCGCTTAAACGACACATTTCTAGGCATCTGTCCAACGATAGGTTTGGTGTCTGCAGCAACTTATCACATAATTTTGCTTCCTTTACGCCACACACCAACCGGTCGCATAGCAACGAGTCCTCCACTTGTGAGTAGTCACAATACGATATTCGGTGTCGTAATTCCCCAATTTACATGTCCATAGCCTCCGTTGTCTGATTAAATGAGTTGAAATCATATCGGACTACTGTGATGTTGGTCTTCCCAATGCAATATTCTTCGAACATTTTTACCAGCGGCTCAATTTTATCCTTGTGTGCATCCGGCATCCTGAACGTCAGATGTAGTTTCTCCGCTTCTTGTCCGGCTACGTGCAGGAATATGCAGCATTGAATTCTTTCAGTCTTGTTTGCCGCTCCTGTAGCGACACTGTATATTTTGTATGCATGATACCAGGCACGCCAATTCATGGCTAAATTGCCTTCCAGGCTCAACGGTAACGGCGGTTTCAGACCTGACAGCGCCATGGCGAAATCTTGGGCGTGGTTCGTTCAGACTCACAATCTGACACCATGTAGTATATGGAAGACAAGCGAACACTTCAACGTCCAGTGTGTGAGTGGTTTATTCGGCTGCTTGGCCGTTTCAACCTGTGACGTCATACTTTGGTCACTCGCTATATGCACTGTACTTATACCTTACAACTTGCACCCGTCTTATTGCATTAACCACTGGTCTGTTGTCTCCACCCAGCACAATTCTATGAACAAACGGCAATGCCGTCAACTCGCCCATCCATCTGTCACTCACCTCTGGCAGTACACATTTATTCAGGTCTGTGGCCTCCTCTTCTGCTTCTTTATTGTTCTGAACATTGTACACCCTTTTGATCAAACCTAGTCTTTCACATGCTGCCGCTCCTAGGATGCTTGGGCCATTGTTGACAATGATAAACCTCAATGGATGACTTCCGACTTTTGCATGAACTGTTACCACGCAGGAGCCGACCACGGGAATGTCACGTCCATTATAATCACTGAGCCTGACTCCGGCCTTATGCACTTTAGGTCTATCCCGTAGCTTACCATAGTCCTCCTTATTTAATAGATTTGCTCCTGCTCCTGTATCCAGCTTCATAGGGACTAGCTCTCCATTTATATCAACTGCATGTACCCACCGTGAGTCTTTCCCCAACTGTATATGGTGAATGCCAACTACAGATGTGTAGTCTGGTGCAACTTTCACCGTTTCAACCATACCCACAAATAGTTCTGGTTCATAGCCCGCGCTGTCAGCATGCTCGTCGTCAAATGCTTCAACCACTCTCACCTTCGCCCTACACATCCTTTTATAGTGACCTTTTATCGAACACTTCCCACACCTAAACTTCCATGCTGGGCAGTTCCTAGGTCCATGCCTACGACCACACCGACGGCAGTCATATTCATTTCCACGGGTCTCCAGCTTATGATTTTGTGACTCAATATGACGGCCTTGTCCGCTTCCCACTTCATCTCCACCTAACTGGTTCGGCCGGCGACTAATGGCAGCTACAGTCTCCCATGCTTCCCCAGGGTTCAGGATCTTCGCTTGTGATCGCGCTCTTGCCGCCACTCGACAGGTTTCTATGGCTGACCTCAGTATTAGATTCCTATCCCTCAACATCCTCTCACGCATACATGCATCTGAGATGCCCAGAACTAACATATCCCGTACTAGTTTGTCACGGAGGTTTCCCAGCTCACAGGTGGCTGCCAATGTGCGCAAGTCTGTGACAAATGCATCCAATGTCTCACCAGTTTCTTGGCGCCTACTCCAGAACTTGTATCTTTCATATGTGATATTCTTTTGTGGTCGACACAATTCATCAAACTTTTGTATTACGCATTTGAAATCATCCTCTGACTCACCCTCTTGATATTCAAATGTTTCAAAGACTTCCATCGCATCTGGGCCACCATAGGTGAGTAGCATTGCAACCCTCCTCTTATCTGCATCCTCTGGCACCCCTGCTGCCATAAAATACCAGTTGAGTTGCTTCCTCCACTTTTCCCAATGATCTGCCACATTCTCCTCTTTCAGCTTAAGATATCCTGGTGGTTGTAGCTTGTGATCTGGCATTATTATCAGCTTTTTACTCCTGGCACCATGTATTGTTATGTGTCTCCAACAAGCAACTCAGTAGAAGTGTTCCATTAGGTCACCAGGATGTAAACATTCAGGTGGCACTACACTAAGTATCCAGACAAATTCTATGCAGCAGGCATTTGTTTTGATATATTATTAACCAATAGCTGACCCCGAATACCGTCAATTGGGCCTATGGACTTAATGCCTTAACAGCTCTACTGCAGAGTATCATGGAGGAACATGTACACTGGTCCCATCGATGTCATCACAGCATATATGGAAGATCTGTAGTGAGGGACCAGTGTAGTTGTTCCATGACTTGGCTTGTGCTACTCTGTGACGGAGCATCATTAAGGCATTAGGCCAATCGCTGTTGTCCACCCTGCTTGCTGCATACCGAAGTTTGACGAGTGATTTCCGTTTGCTGGATTTTGATTATTCTGTTATTCAACACGAGTTTACAAATGGCAGTGTCCATACACGGCTATTTCCGTTTCCGGTTGCTGGATTCTGGTGAATTCATTTCCTACCTCTATGAATACAGGTATTGTTGATGTATATATTATACATGTGTGAAGCTAAGATTCCTTCTATGTGGTATGCGGTATGCGAATGGGAGGATTCCTTCTACGCGGTAAGCGCCAAGTGTCTCACCACCACCACCACTACCAGATGTTTCCACTCAGCACCCCTGTGTGTGACCGTTCCGTAATGATCAGTCGCCTCTCCTAGCCTAAAACTAATGGACAAGTGCGACTCAAGTTTCTATTTGCATGCCGCATGCCGCACTGATCGGTACAGGGACCGATCGAGTTGCCGCATTCGCATTCGCATTTGCATACCGCATGTAAGGTTATGTAGTCCATTGACTTCAAGGCGTTTCGATTTGTTGTCGCATTCGCATACCGCATACCGCATGTAAGGAATCTTACCTTTAGTCCTTAGCCTCCCCAGTGGGTGGGTCAGTATTAATTACATTTCTATGTCAGTACTTTATCGATCTGTGTGTCTATTACCAATATTCGTAATTTCGCAGACAACATTTGAGCTGGAATCATGTATCAATCACTTATTTATTACACACTAGGCGTATCGTGTTATGTAAGGAAAAAGTAAATAAACCCCAGAACGCAGAAGGATGTTATTGCTTGGGGTTTGTTTTTTGGATTTTTGTGTGATGCCTAATGGGTGTATTTTAGATAAAGCATTCACTCTGTACTCGCAGTACACGGGTGAATACCAACACTATATAAATGCTGTCGAAAAAGCGGGGAAATGAAATGAGAGCCTAAATCCACAATCTAAAAAGCAATATTTATTCTTTACATATGTCTTAATATTTCCCCGCTACCTTTGAGTTGAAAAATATAATAAAACATAGAGTTTAATAGAATTTAAAGGTGAAATCGATGGCGTTCTATGGCCGCCATCTTGTCTTTTTGCATTCTCTCCCATTTCAGCAACTCTGTGCCAATATAAGTACCCATTTGATACTGGAGGCAGGGGTTCCACTTCCTGTTCCATACTAAAGCTATTTTCGCCAGTATTTACGCTACATTGTTGTTAACCCGTGTACTGAGAGTACAGGCTGAATCTGTTATCTAGGTGTATTTATGCTGCCCATAATGGTTAAGTCTAATTACTTGTTTTCGCCGCGAGACAGTAATAGTCTTGACTCCCCTTGTTTGTAGCACTTTCAGCTGTTGTATAGCTATATACTGCATGCATGATGCCTCAAACGTTTGAGAATCCTGTGGTCATCGCTGGTAGATACTAAGACAGGAGGGTGTAAAGAGTGTTTGCCTATCCCTATGACTATGTATTTAATTTATACCACCATCTATCAACGAATGTTAACAAGTTTAAGTGATGTCCAACTTAGATTTCTCATTGTTGGCAGGTTACTAATGTACTACATGGAGTTCATTATGTTTCCCTCATCTGTTTCTGTGATGTTAGGAGGTTGTACACTTATTCGTGGTGTCAGTATGTGTAAATATGAACCATTAGGTTTTGTTCTGATCACTTTTGTTCGGCCTATAAGTATATGAGTCTTTTGTTCTGATCACTTTTGTTCAGCCTATAAGTATATGAGACTATCTCAAAAGGTGCTAAGCAATATGGGACAAAACTGTGTCCATGGTAACGATCAACACACTATCTACTTATGCATTTGCTAAGGATAAACTGATTTGTATTTTACATGGTGTTTCATAATCACAATAGAATACATATTGATTTGAAGCAAATGTCCCTTGTGTTTTCAGTGTAACCCTTTCTGTGCTGTTTTGTGTCAATCGTTAATATGGACAAAAAAACAAAGAGTTAGCACCTTTTGAGGCAGGCTCATATATTTCCACTAGAGTGTTTCCTATATCAACCTAGTAGGTGTTATGGTGCTTGGTCTAATGTGCTTGTTACTTTTCTAGCACTACTTAATTGTTTTTGTCTTATTCACCAGTTACATTCTTATCTATGTTAACACAATATTGGTTATTTCAATTGTCGGTTTCGTATGTGAGGTTCTTTTATTATAGGAACACAATAGTTGTTAATATCAGATGTCTACTTCATCAGCTAGATTATGTCCTATTTCAACACACTAGATGTTAATTTGCATGAACTGGACTTGTCTAAATGTTTTCTTTTTTTCCTTCTGTTAAGCATGTTATTCCTCTAAATTGGTGGGTTTTTAGTACTCATCATCATCATGCTGTCGGTCGCGATGCGACAAAGACTGCTTTCATTACTTGACTGCCGCTCTCCATTTAGCTCTCTGCTGTGAGAGTTGCGTCCATGAGTCGGTCTTAATGTCTCTCAGCTTCAGGTTTCTCTTGATTGTATCTTTGAACCGGAGACGGGGGCGCCCTCTCTTTCTGTAGCCAGAAGACAGTTGAGAATAGAGAATCTGCTTTGGTAGCCTGTCTGATGACATCCTCATGAGGTGTCCAGTCCACCGGAGATTCTTTTTGATCAGAAGATCTTCCATAGAGGGCAGCCCCATTCGTTCGAGTATTTCCTTATTAGTGTGCCAGTACTAAGAACACTTAGTACTGGCACACTGTTATTCCGGCCATAGGCTACATCAGCAAGAACTTATACAACATGACTCATTATCCTGAATTGACTGTTCTTATCCTGAAGGGGCCAATAAAGCCACTTTATACCAGTTGCACCTCCGCCTTAGTGGATTATGATTGCTATTAGTATCGTAGACCTGCCTGTGGTTCTTACTTCATCTTCCGAATACCGGAAGTTAAGTATCCGGGGAGAGGATAAGCCCGCGCATGCCGGAAGTAGCCTCAGTTAGAAACTCGGCAGCGGAGAAGCAACAGCGAGTTGGAGGAGGATTACCCTTATAAAAGGTAAGTTGACCTTAGGAGGATGAGTTGAGTCGTTAAACACAGGTGATATTGTGTTAAGCGTTGTGAGGTTATAGATGTGTGGTTTACTTACTGAAGTTAATCATGTGTCACACCGTGTATTTGCAGAAGACGGTGACAGTAAGACTGCGGCAGTCAGTGGTTGACACACTCTCGGCCGATTCGAACACGCGTGAAGAAGCGAAAAGTAGACGGTGTGGTCGCATTACTGATTGAACAATGGCTAAAATGATGACTGTTGAAGATCAACAACCTATCTCGCTACATGCATTAAGCGAGTCGGAGACCGAGTCGGTAGAAATTACGAAAGCAAAGCCGAGGCCAAAGAAAAGTAAAATGGCGGGTGACCTAAAAACAAAGGCGCGGGCTAAACAGCCAGAACTAGGTCAAGTGCAAACGGAATCGACATCCTCTAATTCAGAGATGGCGGATTTCAAGAAAATGTATGACGAGATGGTTATTCTTAGGAAGGAAGCTAATGATTTTCGTCTAGAGTCAGAACAAATGCGTGATCGAGCGAGATTGGAGAGCGAGCAAGACTACGCATCGCTTCATGATTTGGCAGAAAACCAAGATGGTGGAGCGTGCTACTTTGGAGACGCTGCTGGCACTTGGGATGAATACGAGGAAGATGGTGATGGTTTTGAGGGATATCAACAGTTGGATGTGGACGACGATAAGGATTCCATGTTGAGCACAAGTGAACAGTTGTTAGCGCTAAAACTAGGCATGAACATTCAGAAGGAAATGCCTATAAACACGGAAGTGAAAGAGCACATGAGTAAAGTTTCGCCGTTCAGTAGTTTTAGACGGCCGCCACCGCCAAAGCCTTTGCCGACTGAGGCGGCTCAAGCCCCGCCAACACCAGTGACTACGGGGAAGGGTGATAAAACTACACCGACAGTAAAGCCAAGGCCAAGACGTGAGTTTAAGCTGGACACTGCCCTCCAGGAAGGGGCACTATTAACGGAGTTACAAGAGGTGTACAAGAAAGTAAAGAAAGCGGTGACACCTCGGATAACTATAAGTGAGAGTATGGCTGGCGCCATTCACCATTTCTACGGCGGCACTAACAAAGTCGGAATGAAACACCTTAAGACGATTAGAGAAATTTCTAGAAACTACACCGGATTGGCGGATGTTCCAGCGGCAAGGGTACAGGCCCTAAATGAAGAAATTAGGTTTGCAGAGGGCAGGAAGGAGGGAGAGTGTGCTCTCCTGACAGCAACAAAAGGACTTGTTGGAGTACTTACGGCGATAACCCCAACTATGGACATTATTCTGCAACGGGGATCGGCGGATCCAGAGTTAGACGCACAGGGAACACATATGTTAAATGCGATCAAGTTACTGGTGGCTACCCATAGCCAGGTGAGTCTGGACAGAAAGCTGAGTGTCAAGAAAGTAGTTCATTCGAGACTGGGGAAGGAACTAATACAGCCTAAACGGGACGTGTACGGGGATCTTCCGGAACCCACGGAATACCTACTCGGCGAGAACCTGGGAGACAAAAACAAACAGTTACTGAAGTCAGTCAAGGCGTCGGATAACTGCATGAACAGTTACATGGCGTACCGAGGGAAGCGTAGGACTGGGTTTGACCAGCAAGGACGTACTGGTGCACCTTACAACAGATTCAGAGGAAATGGAAGATTTAGACCTAGAGGTATGAGAACGGTGTCAAGCTGGGGCTCAAGGCAACAAGCACCAGAGAAAAGATTTGGCAGAACAAATGAAGATTATGCACTGTACGGGAACATCCCAAACTCCCTGAGGGGAGCGAGAGGCAGGGGAACCCCGGGGCGGGGTTTTCCGAAGTGAGGCACCCTGTCCAGGTGGGTGGACTTTACAGACTTAGGATTGGGTAAGACAACCCTTTTATTTATATATATTTATAGGTTTTTAATTTTAGATAGATAAATAGTTACAGCAAGTTGCTTTTCATATCTTAAATTGCTTACAGTTAAGCTGGTAGGAATGTCTGGATGAGGTTAATAAATTGGTGTCATTAATAGAAATTAAGCCAAGTTGCATTAGGAGGTACCAAAATGTATATACAAATGTTTATAATAACGCATGATGATTTTAGCTGGAAATAATAAGTCAGACTAAAACTGATGGAAATATAAGCAGTCGATAAGCAGTGTGTTAAATTTACAAACAATTGCTAGGTACTCAGGTATACATACTTTTGTTTGGTTTTTAAAAAATTAGAGGAAGTTGAGTAAAAACTTCCAGTTATGATCCCTTGGCCAAGGGGGAAAAAGTTGGTCTTTTTATAATATTAAAGTAAAGGTGTGGTGCAACACACATTGGGGGGAAAAACTCGAGTATGACTCCTTCTGTATTTTTATTCTTTGGTGGAACAATACAGAGAAGTGGGAGGTAAACTAAGGGTTTACACTGAAAAATTTCACCTACATAGAAACAGTAGGGATCCATAAGACCTTAGCTAACGAATAAACGAATACCCGTCTGAATAACTGATGAAAGAACAGTAATTCCTTAACTGAGATAGTGAGAGGGGTAGGAAGGAAGACCGACCCTCAGTACAGGTCTCAGTTAAAGGAGCACACTAACAGGCTAGGGCCTGAAAGGGCGATACAAATTGTTACTGTATATGGGGTCATAGTTATGGATTTATATATTTATTGTATATAAATAATTTGCAATGAATAAAGAAAAAGTTGAGAATATTAAGTCACTAACTCTGGGACTTTAATTACAGCCTCAAACAGAAAGTCGAGGGCAGCAGACAGAAGGACAGGTTGTGGGTGGACGAGATCGTGAGGGACGATCGGTTACAACGAGAACGCCCAAGCCAGCGGAGAAAGGAACACGGCGGGTTGTGGACTCGAAGGAGGAAAAGCCACTGTGGGACAGGAAGACGGTAAGAAAGAGGAACTGCGGACAGCGGAAACGACCCAAGATATAGGGAGTACCCCTCCTTGCCAGAACTTTAGAAGGGTATGACATTGACAACAAAACCCTTCAGTACTTTAAGTATACTTGGCGAGATTCGACCAAAAAGAACTATCTCACACACATCAATAGATGGGCCCTGTGGGCATTAGAACAGGATGTAAAAATTTTGAACCCCACCATTGGGAACGTACTTAGATATTTAATAACGTATTTTGAGACGGGTGTGGGGTACGGTGCAGTAAATGCAGCCAGATGTGCATTGAGCTTGATTTTACCAAGATCAAATGGGAATACAATAGGTGAACACTACCTAGTGAAGTGGATTTGTAATAGCTGCTATGAGCAGAGGCCCCCACAACCCAGATATGACAGCTTCTGGAGTGTGGAGGTGGTGTTAAATTGGATCGTAGGTTTACAAAACAACGATAAGATGAGCTTAAAATTCCTCTCTAATAAGGTTACTATCCTACTGCTTCTAGTGTCATCACAGAGAGGACAGACTATCTTAAATTTAACGGTGGATAGAATGAGAATAGAGGAGGATTCAATAGTATTCAAAATGAGCAAGCTTTTGAAACACAACCAATTAGGACAACCTCTAGACTCGATAAGATTCTTTTCTTACCAAACCAATAGAAAATTATGTGTAGTAAGAGCGATAAAACGTTATATAGCTAAAACAGCAAGAATTAGAAGGCAGAATACACAACTGTTGTTGTCTTACATAGGCCCACATGAGCCGATTTCGAGGGCAACGTTAGCACGTTGGACAATTAATGTTTTAAAGCTAGCAGGCATTGATACAGAGAGGTATAAAGGCCACAGTACAAGAGGCGCGTCAGCCTCTACGGCAAAGGCCCTAGGAGCAAATCTCAACTCAATTATGCGAAACGCATGCTGGAGAGACAGCAAGAGCTTTGCCCAATTCTACCATAAATCAATAGAGGACCCTAGCGCAGTACAACATATGATTCTGAGCAGGGTTAGAAATAGAAAAGCCCCAAAAACATAAGGCTTGTAAGACTATGTAAAGGGCACGCATGGATGAAGGTGAGACGCCCATACATATGGATATATAAAAAAGTTACAAAAATTGGTTACATTCTTAAAGTATAAACACAAGTTGTCAGAAAGCTGATTTAAACACAAGTTGTCAGGAAGCTGACTTAAAGTCAAGAAGTTGTTACAAGTGAAAGGTTAACACAAAACGAAGTTAATGCCGGGTTGTAAATGTTAAAATCCGGTCATGGTTGAAGTGATAAAAGTCACGTAAATTACGGTTTCAAGTATTATAGATGGTTACAGAGTTTACGAAGTAAACGGTGGATGCTAAATAATAATAATGATAATAAAAATCATTTGCTGATGGTAAGAGATAAAAGGTTTATTGAGTATAGCTTGATGGACAGTAAATGGTACAAGATTGGTCTTAAAAAAGTACTAAGAAGGGCAGGTTGTCTAAAACTTGTCAGTCATTAGGATTAAGTTTTTAAAAAAGCACACAGTGTTGCAGTCGTTGTAATTGGTGAGAACAAAATAAAAAGGAAAGAATCCAAGTTGAAAGTGTAAAAAAGCTTACGGTTGAAATTATTGACATACACACACACAAATGTACACGTATGCGAATACATGTTGCCTGAGGGCATAATAGAATTATATATAGGACTAATATATGTGCTGAGGCACCTCTAAAGTGTATATTACAGAGAAAAGACGAGGAAGGAAGGAAGGAAGGAAGTTGAAGGGAGGAGGAAGAAGCAAAAAAGGTCGGGTCACAAAAAACCATGCTTCAAAGACTCTCCCCGGATACTTAACTTCCGGTATTCGGAAGATGAAGTAAGAATATGATAGTTATACTAGACTTACCTGTAAGTTGACGTATTACTGAGATTCTTACGAATCTACGAATACGAAGTTAAGGATCATGGGCCCGCCCACCCACGCCTTTACATGGAAAGAATACCCGGAGTGTTACTCGAGTATAAAAATTGATAGATCGGGTGAAAAAGTAAGGGTACTTATGAGTAGGGGGTCCTGATCCTGGTTAGATGATGTTAGGTTTTTTTGTTCCCCTCCAACTACGAAAACTGAGGCTACTTCCGGCATGCGCGGGCTTATCCTCTCCCCTGATCCTTAACTTTGTATTCGTAGATTCGTAAGAATCTCAGTAATACGTCAACTTACAGGTAAGTCTAGTATAACTATCATATAAGTAGCTGGTGAGTGTTAGACTTTGGTTCATGTAACTTACATGCTTTGTTAAATTACTGTGCTTAATATAATAATATATTTAATACAATTTGGGGTAATGCAGTGTGATGTGGTATATTCCAGCGCCTGGTACCAAGCCCAAGTACAGCAGACAAGTTTGCTCAGATATATCAGGACCTCATGATGGATCGAAATGTCCTGAGCGGAATGGGACCTGTAGCTATTAGGGCTGCCAAAATGATAATGCTGAACTGGCGCAATCTCATACCTGGTAAGTTTTTCAATACATGTCTGCTTGTGATGTTTTTCAGTTCAGTTATTCCATATGCATGGAAGCGCCTTACAGCATCCATTATGCAGATGCTAGGGGAAAACAGGAAAATGAATGTAGATGCATTAAGCCCCGGTCACATACACATTAGTGAACGTACTTGAATGAAGTGAGAATAATGTGGGTGAAACGTGCTGTCACTACGTTAATGTATGGCAGGTTTTGGTTGATGACCCACCTAATGGTATGGATAAATACGTTACCATACGGGTCACGCTACAGATCCCGGTACGTCCAACTATATTCAACTATGTTCAACTACGTTACCCTCCACCACGTTCATCTTTGTCTACTAACGGCTATGTGACAACGGCAGAACGGCCAAGGTTTTGTGTGGGTCAAAGTATGATAGGGTACGCGGGAGTACATTAAGAAGTAGGCTAGAGTATGTTATCATCACGGAGGCTAGGTCTGTCTCAAAAGTAGTGCTCTTTTCAACATGTCCAAAGCTTAAATCAGAACTCACGGCCCACAGACGTTATTATCACGGAGAAGTACAGATCCCGGTATGTTGCACTACGTTCAACGACGTTCAACTACATTAGCCTCCACTATGTTCATCTACATTCACTAATGTGTATGTGACCGGGCCTTTAGTATGATGCTATATATCTGGAAGAGCTGCAGTTTTTCGTTGAAATTGAATTGGTCCAGGTAGCAATCGGTGAAGCATTTGGACACAAAATCGCATATGATTTCCAGGTATATGGAATCTTAGCTTTAGAGGAATAAGCTCTGCACTCCATCACTTATTATCTCCAGAATGTTATGCATGGGGAAATTTCAATTGCGGACGATTGGTCTTCCTCATTCCACTGTTCCTTGCCCTATCCTATTAATGCCGAGCACCAGCCTAGGAAGCGACCAGCCTAGGAACCGACAAGTATCAATTTTTAAGTCATTGGTTTGACTTGACCAGGGTTCAAACCCACGATCCCATGACCTACCAACACAGGAGACGGACACTCTAACTAATTATGGTTTGCCTCTTTTTTATCCTTATTTCAAAAACAAATACCCATTCAAGTATAAGTGCGAATTGAGTTGCACCATTAAGATAATATTGTATTTTATTTGGTCACCACAACTGCTCAGATGATACTTGTCTTTATGGTAGTTATTGTCTGAATGCTTGGCAATACGGATTAAATGTTGAATAACACTGTTTTTTCTTTTAAACAAAAAAACCTTATTGATTCTGATGATAAATGAATCTTCCTCATAGATCAATGCCTATTGCCGGGTCCATCTTGAACTATTCTAACTAGCTCTTGGCATTGTCAGTAACCTCACTCCCCCCTCCCACACATCCCCCATCACATTTATTCAATGAGACCCCCATGCCTACAAACTTGAAACCATAAATTCTCTTCCCTTTTCTTTCAACTGCTTCAAAACATCCAGCTGCTTTTGGGATGTGGTCAGGAGATCGTTTGGTCTTCCGACCTATATTTAGATTTTTACCAAACTGGGGAAAACTAGGAAAGAGCGTTGGAATACCGATAGTTGACGGGTTTGAGTATGCATGGATACAAGGCGAGGATATAATGAAAACTGAAAAAATAGGATCTGGGAAATTTGGCACTGTCGCACGTGGGAAGTACAAGGGGATAGACGTGTGTATAAAATACGTAATTGTAAGTACCCTTATGTTGAGAAGACCTTACTTTAACCTTACACATCACCTTAATTCACACCAACATTATTAAATACCACATGTTGAGAAATGTTTACTGACAGCTTACACAGCACCCTCATTCGCACCAATATTAGTAAGTACCACATGTTGAGAATTGCTTACTGACAGCTTACACAGCACCTTCATTCACACCAACATTAGTAAGTACCACATGTTGAGAATTGCCAACTGGCAACTTACACAGCACCTTCATTCACACCAACATTAGTAAGTCTGAAACTAAATTGAAGTTTTTTGGGTAGTGTATGCATTATGAAGGTTGATTGATTGATTGATTGGTGGTTGCTTTACGCTGTGTCGGCAGCATAGGCCATATTGACGGTGAGAAATGTTTGTTTTTGTTCAAACCATTGCTTTTACACGTAAAAGCATACAATCAATGTTGTGTCAATGGACACTCATGAATTTTGTAAACTCACAATCATAATAGTTTCTGGTCAAGCTAAATACAATTCTAAATGATAAAACAACTTGGTCGTGTCGCCCTTCCAGGCAATTCTGCGGCAGTCCGTTCATAGCCTTGTCTAGTTGATATTTGATATCTTTTGTGGGATTGATTCAGTAAAATGTAAACCTGCTGACATACCTAATGGATAGAGGATGTAATAATCATTTGACTTTCTATCAATAAAAGAAAGAATAAATTATCAGCTTCGTAACATGGAGACCAAATATGTGGCGCCCAGTTTTAGAGAATAGCCCATTTCATATCTGTGAGGTAACTTATCACCAATTCACCGAAATACCGGTGTTTAATATCTGTAACACTCCTCATCACCAATGTACTGACACACCGGTGTTTAATATATGTAACACTCCTCATCACCAATGTACTGACACACCAGTGTTTAATATATGTAACAGACCTCGTCACTAATTCACTGAAACACTGGTGTTTAATATAAGTAACACTCCTCATCACCAATGTACTAACACAGGTGTTTAATATCTGTAACACTCCTCATCACCAATTCACTGAAACACTGCCTTAATAATGCGTGTGCTAAAAACGAACACTAATCCATGCCGCCTTCTCTTCACTTCGCCACACTCCCGTTTCCGTCGCAAACAGAACAAAAAAATAGATTACCAAGATGTGATTGTAGAAGCGGCTATTGCTGTTCAAATGGGAGAGTTAGGCATCGGACCCCCAGTGATCGGTTTGCAGATAGCGGACGGCCAAACATCTCAGCTCCCCGGGATTGTCATGAGATACTTCCCGGGGAGCATGACCGTCGGGGACATGCTCGACAACTTACAAGACTACAACCCGTGAGTTTGTAGACGTCAGCATTGAGTATACATGCAAACATCTGATTGATATTTGTCTATATTGCATAGTCTGTATGTAGTGTATTGATTCATTTGTCAATGTTGTTATATGGGTCACTCTCCTGAAAACCGGCCAGAAGTGTCACATGGAGAGTTAAAATCTAATATTTGAATTTTGTACATTTTTTGGTTGCAAATGAAACCTGGAAATCTCCCCTTAACATCTGTGTAAAATATAAATTGATGAGATACAAAATAAAGATGTAGTCCATGATTAAGCTATGTCTTATGGCAGTATAACATATGTGTCACACGTGTAACACATGTTTAGGACACCACACAGTGTGTTTAATACAAATCTAATCAGAATTAAATAATATCATACTTAGAAGCATATTAATCATGGCATAATATCGAGGAATATGTAGTGCTTATATTGATAAAAAAAGTAATTCCCAGCCATGCTTTATTCACTGAATAATTAGTGTACAATATTTGTCTGGCATCCAGACACCACTGGTTCCACGTGTGATGGAAATTTGTAATGTTATTTCTGAACACATCAAATTTTTTTTTTTTTTAAATTTAAGCATGCATACATGTTAATAAATACTGCCTTTTTGATTTTGGAACTGTTTTGTTTGATATATTAATGCAATACAAGATGTTAATAAGGATTCAACCATGTCCCATATGTCATGTTACAAATAGCTGACTGTAAAATGGGTGTTTTTGGTACAAAAACACTTCATAACTAAAGGGACCAAAGTTGCACACAGTTTATTTTATTTCCCTTATTTCTTTCATCAAATCTGACCATGAATATGAAAAGTATGAGGACAACAATAAGTAGGAGGTTTTGTTATTGATGTTTTAAAATCCCATCCCATGCTGACCAGTTTTCAGGAGAGTGATTTTAGGGAATGTACCCTTTCTTGATTTATTACCATGACCCACCCAGATAGCACACACCCGTCGGCCCGACGGCGACCACGCCGTTGGCCCAACAGTGGAAACCAGTGTCAGGCCGACGTTGTTTTGTCCAACCTCCCGCCATCGGCTCGACGGCAGCTGCCGCCATAGGCCCGACGGCGGCTGCCGCCGACGGCGGGAGGTTGGACAAAACAACGTCGGCCCGACGGCGGCTGCCGCCATAGGCCCGTCAGAATATATTTATTCAAAATTAATAGAAAACCTTATAAATTTAATATAATCTTTTTGGTAAAGATGTGTACCAAGCGATTTGTTTCTAAGTGGTGTGGTTTTAGAGATATTTCACTTTTTCTGTATGGGTTAGGGTTAGGGTTAGGGTTAGTGAAAAGTAAAATATCTCTAAAACCACACAACCTATTAACAAATCACTTGGTACACATATAGAAAACATCTTTACCAAATAGATTATATTGAATTTATAAGGTTTTCTATTAATTTTGAATAAATATATTGTGTCGGGCCTACAGCGTTTGCCGGAAAAAACAAGATGGCGGTGCTTCCTCAACATTCCATACCAGATAATTCAAATCGTATTAACATGAATAATTCCATTAATACGTCGTAATAAATTACAAAACTTTTACAAAATAATCTAAACATATTAATAAACAAACCTGTTAAATAATTCCTTAAAGTTCCTGCAATTTCTGGAGTTATTTGTAGAAAAAGAACGCTGCTCAACGATCGCACATCCTCCACTGGCAACTTGAATTCGAACAGTCAACAAACCGTATCGGATAATTCAAATCATATTAACACGAATAATTCCATTAATATGTCGTAATAAATTACAAAACCTTTACAAAATAATCTAAACATATTAATAAACAAACCTGTTAAATAATTCCTTAACGTTCCTCCGATTTCTGGAGTTATTTGTGGAAAAAGAACGCTGCTCAACGATCGCACGTGTTCCGCTGGCGACTCAAGCCGGACAAATTTAAAGAACTGCGCATGCGCGCACCACCACCGTCAACCCGATGGTGGCTCGACAGTGACCCAAATGTGGAAAATGAATGGAAACCAGCGGCGGCCCACCAACGTCGCCCCGACGGTGGCTCGACGGTGGCCCAGATGTGCAAAAGATTGAAACCCAGCAGCTGGCCATCACCCTCGGCCCGACGGTGGCTCGACGGTGGCCCACATTTGTAAAAATGTTTGAAACCAGCGGTGGACCACCACCGTCGGCCCGATGTTGGCTCGACGATGGCCCAAATTGGCAAAACATTGAAACCCAGTGACGGGACACCACCGTCAGCCCGACGTTGGCTCGACGGTGGCCCAAATGTGCAAAATGATTGAAACCCGGTGGCGGCCCAACACCGTCGGCCCGACGGTGGGCCGATGTTGGCAAATATGTGGCGATGGTGTGACCAATAGCCAACGTCGGCCCAATGGCTGTGTGCTATATGGGCAGTATCCCATTCAGTCACATTATTCACGTTATGGAGCTAACAAGTCCACGCCCATTCCTATTGATACTAAGTACCAGGCTAGGTATCGAAAAGTATCAATTTTATGGGTCATTAGTTTGACTTGGCTGAGATTTGAATCCATAAGCTTCCACATAGGAAGTCAGTGCTCATATATATTCGGTCGCCTCGCTCGGTCTTACTAGTATCATCATATCTTACCCTAGATGACTGCTTCTCTCTAAACTATGCATATCAGAGATGACCCTTTCTGTGGGAAGTGCCAAAGTGCACAGGACTAATATTTATTGCTGGATCAAATTCATCGCTGCTCAATTAACAGACAGGTCTAGGATAAACTGGATGTCTACTCTACTTACTAAGGTGAAACTGTTTGAACTAATTCAACCTTCACACTCTTCTTATACCAACTGCATGAAATCAAGAGCAGGTCAATAATATTACAATATCCATGTATGTACTCATTAAGTGGTAAGCCGATACACTCACATCCTTTTACTTGCTAAATCATTTATTATTATCAGGGATGAAAGATCTCCGTGATTCCACAGATTTCCGGGATTTTTCCTGTAGCTATAAGTTTATACTAATACGTTGTGCCAGTCCTGATATGGCCTTAGATGTTGCCAGGACGTAAAATTCCAACAACCAGCCAACCAATAGGTTGTTTCACGCCGCAGCACTATCAATGTATACTACTAAAACGTGCTTCAAACGGTGCAGCACTATCAGCGTATACTAATACATGCTTCAAACGGCGCAGCACTATCAGCGTATACTAATTTGTGCATGAAACACTGCAGAACTAGCAGCGTATACTACTAATACATGCTTCAAATGCCGCAGCACTAGCAGCGTATATCAATATGTATGAAACCCGACTTCCGGGAATTTTCAGCGATTCCCTGACAATGCTAAGCCTATGGAAGAATATCAGCATTTCCGCTTTTTTTCCCGGAGACCACTTTCATCCCTGATTATTATATAAAAGGTATAACTAGTTATACTGAACCATGACACGCTTGAACAAGCTGATCAACCTTCTTAAAGGTAAAGAGTTGTAATTCTAAATACTGTGCCTTATATCGTTTTACTTATAATATCATGTGTATTTTAATTATTGGTATAAAACCATGTAAAGATTCCTGTAAATACCTGTAACATTCACGACTAGAAGATCACTGAGGAAATGTATACAATTAATTTACTAAATCAAATAAAAACCTGCTCATTAATACATGCCTTTGTGGTGATACTTTCAGACGGCACATAGTCAAAGTGATGGCATCTGTGGCAATCAAAACTGACATGATCCACCTCCATGGCTATCTCCACAATGACATGAAGGCGACAAATATCATCCTTGTTCCAGATGCAAATAAGACCAAAGAATTCACCGTAAGTTACCTCTTATTAGAAGCTGTGCTTTAACTTTGTAATAAACCCTGATTTCTTTCTCTTATCGCGGGAAGAAAATAGTGTAATAGAACTTGCATGCCACTTTGGAAAGTCGAAGAAATGAGAGACTCAGCGTTGTTTGATATACCGTTTTTGCCTGCTTCCAGCCGTATCCTTCAATACAGAACCTAAAATCTAAACTCATTTTGACACTCATAACTACATGTTCCCTGATGACCAAACTTGATAGAGTTCATATTTCTAATGTAGATTGCACTGAAATTGTCCTGGCATATATTTTATATTAGATAAAATCCCACTTTGTGTAGCATGACGTATATGACCACCAACTCTGCAACATTCTGCCAGTCTTCTCTGTGGCGGGGTGGTTAGAGTGTCTGACTTTTTTCTAAGTCAGAATCCTAATCTGAAGGTTGGTGGTTCGATTCCCCATACCCCCACCTCTGCCAATTTGGATTTCCACAGCTGTGTATAACTTACAGTGTCATCAAAGGCCAGTTGCTCTCATACCATGTGTATGTGGTGTGGGAGGTTAAAAATCCATTGTAGGGTAGGGTCGGGCTTTCTATCAATAAACTGTCTAATGGTGAAAACAAGTCTTCAGACTTATCCATGATAGGCAGTATGAATCTTCAAGAAAACCGGTTATGGCATGTTGGCTTTCAGCTTCAGCCCTTCCTGAGGAACAAGTATAACTGGGAATACCCGTATTGTTAGTGACTTCAAACAGTCACAGGAGGAGGTGAGGAGTTTATTTTACAGTCTGATTTTGAAAGAGTCTAGAGCATGTGCTTATTTGTTTTTGTAATGGCCGACGGCCTTCCTCCTCACACTGCCACGCACACATGGAAGAATGCCAAGATTCGATATAAGTACGCTTCAACTTGGTTTATTATTAAACCTCGCTGCTCTCCTCGGCGTTCACAGTCAACTGACTCGCCCCCTAACTCGCCTCTATATGTGGGTGGGGGGGTGAGCTAGCCACATGCAGTAGAGGGCAGCCCCGTCGGAGGTCTGCCCAGTGGCTAGCCTGCCACCACCTAGCGCAGTGTAACTGCGTAGGTGCACAGCGTAGTCTCCACCGCCACTGCATGGTAGTAGGGCTCATGTACAGACTACTACACTTTCAATGCAATGGCACGATGTAATATGTCAAACTGATTTTGGTGATTGTATGCAACATACAGGGAGATCAATACTGAGAGTGTAAAGGACCCTACAAACTTTGTCCATTGTAACGATCAACATACTATCTGCTTATCCATTTGCTTAGGATAAACTGATTTGTTTTTTACATGGTGTTTCATAATCCAAATCGAAAAAATATTGATTTGAAGCAAATGTCCTTGTGTTTTCAGTGTAATCGTTTCTGTGTTGTTTTGTGTCAATCGTTACAATGGACCAAAAAAAGAGTTATCACCTTTTGAGTGAGGCTCATATATACTAGTGCACTCATTAAAGCTGCATGGTCTGATTAAAGCATCACTGGGCAAGGAGCAGTGGAATGAGTAAGACCAGTCGTCTGCGACTGAAATTTCCCCTGCTTAAACAACTAATGTACCAAAAAGAAGAAAAAAAGAAACACTTTTGTAGATTTGATCATGAATATCCAATGTATGTACTGTTGCATTTATTAAACAGTGTTAGTTGTATAAAAGAGAGTACTCCATCAATTTAATGGAAGCAGTTCCCGCTAAAGCCAATTATATTAGAACTTTGACGCGAACGCTAAAATTAATTGAGCATATTTGCACTTCAATTTTGTTGTTGTTGGTATGTTAGTTGTTTAAGCAGGGGAAATTTCAGTCGCAGACGACTGGTCTTCCTCATTCCACTGCTCCTTGCCCTATCCTAATAATGCCGAGCGCCAAGCTAGGAAGCGACAAGTATCAATTTGTAAGTCATTGGTTTGACTCGGCCAGGATTCAAACCCACGATCCCATGATCTACCAACACAGAATACGGACGCTCTAACTCATTCGGCCATCCCGTCTGGTTAATTATACCCAAAGTTAGCCATTTAAAATAAAGGTTACTTCAAACTGAAGTAAGGTAGATTATAACAATCACACCTAATGCATCTGTCTAAATGAAATGACAAAAAAACTCAAAGCCATCACCCTACCAACTTGCAACTGGCAGAAATTTCAAACTATCGGTATGTGAAATTTTAAAGAAAATTCTAAATACATATTGAAACAAATAAAATTACTTTAAGCAACACAATTGCACAGTAAAAAGATCAGCACTTAATTAAATATCTGATAGGGCGAACTAATTATATCAAGCTCCATTTAATGCAGGTATACATCATCGACTACGGGAGTGCAACCACTGTGGAATTTGCTGAGCGCCAACCCCAAAGAGCCCCCATGAAGTTGCGACGACGATTCGCGCCCGAGATTGCGCAGGGTCAGCAGCTCTCCAAGAAGTCTGATGTGTTCAGCTTTGGTAAGAATGCTAACTCTAAAACTCCTAATCAAAATGGTATATTCATGAAATTTATTTGTACAACTTGCATTTCAAAGACTATAGTGAAATAGCGAATGGTAGACAGGAAGTGTGAACACTTATTTGTCTCTCATTTTTGCTTCTTGAGTGCAAGTAAATAAGCACCACAAGGAATAATTAGTAGCATGTGGTGAACAAGGGGTCAAATTTCCCTGGATCAACAGCCCATGCTTCTTCTAATCTATTCTTGAATGAACTTATTGACTCGGCATCAATAACATTTTGTGGGAGACTGTTCCATGCTCAGACTAGGGTTCAATAGTTGTGTGTGGAATTCCAAAAGAGGGGAAAGAATTATTTAAGCAAGTCTGTCAACAATATGAGTAGTACTCACCAGTTTTGACAATTCTCGTCGTGGAATCGTCACTGTGGTCTATTGGCTATCCACCTTTTTCTCTATTCATATTCTGGTCTTATATGGTGATATATATTTTGTTCTAACCAACATCCACTTTAATCTATAAAGATCCGTCGACCACATTTAAAGGGAGATCACACCTAGCACTCCACGCAGAGAATTAAACCTTCACAGCCTCTCAAATAATGAAAGTTTCCCAACAATGCTATATGAACTCATTTTACCATTTGCATCAACCGTAACCAGATATCTACATAAAACTGCAGCTACCTGACTAACATCACCTTTCCCGTACTGTTACTACCTGACTAACAGCACATTTCCCGTGCTGGTATTATCTGACTAACATCACCTTCCCAGTACTGTTACTACCTGACTAACAGCACAATCCCCATTCTGTTAGTAGCTAACTAACATCACATTTCCCATACTTTTACTACCTGACTAACAGGACATTTCCCATACTAATACGACCTGACTAACAGGACATTTCCCGTGTTGGTATTACCTAACAGACATCACATTTCCCGTACTGTTACTACCTGACTAACACCACATTTCCTGTACTTTTACTACCTGACTAACATCACATTTCACATACTGTTATGACCTGACTAACATTATCTTTCCTGTACTGTTACTACCTGACTAACATCACATTTCCCATACTGTTACGACCTAACTAACATCACAGTTCCCATACTGTTACTACCTGACTAACATCATATCTCCCATACTGTTACCACCTGATTAACATCACATGTCCCATAATGTTACTACCTAACTAACATCACATGTCCCATACTGTTACGACCTGACTAACATCATCAGAATAAAGACAGCCTCAATAAAAAATAAATAAAAAAAATATTTCCTGTACTGTTACTACCTGACTCACAGGACATTTCCTATGATGTTACTACATGTCTAACATCACCTTGCCCATACTGGTATTATTTGACTAACATCACATTTCCCATACTATTACTACCTACCTACCATCGCATTTCCTATACTGTTACTACCTAACTAACAGCACATTTCCCGTACTGTTACTCCATATCTAACAGCACATTTCCCATATTGTTACTACCTGACTAACATCACCCTTCCAGTACTGTTACTACCTCACTAACAATACCTTTATTGTACTGTTACTACCTGACTAACAGCACATGTCCCATACTGTTACGACCGGACTAACAGGACATTTCCCATGCTCGTATTTCCTAACTAACATCACATTTCCCGTACTGTTACTACCTGACTAACATCACAGTTCCCATGCTGTTACCACCGGACTAACATCACCTTTCCCCTACTGGTATTACTTGACTAATAGCACCTTGCCTATACTGTTACTACCTACCTAACATCACATCTCCCATACTGTTACTACCTGGCTAACATCACATGTCCCATACTGTTACTACATGACTAACATCATCTTTCCTGTACTGTTATTACCTGACTCACAGGACATGTCCCATACTGTTACTACATATCTGAGATCAGCTTGCCCATACTGGTATTACTTGACTAATAGCACCTTCCCCATACTATTACTACCTACCTAACATCGCATTTCCCATAATGTTACTACCTGACTAACATCACATGTCCTATACTGTTACTACTTAACTAACATCACATTTCATGTACTGTTACTACCTGACTAACATCACATTTCCCATACTGTTACTACTTAACTAACATCACATTTCCCATACTGTTACTACCTAACTGACATCACATTTCCTATACTGTTACTACCTGACTAACATCAACTTCCCGTACTGTTACTACCTGACTAACATCATCTTCCCGTACTGTTACTACCTGACTAACATCACCTTTCATGTACTGTTACTACCTGACTAACATCACCTTCCCGTATTGTTACTACCTGACTAACATCACCTTTCCCGTACTGTTACTACCTGACTAACATCACCTTCCCGTACTGTTACTACCTGACTAACATCACATTTCCCGTATTGTTACTACCTGACTAACCTCACATTTCCCATATTGTTACTACTTAACTAACATCACATTTCCCACACTGTTACTACCTTACTGACATCACATTTCCTATATTGGTACTACCTGACTAACATCACCTTCCCATACTCTTACTATCTGACTAACATCACCTTTCCTGTACTGTTACTACCTTACTGACATCACATTTCCTACACTGTTACTACCTACCTAACATCACATTTCCCATACTGTTACTACTTAACTAACATCACATTTCCCATACTGTTACTACCTTACTGACATCACATTTCCTATACTGTTACTACCTGACTAACATCACCTTCCCGTACTGTTTCCACCTGAATAACATCACCTTCCATTACTGGTACTACTTGACTTACATCACCTTTCCCGTAAGGTTACTACCTGACTAACATCACTTTCTCGTAATGTTACTTCCTCACTAACATCACCTTTCCCCTACTGTTACTACCTGACTAACATCACATTTCCCATACTGGTACTACTTAACTAACGTCACATTTCCCATACTGTTACTACCTAATTAACATCACATTTCCCATACTCTTACTACCTAACTAACATCACATTTCCCATACTGTTACTACCTAACTGACATCACATTTCCCATACTGTTACTACCTGACTAACATCACCTTTACCATACTGGTATTACTTGACTATTAGCACCTTCCACGTACTGTTAGTACCTAAGTATCATCACATTTCCCATACTGTTACTGCCTACCTAACATCACAATTCCCGTATTGTTACTACCTGGCAAACATCACCCTTCGCATATTGTTACTACCTGACTAACATCACCCTTCCCGTACTGTTACTACATCACTAACTACCTTTCTAGTACTGTTACTACCTGACTAACACTACAGTTCCCATATCGTTACTACCCAACTACCATCACATTTCCTGTACTGTTACTAGCTAACTGAGATCAGATATCCCGTACTGTTTCTACCTGACTAACATCACCCTTCCTGTATTGTTACTACCTGACTAGCCTCACCCTTCCCATACTGTTACTAGGTCACTAACAGTACCTTTCTTGTACTGTTACTACCTGACTAACAGTACATTTTCCGTCCTGTTACTATCTGACTAACCGCACCTTTTCCCATAATGTTGCTATGTGACTAATCTGGCTTCTCGTCCTGCAGCTACATGACTCTTATCTCAATGTGGTTAGCTGTGACATTAGGTACTCTGAAATGAGCCTAATTTGGGGCCAGTATCTAGGCCCTCCGGGTAGTACCGTTCTATTTGTAGGTTTCCTGGAAGTTTATATCAGAGGGGGATCCATAAATATATGACTGCCTCCATTGCTCGTTTGATTTTGGTTAGAGGTAGGCTAAAGCGAGGCCTGCTGTTTACATGTTTGATTTGTCGCTGTGGTGTTTTTTGTGTGTTTTGGTCCATTAGTTGTTTAAGCAGGGGAAGTTTCAGTCATAGACGACTGGTCTTCCTCATTCCACTGCTCGTCGATGCTGATAGTGCTGCAGCGTAAAACAACGTAGTAGTATACACTTATAGATACAGTTGGTTTATAGAATGAGAATACTTTATTTCCGTTAGTGACAAAGCTGCAAAAAGAAGCATGATACTGTAGTTTTTCCTTTAAGGATCAAATCTGATCCCCGCCTAGGTGTAAAATTGAGCATTTGCGTATGATATTCAATTGCTCGTAATCCACTCACCCAACCCTCCCAAGTGCCTTATGAGTGCAGGGTCGCTAGGCTGAGAGCCAAAATCGATCTTGACCGCATGGGTTCGGGTCCAGGAGGATAGTGAACGAGCTGCTCCCACCATTGACCGGAAGTGGAATTGTGAACCAGTAGGTGGCGTAAGGAGTGCAGCCATTTGCAGATAACGTCAACACATTTCTGGCAGATGGCCATTGTCACTTTCCCACACTGGGAATTACCCATGTTACAGGCAACATGGACAATTTATGACACAATGTAAAATATTCCGATTTACGGAGTTGAGGGGAATGCAAATGTTCCATTACTAACCAGGTATATGTGACCAAGCGCGTGTATGTATATATATATGTAAGTGCTGGTGGTGCCTGAGTGGAATGTAAATAGACATAGTGGTGCTGGCAGGGCTGTGTGTAAGGGGCACTCAGGGCCTACCCTGTCCCCCTCTGCTGCGTAGGATCACCACACTCAGGGTAAGTGTTCAAGGCTGGTGGTGGCCAGAGGGGGCCACACAGCTTGGTGGTGGTGGGCAGACCACTGGTAGCCATGGGGACCAGGGATGCTGGATCCCTATTGGTAGGGCCAAGAATGCTTGTTTCCCATTGCGGGAAAGGGGTGTGGTGATGCTCTACAATAAACCCATGTACTATATATAATAAACCAGAGAGGCTTGGCCTCTCTCTTCTTACACGCTTTACTTTCTCTCTTTCTCTCCGTCTGTATTGTTTTTCACATTAGCCTACCTACATAGCCACAGACTCGAACACGCAACCCTACAACAACATCGAACTACATAGTATGGGAAATTTATTTGACAAGGATAACATGAGGTGTAAGTTCAAGTACAAGTCTGCTCTTAAGTCTGATCCATCACTCAACCCTATGAATTGAATGTCTGTTGTAGGGCTGGGTGGGTCGGTGATGAAGGTTGGAGGATGTTGATGGTCCGGCGAAAGGTGGTGAAGTGCCAGTCTAGTGGTGGTGGTGGGCGGAAGTGGGGTCGGATCGGGGCCTCCGAGTACCAGCATATGGGGAGGGGTGCACCCGTGTAACCGCCTGGAGGAAAAGGGCTGGGAGGCCACCTACCAGGTTTTATGGTGCGCTGTGTCCATTCGCGTGCAGGTTGGTCTATAAGGATCAGTAATTCCCATCTGTCTCATGTCAGTGTGAATTACCCATTTTGCCAATGCAACATGTCCAATGTGCGCTTCTCCTTCCTGCGAGGTGTTCCTACTTATCAATTGTGATCCGTGTAATGTCGGCCCTTTTCGTGCTTTTGTATCTATTGATTGGTGTTTCTTACTTTTACAGAAAAAAAACTGGATGTTCGTGTTCTTATATGTTATTTATAAGCTGGTCATTCTTGTAAGTAGTAGACTAACTTCCATTGCAACGTTTCCAATTTCCTTTTACTCACCATTATTGCAGTTTGAGTTTTGAGTTTCTGATTAAGATGTCACTCAGTTGGATGGTCAGACTTTACATGTAATATGCCAATGTGGAATGATCAAAATACTATGAAGGAATATTTAGACTGTCAGTTCTTATGGAAAGTAAGCAACATGCTTTGATTGTGGCTGAGGTCAAGTATTCCATCGGACAAACTATTTCTAAGAAAATCATGAAATACATATTGAATGCTTTTCTTTTGGTGGGGGGGGGGGGTAGGTGATTAATTTATTCATCCTACCCATAATGGATAAGCATGTTAACAGTAGTTTTAATCGCTGGGCAGCACTAGTCTAATTTAATTCAAATCTCTTGAATTTTGCTTTTGTAATCATTTCGGTTTTAATATTTCTTATTTAGGGGTTGTAACGATAGATCGTAAAGATTCCAAATGGTGATTTTAACCATACTTTGTGTTAGTCCATTTACCTACAAGTTTTTGTGGGTTTTTTGTTATGCATTTCTGTAATACAGGACACTCAATATACATCTGCTACTCCTTTATTGAACAAATATAGGATGGCTTATGAAATAGCACTGGGTGTTGTAAGGACTTTGTGGGTTTTTTAGACTCAGGGTATCCTGTAGGTTAGGGCAAAGACCCTATAATACTAAGATGGCTCACTCAGCCTGTACTGTGTAATCAAAATGATCAAACCCACCACTTGGTGCGCTGGCTGTGTTCTTGGTTAAACAGGTGCTATATTATATGTATAAATGTATATATGAATGTGAAAGATGTGTGATGCTGATGATGCTGGGTATTTGTTCATAGCAATTTCATATTGATGTGTATTCATACTTACCTATCTCATATATAATATAATTGTATGTGTTTACATGTGAAACACCAACCAGCAGCCGGCTGATCAAACCCACCACAAGGTGCCGCTGCAAAATTTACATTACCATTGGGGAGATAGGGAGTGAGCCGTCTTAGTATTATAGGGTCTTTGGTTAGGGTAAGGAAGTGGCCAAAGCCAACCCTGTTATGATAACATTGAAATAAGTATGGTGCAAGATTAATTCATGAATCATACCAAGTATGTGCATGGACAATTCCTACCCTGACCCCGCCATCTGGTGGTAGTCATGATAACTAATGTTGTGGGTGGGACTTCCGAACTACTACATTGGATGCCAACACAAAATTACAGGAAAGTAGAATAACTCATCATCATCATGCTGTCGGTCGCGATGCCACAAAGACTGCTTTCATTACTTGACTGCCACTCTCCATTTAGCTCTCTGCTGTGAGAGTTGCATCCATGAGTCGGTCTTAATGTCTGTCAACTTCAGGTTTCTCTTGATGGTATCCTTAAACCGGAGACGAGTTCTTTCTGCAACACATTTCATGAAAGCTGCCTGCAAAAGTGTTGAAGTGCTGCTGGCTTTTGCAAGTTACCAGCAGCACTCTCTCGGGGAGCAAATAGAGGTTTCACACCGGCAATAACATGTCAAGACAGGCGCAACACTATTTGTCCCTGCAGTGGCTGGTTCCTAATAACTAAACCAACTATAATAAGAGGGCTACATTTTTGGCAGGCAGAATCTTTCATACAGTGCATCAATCTGTGACAAGTCCTTCTCAAAAGATTTCACATCAGCACTTAAATCGAGAAAACTCTGCATTTAGATCTAGAGTAATAATATTCCTCTAGATTTAAATCTATTACTAATAGTTCTTTTGATGGTTAGTTTTTCTTATTTTATTCATGTTTTTATTATGTGTGATGGATGATAGCAAGGGGTTAAATGAGCGGGTGGCGCTCATTTCTTGTTATTGCTGGGGGTGCAGAGAACAGGTAAGCAGCCCCCCCCCACCTGCCACTCACACCAACAAGCCACCCCATTGGCCAACCCCAAAAAGCCCCTCGACCCCATCAACGTCAACCTCAAAATCACAACCCCCAGACTCGCCCCTGTGAGCCTCGGAATAGGCACTCGCACATGGCCCACCTTAGCAGCAACACCTCTTCTTAACCCACCCACCCACAACCAATGCATTTAGCTCGATCATTAAAAATAAATCCAAGCATAAAAGAAAATGTACGAAAAAACTAAAAAAACTTAAGAATTAACCTGATGCAAAATTGAAACTCATATTATTGAAATGTCTGCATTGATGTAGATTTGATGATTGTTTAATGATTGATTGATGACTGTGATTAAAATGTATTTATTTCTCATGTGACTATTATTAATTACCATAACTTCACTTGCATGTCGGGCCTTGTTACCGCTCACTCACAGCTGCATTGAGTAGAGCTGCACTAGTCAGCCAGTTACCCTGCCTATCATGAAAATAAAGTTGTGTTATTCCCACCTCCTGCTTCCAACTTCTCTGTTCCCCGGCTAGCAATGAAGAGGAAATGGGTACTGTCCAATAGATATTGTATGTTGTATTTTTCCTTTTGACAAAATTGACCTTTTCTCCATTTACGCCTTGATAATTCTACCAGTAGCCATTTAGATTCAGATCAAGATATGTTTAAAGTTCCTCCTCAAGTTGCTCCCTACTTTATATTTCACATCAAGCCAGGAAAACATCACATATTGGTGGTGACTTAAGCTAAGATTCCTTACACGCGGTATGCGGAATGCGAATGCGGCAAAAAATCGAAACGCCTTGAAGTCAATGGGCTACATCCCTTACATGCGGTATGCGAATGCGGCAACTCAATTGGTCCCTGTAGCGATCGGTGCGGCATGCGGTATGCGAATAAAAACATCAGTCGCACTTGTCCATTAGTTTTAGACTAGGAGAGGCGACTGATCATTACGGAACGGTGACACCCACGGGTGCTGAGAGGAAACATCTGGTAGTGATGGTGGTGGGGGATGCATGCTGCTTACCGCGTAGAAGGAATCCTCCCATTCGCTTACCGCCTAGAAGGAATCTTAGCTTAATGCATTCATTAAAATTGCATAATTCAAGGGTTTTGAGTTTCTGCCAAATTCTTTTGATGAATTTATTGAGACGATAATTATCATCTCCTATATTTTAGCATAAAGTAACATCTATTTTAATTGGATAAAATAGGAGATTTGAAGTAAAAACATTTGAATACACAGGGATGAAAGATCTCCGCAATTTCGCGGATTTCTGGGATTTGTCAATCCTGCAGCACAATCAACGTATAGGCCCTACTAATATGTTGTTTTACGCTACAGCACCATCAGCGTATACTACTAATAAATGCTTCAAACGGCGCAGCACCATCAGCGTATACTACTAATAAATGCTTCAAATGGCGCAGCACTATCAGAGTATACCGATATGTATGAAACCCGACTTCCAAACATTTTCCGCGATTCCCTGACAATGCTAAACCTATGGGAGAACATCAGCAGTTCCGCTTTTTTTCCCGGAGACCACTTTCATCCCTGAATACAAGCCGAGTCAAACCAATGACTCACACAATTGACACTTGTCGCTACCTAGCCTGGTGCTCGGCATTAATAATATAGTGCAGGGACTGGTTATTTCAGTGTCAGGAAAATGCAGGCACGTGATTTCCCCAGTTTTAACCGGAAATCTGTTTTTTTTCTGGCCATCGAAACCGGAATTCCAGGTTTTTTTTAATTCTGTGCTTTTTCTGGCTGCCGAAACACCTCTGAAGTAAACTATTTGCATCCCTCGCGTGACTCAGAGGGAAGCTGTGTGTCCCCATAATAACCTAATAAAATGTTCAGGTTTTTTTGCTGCACCCAATCACATGCTTGAAAATGTGATTGAGTGGGATATCAGTTCATGGTGCCAGCGGCCTAGTATCCCAGTGGGGCAGCACTATAAAGTTGTATTGTTAGTTCTACATTGCTTTGTAGTTTAAATACAAATCAGCTGTTTACACAGTGTTCTTACTGAGTTAGTCGTTTAACTGTGTTTAATTACTGTATGATAGTGTATGACGCCCTATAGCCGATGCTTGCTATTTTTCCTGGGGGACAGTAAACAAACAAACAAGAAGCACTGTAACGTTGTCATGAGTGCACACTGTCTGTATGTCCTGATAGGACCTAAAACCCCAACAAACACCCACACTGAAGTACCAGAACCTTCAGAGTAAAGTAGTGTAACACTTTTTCAAAACGTTCAATTCAGTTGAACATGGTAAAAACTGTATTGCATCCTGTTCATATTGCAGGATACCTGCTGAATAAGGTGATCAGGTCCACCGACAACCTTGTACTAACACGGACATGTCTCACACTCGCCAAACGATGCTGCTTTGAGAAGGCCGCTTTGCGCCCCACAATGACCTACATCAAGAACACATTGCAGCTGGACACCGCCAACAATTAATCAGGTAGCAGGCTCTCCCGAACCGTCGCGCCTCTCTATATACATATATCTATAGATATATATATTTATATATGTGATAGCCCACTGTCTTCTCACTGCCACACACTCACAGAAGTACGCCAAGATTGAGTACCAATATGTTTCAACTGGTTTATTCCAAAACCTATCCGCTCTCCGGGGTGTCAACAGTCAACTGACCCGCCCCGTAACTCCCTAGGTCCTATGTCGCCTCTATAGGTGGGTGGGGGGGGCGCTAGCCACACGCAGTAGAGGGCAGCCCTGTCAGGGCCCTGCCCGGTGGCTAGCATGCACCCACCTAGCGCAGGTCAGTGTAACTGCATATGTGTGCGGCGTAGTGTCTGCCACCACTGCATGGTAGTGGAGCTCATGTACTATATATAAGGATTATACATATAATCATACCTTCTGAAGTGAATGATTTATATCATAATTGTTCACAGCAGTGTGATGACGTGTGAGATTACAAGTGAAAGTATACAGACAAGTGGCGCCACAAGCAGGCCTGAGATTGGCAGAGCATGGTAGTCGATAACCAATATAAAAAGAGCCCTGTAGTGGAGTACTGGGAGTAGAACATAGGAGAAGCTGACGTCAAAAGGCTTCTGATTAATTATACTGGTATAATGCTTATGCAATACATAGTATATATAATACATCCAGGTGGATATATGGGTCGTTTCATGGTAAACGGGGCCAATGTACTTTTCAGTATTTAATGGTCAAAAACAATTATTAAAAGAGCAGAGGAGGCATATAAATATTAATTGTTTCATGCATATAAATATTAATTGTTTCATGCAATAAATTGTATTAAATAATTGATTTGATTAATACATCCACACTTGATGTTTAGTAAGTCCACACATTGGGCTGGCTACTCAATTAGTTCTTGTTTTTTGACAAAATGGTAACCTCAACTATCTTTTCTTTCACTTTACCAGCATATATATGGACAAGATTTGGCTAATCAGTGACAAAATTAGGAAAATACACAATATGCATTTTTGACCCTCATGTCACACTTTGGCCCCATTTACCATGAAACGACCGATATAAATATATGGATTATATATATATATATATGTATACATGTTTTATCCAAATCTACGTGTAATTATCTCATCATGTGCACATTCAAGCATTCAGTAGCATAAGCCTGAACTCAATGAGAACAGGGCCATAATATTAATTCGGCGGGAGTTAGATTGTATTGATTGTATTACTTTGTTTCTAACAGTGATCCCAGATATATTATGTCAGTTGTAACACCGGGACACAAAAGAACCCAGATGTGCATTGTTTCATCCTCAGACTGGCATGCTGGAGACGACGTGAGACACAAGGGCCATGTTCCGAGAACACTCGCCGTGTATCAAGATGAGAAAGTTCAGGACGAGAACACTCAGCCACCCCGCTCCTCTAAGTGACACTAGGGCCATGTTCCGAAAACACTCGCCGTGTGTCAAGATGAACAATTTCAGGACAAGAACACGCAGCCACCCCGCTCCTCTAAGTGACACTAGGGCCATGTTCCGAAAACACTCGCCGTGTGTCAAGATGAACAATTTCAGGACAAGAACACGCAGCCACCCCGCTCCTCTAAGTGACACTAGGGCCATGTTCCGAAAACACTCGCCGTATGTCAAGATGAGAAAGTTCAGGACAAGAACACGCAGCCACCCCGCTCCTCTAAGTGACACTAGGGTCATGTTCCGAGAACACTCGCCGTGTATCAAGATGAGAAAGTTTCCAAAAGAGGGGAAAGATGAGAAAGTTTCAGAACTCCGCCACCCCAATCTAAGTGACACTAGGGCCATATTCCGAGAACACTCGCCGTGTGTCAAGATGAGAAAGTAGAAGAGCCAAGTGAGTGATCGGTGGGTAGGGGGATCGGTTTCTTGTAGCGCGTAAATTACCAATGTTGCCGACCAACATGACCAATCTATTTGATCAATACATGTATGCAAGTGTCCGTTTTTTAAATGTTAATTGAAGATGCCGTCCTGCCATTGTTTACGCTCGAAGCAATATTAGGCACTAAGAGATTGTGATAAAAATTGTATCAGGTCAGTTATTAGATTGACATGTTATTTAAAGTATGGTTACATAATATAACAACTGATATTACAATATTGCTGCATAATATAATATGCGTAGAACATCATCTGATCATCTTACATGATTTTACTGTACTATAAATTTTTCGAGCAATACTGTTTATGAAACATCAGGAGAAAAGTTTATCTGTTCGTGCTTTTAAAAAAGGTCTTACAACACATTTGTTTAAATCTGCTTTTAACTAGGTGAAATTTATTGTCCTATATATTTGTTTGTTATGTAAAGCGCCTGAGGATGGCTTGCTGGATCGGGCGCTATATAAATGTTTTTTTGTTTTTTTAAATATATTTTTGTTTATAAATGCCTGTTAATAATCTTAAAAGGAAACCGGCAACCTCCAGTGATGGATTAATGTGGTTATACACGCAGCATGCCTAAATAAAAACATATGTATATTATATATATATATATATATAACAGCTGACAACTGAGGGGGCCCATTTAATATTAGCGTGTACATAGTCGTCCTTTTAAACAAAATCTTAAATGCAAATACATGTGTGCAATTGTTTATGTTTGGACTGAGGTGATCTATCGTATATCAGCGTGTGTACAGTTGATCTTTTGCTAATTTCTAAACGCATGAACCATACTGGGATTTCTTATGATTCAACCAATATTGAGCATTAAGCGATCTTCATAATGTTCATCAAGAAAGTTATTAGATTGATGTATCATTTATTTATAACAACACTAATTAGACTTGTGCTTTAATATTTACATTATTGTTACATAATTTAATAATTGATATTTAAATTATAAGCTCATCATATAATAACTCATATGGTGGTGTTACCTGTGGCGGAGTGATTAGAGTGTCTGGCTTTTTTCTAGGTCGGACTCCTAATCTGAAGGTTGGTGGTTCGATTCCCCATGCCCCCACCTCTGCCAATTTGGATTTCCACCGCTGTGTAGAACTTACAGCGTCATCAAAGGCCAGTTGCTCTCATACCATGTCTATGTGGTGTGGGAGGTTAAAAATCCCTTGGGTCGGTAAAAGTGTAGGCTCGGGCTTTCTATCGACAAACTGTCTAATGGTGAAAACAAGTCTATTCAGACTTATCCATGATAGGCAGTATAAATCTTCAAGAAAAAGTATTAACAGTATTGATACATAATATAACGCAATTTCAATAAACATGGAACATTATGTTAAGTGTTATAGTTATACTATCAATTATGTTTATTGTAAATTATGTACTCCTCATATGACCTTAGATGTTGCCAGGACGTAAAACTCCAACAATGTGTATGGTATGACCGCTCCTACGCATCCTGGTGGTGAAACTAATCAGTCTACAGACTATGATTGATTGATTGATTGGTGGTTGCTTTACACCGTGTCGGCAGCAGAGGCCATATTCATGGTGAGATATGTTTGTTTTTTGTTCAAACCATCGCTTTTACATGTAAAAGCAGACAATCAATTATGTGCCAATAGACACTAATTAAATTAGAAACCTCACAATCATATATTTGTGGTCAAGGGAAACAAATTCCCATAGAAAAAGAAAAGTTTTATTAATAATTGATAGAATCTATCTACAGACTAAACAGCATTTGATTAAAAAAAGACATACTTGGAGGCAGAGGGTGAATTAGACCGGAGGCAACTATATACCTTGACACATCAAACCGTAGTGCTATAACCATGCGAGAGTCCACTAATCACCGATCAATCACTGCATGCTCTGCAGCAGCAGGACGCTGATTGGCTGAATATATCAAACCCACAAACGCCCTGCAGGAAGCTTTCTACGGCTTGGCTGCGCACGCAACCAAACAAGTTGCTCTAACACTTGACGGGGATCCTTCTATTCACACTATTCATCGGTGACCTAATTAGGCATCAGAACGAGGTTGAGTATGCATCGGGTATTGGAAATGGCAGTAAGACACTTCTGTGTGCTGATGTGTATGAACTACGACAGAAATTAAAGGACTAAAATTTGAAGATATTCACCTTTTAAACTATCATATTCCTTTTTACATACATTTTTTCTACATATTGGTCAATTTTCATGAAGATTGAGTGATCAGATGCATTTCCTTAGGCAAATGTCAACAAAGTCGCTCACGCTGGTTGCCAATCTTTTCTTAAATTCAAAATTGCATAACTTTCTTAATATATATATATTTAAAAAATATATTTTAACCCTTTTAAAGCTTTTATGAATTTGTAATTACTAAGAGTAGTTGTTTAACTGTGTTACACAGATAACTATGCTGACAACGCTGCATTACATGATACCACCATAATTATGCAGACTTGAAATTGACAGTCACCTTGTAGTTAAAGAATGGGAAAATCACCATGCAAGGGTCACCAAATCTTCGTGAAAATTGGCCAATAGATAGAAAACAGGTATGCAAAGATGAATATAGTATTTTCAGAAATGAATACCCTCAAATCTTAGTGATTTTGAGAGGTATTGGTTGACGAAAAAGTATTCACATTATTTTTCCTAAAGCGGCGCCTCGCAGATGCTTAAGTGGCCTCGCTATGGTTTCAACATGGCCACGGCATGAATAGCATCAATAGGTCTACAGAGCAAAGAAATGAAAGTCTAGGCATGGACTCTACCCTGATAGTGACACACACATAGATGGGTTAAGTAGAGAGTACACTTGGGTCTTCTTAGGTGGACAGAATAGGAACTGAACATCGGATGTGGGTGGGTGAGTGCCTGGCTGGTGAAAGTGTGCACGTGAGGGGTGAGATGGTGTGAGTGGGTGGGTGAGGTGGTCAGTTGGTACATGAGTGCGTGTGTGAGTGTGTGTATGGGTGAGGGTGTGAGTGGCTGATGTGTGTGTATGTAAGTGGGTGAGTGGGTGGTTCAGTCTGAGAGGGGTGAGTTGGTAGGTTGTTCGAGGTTTACCTCCTGGCAACATCTAACTTCTAAGGTAATATCATGACGGGTACCGATTTGTGGTATGCAGGTATTGCAATACCTCAGGGAGTTTGACGCCCCTGCAGAGTTGTAAACCACTGCCTTGTGGTACAGGTTCTTGACAGAACCGAATGCTAAGGGAGCAAACCCTAAACAGAAAACCATGTCACTGTGGCAGCAACAAGGGCGGTTGATGTATGGAACTCCCAACATCTCCCGACCAGCCACTGCAGGGACAAATAGTTTGCGCCTGTCTGGACATGTTCTTGCCGGTGTGAACCCTCTATTTGCTCCCCGAGAGAGTGCCGCTGGTAACTTGCAAAAGCCAGGAGCACTTCAACACTTTTGCAGGCAGCTTTCATGAAATGTACAACTGCACAAAATATCACTCTCACAGCAGAGAGCTAAATGGAGAGCAGCAGTCAAGTAATGAAAGCAGTCTTTGTCGCACCGCGACCGACAGCATGATGATGATGACCGATTTGTGACAGTACACACTCATGGTGACGTTATAGTGCTGCCTCACTGGGAAATCAGGCTGCCAGCACCATGCCCTGATGTCCCACTCAGTCACATTATCCTGATACTGCACCAACCAGTCCTTGCACTATCCTAATAATGCCGACCGCCTGGCTAGAAAGCCATAAGTATAAATTGTTAACTCATTGGTTTGACTCAACCAGGATTCGAATCCATGGGTTGTAATCCCATGATCTACCAACAATGGGAGATGGATGCTCAACTAACTCGGCTACCCCATCTGTTGATGGTCTACTGGGAGACTGGGTCATGTGCACCATGCCTCGATAGCTGACTTAGTCACATTATCCTGATGCTAAGGTAGCCAGTCCTTACCATACTCTATTAATGCCAAGCGCTAGGCTAGGTAAGCCATTGGTTTTGCGTGGTAATGGTTTGAACCCACGTGATACTGCATGAGAAGCCATTCAACGCCCTTGTTGGTTCCGCCATCTCATTCGGCCCTACCTATGCATATAAATGGGGAATTTGTTTAGTGAAAGGATTCCAACTGCTGGAAGGTTGTTGCTTGGATTTAGCGACAAGTCTTATTGCGCATCAATATAGCAGTCGAATCTACACTAGCATTACAATCAGCAGCTCTGTCCATCTTATTGTCATGTTTAAAGTTCTATAGTCTAAAGGCCCTGTCACACATCACCGGATTGGGGGAAACGGACAGAAACCAAACAAAGTCCGGTTTGTGTCCGTACAAGTTTTGAACATGTACAAAACTAGGAACGGATGCCGCCCGATTGACATCTATGGTTCTTGTCCCGTTTGAGTTTGTTCTGTCCACTGCCTATCCATTCATATCCATTTCATGTCCTTTTTTTTTTTTTTTGCTCCTTTCCTCCGGCGGCCTTTGACCCGAAGTCACAACACTTTGACACATTTCAGTACATTTTGATACTTATCACCACCGGACTAGACAATTCTGTCCATTGCTCAATCCGGCATAGTGTGACAGGCACTTAATGAAATTATGAACTTGTCTAAATAAAAATAATTATCTAGATATTATTGAACAGACTTAAATAACATACTGTTTCATTTAATAAGCATATGTTTCTCCACAGAAATCCATACTGAATCAATTTAATAGAATCTGTTACTACAGAAGTGTATGGTGTCAGAGCTTTGGCCTGCTTTCCAACATTACTTATGTACGTTAGCACTTCAAATATCTCAAAAGTTAGCCATTTCAAATGAATGTTAATTCAAACTAAAAAAATGGAGCTTATATCGTTCCAGCTATATATATATTTAGCCATTCTTTTCCTCTAGTTCTATTAATATACCATGGATTTGCCGCTCCTGCTGCTGGCCGCCGCCATCTCTCCATCTCATAGCCATTTCAAATTTCTGTTAATATAATCCCACCCGAGTGCTGACCGCCTATGTACTACATGTTCATGGGCGCTACTCCTGGGTATCGTTTGTGTATTAATTACCATTACTCCTACGCTTCCATTACTAAGATCGACGGTGTACTCTGCCGACGCTGTCACTTATAAAGCCCTTAGATATTTCCTATTATTGTTATTGTCTGTATTAAGAAGGTGGTTACTAGCCCCGAGGAGAGGGTCAGGCTAAATACTTTGGCGTCTACATTACTCCCTTGCCTGGGCAGAAGGCCAATAGTAATAGATATAATAATGAACCATCATTAGGGGTTTGACCATGACGGTTAGTGTAATAAGGGACCTGTTAATAAAGGGTAAGGAATGCAAGGAACGTCTCAATCACATTTTAAGAGCTCACAACTTTATTTCTGTTCTTACCAACACCATCTAATCTCTTCAAATGTCAATGGTATGAATAAATACTTCCCCACCATTTCCTTTATAGTCAAGATACTTCCAATTACTGTATTTAAAGCCATATTACCATCTAAAACATAAGAGCGCCAATGGAACACGTCTGATGGGTCTGGGCCCGACGGCTCAAACCTTCTATGTTGCTAAGAGAGTAACGCTGGATGCTGTGGTGCATCTCCTAGCAAAGAGTTACAGCAGCCAACCCTTCTCCGCATTTGATGGCCAATGCCGGTTCACCTTGGTGAGCAGCCCACATTTCCATATGTGGGTCGCTTGACCCAAGCCCGCACCGGCCACAGCTCGATTATAGTCTCGCCAACTTCATGTATATATATATGTATATATATACCTAAAGAAATGAGAGAAATTTAAAACCATCGGCCGAGGCAATTTTAATTCAACTGATATCATCTAAAGTATTTTCCCACATATTAAAGGGACCCGGTATAGGCCACTGGGTTTGGATCTGTCTCGGACAAATGCTTTCCAAGTACAGAAGTTCAGGTTATCTAACTGAATATGTGGTGGGAGAGTACATGATGGTTAGTGTGCAAATGCAAGCTAGATGGCTTCCCAGATCGAGCAACCCATCTAGGTTACGTAATAAGAAAAACTAGACAAAGGTGTGCTTGGAGAGCATGTTTATGAGTACATCTCCAGTCTCAGCGCCCTCTAACGGATTCGTTTAGAGAAACATACCTTTTCTATGTTTTATTTGGTCCTTGGCTAAATGCAATGTAAACTTCATGGATTTGATCTTCATTCACGCATTGACATTTCCACTGGTGTTTTACTGTGTAGCCGTTAAATAATTTGTGCCCTTGTTTTACACTCACTGGTTTAGAGCGACATGGCTACAACGCCTATCGACAAACACCGCCCTCCCCTTCCATCTACAAACCCATGGTACCCTACACTGGCCCTGAGCCAGAAGCAGGTCTCTATACTTCAGGGGATTTACTATGAATTGCCTGTAGTCAGGATACTCCAAATGACTGTATTTAAAGCTATATTAACATCTAAAACATCAGAGCGCCAATGAAACATGTCTGATGGGTCTGGGCCCAATGGCTCGAACCTTCTACGTTGCTAAGAGAGTAACACCGGATGCCGCGGTGCATCTCCTAGCAACGAGGTACAGCAGCGAACCCTTCCCAACATAGAGTCTGGCATGGGTAAACTAACATTCCCGGTGTTGCGGTTTCCCAGGGACACCAGTTTGCGAGGGACACATCGCTTCTGCACATGCATCAAAATCGAACAGCATCGTCACTAACCTTATAAATTTAATATAATGTTTTTGGTATAGATGTTTTCTATATGTGTACGAAGCGATTTGTTTCTAGATGGTGTAATTTGAGAGATATTTGACTTCTTCTGTATGAAGATTTGCTCACGGCCATTAACAGTGCATTTGAATGGAAGTGTCCCTGGCAAACTGGTGTCCCTCGGAATCCGCATCACCGGGACAACTACATACATGCCTCTGGCTATTTGTAGCAACAGGTGGCCATTGCTGGCAGTATAATTATGGCAGATACATATGGCTATACGTGACAGTGCATGGCTATTCGCACCAGGATATGGCTATTTAAAGCAGCATATGGCTATATTTAACAGTATATGGGTATTTGTAGCAGTGTATGGCTATTCCTTACAGTATATTGGAAGTTGCTTCAGTTGCGGCCTATTTTCTTTTCTTTAGCAAGTTATGGATATTCGTAGCAGTATATGGCAGTAGAGATACGAGATGATTGGTTGGTTGTTGTAGTATTCTGTCCTGGCAACATCTACAGTCATATGAGGACGGGTACCTGCTTGTGACAGTGTGCACTCATGGTGACATTATAGTGCTGCCCCACTGGGAGATCAAGCTGCCAGTACTATGACCTAATATCCCACTCAGTCACCTTATCCTAGAACCTAGTCAACCAATCATCAGATCATTTCCATATCCTAATAATGTTGAGCGCCGGGCTAGGAAGCATTAAGTATTAAGGTGTACGTCATTCACAGACAGTTTAGAAATAGATCTATCACACAGATTCAACAGACCTAGATACTACATGAGCACAATGCTTATATTAAGAAAAACTTGTCAGTCTACGTTCCCTGGAGATAGAGCACGGACGTACATTATTACTAAGACAAAATTCAAAAGATTTAAAATAAAATTGGCTTAGTGCTGCCCAGCTGTGAAAACAAGTGTTAACACAAGTAGTTATCCGTTATGAGCAGGGTCAATAAAGTCATCACACACACACAAAAAATGGAAATGGCATCTGTTTGGAGTTGTACTCGTGTTGCAGTTTCCGCAGCACACCAGTTTGCGAGGAACACATCCATTCAAATGCATTGTCAATGGCCGTGAGTGATCTTCATACAGAAAACATCAAATATATCTCAAATTACACCACCTAGGAACATATTGGTACACATAGAAAACATCTTTACCAACAAAATTATATTAAATTTATAAGGTTAGCGTTCTTGATTTCTATAAATTTTGAATAAAACTAATGTTTTGCAATGCGCATGCCATCAAACTCAAGGCATTGTCAATGGTCGTGAGCAATCTGCATACAGAAAATACAGAAAAAGTGAAATATCTCTAAAACCACACCACCTAGAAACAAATTGCTTGGTACACATATAGAAAACATCTTTACCAAAAACATATTAATTTTATAAGGTTAGTGATGATGCTGTTCAATTTGGACGCATGCGCAGAAGCGATATGTCCCTCTCAAACTGGTGTGCCACGGAAACTGCAACACCGGCATGACGCTCTGGTAGGAACATGGAAATAAATAGATATACACAGTAGGCCTACTTCTTCCCTGACAGAAAAATCGTCAAATTATGTCCATTATTCATAGTCGTTGCATGGAAATAACATGGAGCCTATGTCAATGAGACCTATTTTAAAGGAAGCTGATTTGACGACTCTAATCATAATATCTTCCGCTGGATTTGTATTGTATTGACAACAACGAGGCAGTTACCTCTATAAAATATGGGTTTTGGGTAGCAATATGATCCAACATTGTTATCAGGAACGTGAAAGGACGTGAATGTAGGACTGGAAGTCATACCAATTTGGACGGATTTAGTTCCCAAAAGCCCCGCCAGCTTCCCAAGTGACTTGGTTACATCCTCCTCCATGGAACGCAGCCAGCCAATATATATCATCCCATGTGCTGATATGGTTAATGACACCACATCATCGCTAATCAACTATGGCAATGATGAGCCAATAATTTTGGAGGAAAAGTTCTTGATTGTCAGACCAACTACAGATATCTAGGGATGAATCTTGATAGGAAACTAAACTACAACGATAACATAAAAGAAGTTATCAAGAAGGCAAACCACCAAATCTGGATAATAGCGAATACCAGAAAATACCTAACTACAAATATGGCTATTAAAAGCTATAAAGGTATGATACTACAATACTTTGACTATGGTGATGTAATATATATGAGGGGTAACAAAAATATGTTGGATAAACTACAAAGACTACAAAATAGAGCACTATAGATATGTCTGAAGGTGGAACATAGACATCCAACTGATGATCTCCATAGGAAAGCAAGAGTCAACCCACTAAATGACAGGAGAAAAGCACATCTCAAAATAGCAGGATTCAGGGAGGCAAAGAAGGCTGGGAGGGTGCAGGTAACAAAAAAAAGGCAACAATAGGTAGTGATGGCCCCAGACTGATAAGAAACAGAACCAAAAACAGATCATATGAGAGGAATACCGAGTACATGAAGGCAAGGGAATAGAATACCATGGGAGTAGAAGAAAGAAGTACAGGGACAATAGAAACGTATAAAACATTAATCAAAAGAGAGCTAAATGCAGTGCTAGATTAATGCAGCAACAAATAAAATGAATTAAAAAAGAAAGATAGCTAAATAAATAAATAGAAAATGCACTGATAATTCAAGCTATGTTTTACATACAAAAGGTCAACTTGAAACTTAAAATCAAAACCTAATTACGACTAACACAGCAAGGTGAATACATTCAGAAAAATTAACTATTGGTAACCAAACAATTATCCGATGTAGAACGAACAAACTCACATAGGTTTGGGGGATGTGGGAGAATGCTTACAAACAGAGAAAGAATGCATGCAGTAGTTAGCTACACAACAACTGAAATACACCCATCACAAAAACAAAAAAACGCTTCACACGATCTATGTGAGTCCACAAATAATGCCAGATTCCAATGCACCCATTCACGAAACACACTATACTGTTAGCTTGTTTCTTGGAATGTTATGTCCTGGCAACATCTAAGGTCATATAAGGATGGGTACCGACTTGTGACACTTTGCACTCATGGCAACTTTATAGTGCTGCCCCACTTGAAAATTAGACCACCAGCGCCTTCGCCCGATATCCCACCCAGTCACATTATCCTGATACTGAGCTAACCAGTCCTTGCCCTATCCTATTAATGCTGAGTGCCAAACCAGGAAGCAATAAATTTCAATTTTCAGTTCCATTGGTTAGACTCGACCCGGAAGCGTACTCCCGATCTCCCGCACGGGAGGCCTGCACTCTACCGAATCAGCCACAGCGTCCGGTACGCTATTAGCGGATATTTACTGGTGACGACGAGTCAATCAGCAATTAGTCAGCGCTAATTAATTAATTCACCCTCTTGTGTCTGCCGGCAGTAATGAAGTAAGGCCATATCCTCCTCCGGTACAGCCATCGTTAGCCCCCCCGCCCTCCCCACTCCCCACACTCCCCCGCCTACCACCCCACACACGACAATGGGTCATTCTCAGAAAATGGGTGCCACATATTCGATTACATTCGATACCCCACTCAGTCACATTATCCTCACACTGAGCCAACCAGTCCCTGCCCTATACGAATAATGCGAGCGCCTGGCTAGGAAGCGACAAGTATCACTTTTAAAGTCATTGGTTTGACTCGACTAAGGTTCGACCCCCCCACGATCCCATGGTCTACCAAAACAGGAGATGGACGCTCAACTCATTTACCCATCGCGTCTGGTCGTTCTGATATCAACATGAAGTATTCCGGATGCTTTAGAGCTGCCAGCTCATTCGCTATCGTCAAGTAGTCACTCTAGTCCAGTGCTTTGGCGCTGACTAGGATATGCACAGGGGATAGGTAGCCACCGTTGCCCAATGGATAATGCATCGGCCTCCTACTCACACTTGAAGCTAGCCGGGGATTGCGGGTTCGAGTCCCGCCAGTGGTTCATATTAAGTTTGCTGCATACTTAACTGATTATTCCAACCGATTCTTACCTATCATAATACATCAATGGGGACAAAAGTCATGGTTTGGTCACAAATAATAATTCTATTGATCTCTCTGTTGATTCTCTACAATAGACTACATCACGGTTCCAGTGGCGCAGTGCATTGTGGGATGCATCAGAGCAAAACAAACCCACGGGAAGCACATGGCACATTCTATGCAGCTATGAAATGTGATAGTTTCAGCTCATCTCAGTTCTTGTTTGAAACATAGAATACCAACTAAAAATATATATATATAATAAATTAAGATATTAATCTTTTATCCAGCATTGGATTTACATCAATATAATCAGCACATCTTATGCCATGTGCATTTAGATTTAGACAAATCTAGGCACTCAGACTAGTGTTAGAGCCATAGCCAGAGTCAGTTTTATTTATTGTATTCATGTTTGTATTTATATTCTATGGTTACTGACATATATAGAAATAGAAAATGAGTAGGGTTAATCAGATATTGGTTATATATTTCTTTGAAACAAGTTTTTGTTGAAATATTTGACATTTTAATATTTAGAACAAGAATTACTTCTGACTAATTAATGGTGATGTAAATACCAGCCTGTAAAGTGACTGAAATTGTATGTTTCTTAGCTCAAAATGCTTAATTATGGAGAGTTGTATCTTAAACATATTCATTATATTATTATATTGCGTCCTTCCATCCATGTTTGTGCCAAATCGCTATGTATTTCTATTTATTTGGAATAAAATGACAGTTTTGCCCTACGCGTATGGGCAAACTCAATGGCCATACGCCTTTGCTTTGCTCCCGGCGCCGTTTTCAGCGCATGCGCAGCCGGAACCGTGATGTAGTCTATTCATTAATAATAAAGAGCCATTGGTGCCTGGGGGCAACCAATGAGTAACCTAATATATTGGTCACTTAAGAGAAAATATGTAATTCAAGGAAAGTATATGACCATACAAAATAAGCTTTAACTTACATCTAGCCCTTGATTCATGATACAGTATCTGGATCATCTTAATATCATGTAGCAATCAGCAGTAAGGCCAAATACAACCAAACACAATTTGTGATCCTCCCAGTCCGTGCCTGAAAACTCGCCCGCCCCTGAATTAAAAAAAGAAATATTTGTGTTAAGCTGTTAAAAGTGTATTGGGATAGCAGCAATTAAACTTGTCTATCAATTTCTATCATTGGTTTGACTCAGCGATGGGTCAAACCCAGGAGTTCGAATCACACGACCTACCAGAAAAGGAGGCGGACGCTCAACTCATTTGGCCATCAGATCTGGTTATGTATTACTTCTACGGAAAAAAATAAAAACTAATTTTAAAAAATCTGCCCACCCGACCCTGATTTTTATTTCAAAAGGACAATCACCGATTTCTTTGTTATTTGGCCTAAGTGAATGTGTACCTTGACATTGGAAATATGTCATTGAGCATACCTGTTTGTTGATGTTGTTTTATGTCCTAGCAACATCTAAGGTCATATCAGGACGGGTACCGAGTTGTGACAGTGCGCGCTCATGGCAAATTTATAGTGCTGCCCCACTGGAATAGCAGGCCACCAGCACCAATTTATAGTGCTGCCCCACTGGAATCGCAGGCCACCAGCACCATGACCTGATATCCCACTCAGTCACATTATCCTGACACTGAGCCAACCAGTCCTTGTCCTATCCTAATAATCGTGAGCACCAGGCTAGGAAGCGACAAGTATCAATTTTTAAGCCATTGGTTTGACTCGACCAGGGTTCGAACGCACGACCCCACCATATACCAACACGGGAGTCAGACGCTCTAACTCATTCAGCCATCCCGTCTGGTTTTGAGCATACCTACTATTGCTGCAGAGATCATTGTACCATATGTGGATTGCATTTTTATTGTGATTCGAGGAAGGAAGCCGGAGACTGCGTGGGAGTAAAGAACATGTTTATTGACAGTGAGGGAGGGCTACACAAGGGGGGTCAGTCCATCTCGTCGATGTCGATCGGGGCCTCCGTGGGTGCCGGAGACTCCGAGGCCGCCGGAGCCGACCCCTACGAAGTAGTCCTAAAAAAGAGAGTGGGTGGGAGTGGTGAAATGAATGCGGCATGAGGAACCGAAACCGAATGCCCGATGCGGGGGGAGGTCTCGGTTGGTGTTCGTCCAGGCCGCTTGGTGCAGGGTGGGTCTCCGCCTTCCCCCGAATCAACCACAATTCGGAATTATGCACCAATAATTCTGTCACTGAAGGGAAGTCTGAATTACTTTCAATGCTCACTTGTGTCATTGTGCTGAAGCAAATGTGCTGCGATATTGGTTGCGTGGCTAACTGATTCACAGTAAGTTTATACTACCACGTTATTTATCTCCAACCTTATTGCCCAAACCGAGTGGATAATGTTTCACTTCCTGTTGACAGATGACCCTAATGATTCCAGGTGGAAGGGTGTGTTGCGGAGGGGAGGGAGGGATGAGCGGTAGCGAGAATGTATCAGAATTGGTGATCGCGTGGAATTATGCTGGAAGAATGTCATTGTTTATACTCTAAGAATGTTATTCTAGACAGGGGCGAAGCTAGGCGTATGCGCATACGCCAAAACGTCCACATCGTTTTGGGCAAAAAAAATTATATTAAACAATAATAAAGAGAGAGAGAGAGGAGGCATGTAGTAGTCCGGAGTGTCGAAAACTCAAGTCTAAAATGTGTAAAATCCACCAGTTTAAGCATAAGCGGCCCCCTAAACCCCCTGCCAAAATTAGGAGTACACATCGTTAAAGGTCTAGCTACGCCCCTGGTAGATCATGTCTCAGGAGTCTCGCTACATAGCTTAATGGAGAGCAGGCTTGCCGTCTCAGGCAATGTAAGTTGACTTATTTCAGTAAGCCCATCGTCCATTTGTGGCAGAAGTTGCACAACTGAAGCTAAGATTCCATATACAGTACACCCCCGTTAAACCAAGCTTCAAGGGACCCTAGAAATTTGTTTGGATTAACCGATCGTTGGTTTAACCGAGCTTTGGATTCAACTTTGACTTTGAGAAAGCATGTATTGCACATGTAATATACAATGCATGTGGACACTTTGATTATTGTTTTTATGTATATATACAGTATGACCCTGTTAAACCAAGCTTGGTTAAACCAAACGATCGGTTAATCCAAACTTTTTTGGGCGGCCCGGCAAAATACTACCATTTATCATATAAAAAATACTTTGGTTTAACCAACTTTTTTATGTGATAAATGGTAGTATTTTGCCTGGCTGCCGAAAAAAGTTTGGATTTACCGATCGTTTGGTTTAACCGAGCTTGGTTTAACTGGGTTATACTGTGTGTGGTATGCAGCATACAAATGTGACATGCAGCTCAGATACAGATGCCATTTTCGGGATTTGTTTCTACAAATTTGTGAAAGAAAGTCAATGTTCTTGTTGTTTCCCATTGTAAATTTTTCCGAACTAATGGCATGAGGATATATGTGAACACTACTATAATAAATTGCAACTTGTCTATATAATGGTAAATGGTGATATATAAAATCCAAAGGCATACGAGGGATATGTGGAATAGGTAAACTATTACTCATTAGGTATAGAAATTGGATAGTAAAATAGTCTTTGGAGGAGTGTCACTTCTTAGATAGTCTTTGGAGGAGTCACCTCACATACCCCCTCCCCCCATGGTGTTATTTATGGATCACTGGCCACTGCAAGGCACTGTAGCCAGCATAACAAGGCCTTGGATACAACAGATTGAACTCTGATTGGTGGATCAACCCTTGTGACCACTGCCATCTTGGATTCTAGAAACTTATATAAGATAATAAACCAGGGAGTCTCACTCTCCTACTTTAACTCTTTACCTACTTTCCTTCATTACCTGTATTGATTTCTCATTAGCTTGTCCACACCACTCACACCACCAGCCGGCATCTTTACACCATGGCAAATGGGGGAGCATTTGCATTTGCATTTGCACCGATTGGTCTATGGGTCGATTCAGTTGCCCCATTCGCAATCGCATTCTCAATCGCATTCGGCACTACTGCAGCGTCTAAGGAATCTTAGCTCAATGCTTCTGAGATGGAAGGGTGTGTGGAGGAGGGGAGGAAGGAATGTGGGGTAGCGATAATGTATCAGAATTGGCGATCGCGTGGAACTGTGCTGGAAGAATGTCATTGTTTATACTCTCCAAATTTGATTATAGATCACCTATATCAGGAGTCTAGTATATACCTTAAGGGATAGTGGGGGCCCGCTGACTGAGGCAATGTAAGTTGACTTATTTCAGTAAGCCCACCGTCCATTGGTGGCAGAAGTTACTTCGACGTACTAACTGACTATTACTGAAACCAGCTGTAGAGATTGTCGCCACCCCATTCCTACCAATCTAAAGAGCCCGCCACCCCCTTCCTGATTACTGATGGTATATAATTATATATGCTATATCATGTATTATGTGTATATAACATATATACACATGTATATATGTATATGTGATGTATAATGTATTATGCGAGTATAAAAATACAAAGGGAATTGTTTTCTTTATGGACAGGATAATGTATTATCAATATATAAAAAGGCGGAGCAGCTTCTCCATTATTGTTATTCAAATTATGACTCTGCAGTAATATTCCTGCTATTTAATTGTGATTAATATGTATATCAACCTATCACTGCCCGACTTGATCGATCCCGTGCTGCGTTACTGCAGCGCCGCCGCGTGTTGGTGCCCTGCGAACCTCCACTTGGGCCATTTCGCACCGGGCTTTCAAATTTGTAACCAGCTAGGCATTATGCTAGCCAAGATCTCGCATTAAAGTGATCAACCCATACTCCTGTTGTGTCTTGTCTGATTTGAGAGTAGCCTAACTTTATAATAATATTATATTATTATATTACTTGATACCATTGTTATTCTCCGTAAGACTCCACACTTGACCGGTGGCGCCACCTGCGCCCACCTCCCCTCCTTTGCAAAACATGATAAGCGCCGTTAAAAAAATGAGTTTGCAATGCCAGCGCTGGGTTTGTGGATTGTCTTTTGGAGAGGGTTCTTCATATATATATATATTTATATATAATATATCCGTATATACATACATATATGAAGAGATCTTTATATATATATCTATATATATATATATATAGCCACGTATATCTGCCAGCGTATATGCGAGTGTAAGATCCGCACTGCTCCTCTTGCGCGGTGCGCAGACACTCGTCTGCTAGGCGTGGACGGCCCGCTCGGGGCGCCATGTGCCTATATATACAAACCAGAGCCGGGGTTTGTGCTTGTTCGCTCCAGCCGGCACTGCAGCACATACTTCCATTCGCTGGAGCGCCTTGGTGGGCGCCTCGCTCATTGCGCTACGGTCGTCCGAGGGGGTCGCTCTCTCTCTACCCGTGTCTATGACGCTATATGCCAACTTAGGAAACCATTTTTCAAATTCCGCCGGAACGATGAGTTCAGGTCTGAGCTGAATTGGTGGCTAGACTTTGTCGAACGTTTTAATGTCTATGCAAAACTATTGGGCAGCCATGCCCCTTCAGTAGCGGTATATAGCGATGCATCGGATTGGGGCTTTGGAGCGACTCACTCGGGCGACTGGTTAGTAGGTAACTTCGAGGTAGAAGATATCGACCTCCCTTCTGAGGTTGGTCATCATTTTGCAGAATCGATCCCCGCCGCTGCTGACGACCATATTAATTTAAAGGAGATGTGGGCAGTTGTTGCCGCCTCTCGGCATTGGGGGCCCCTTTAGCAGGACAAGTGTGTTGTCTTTATCACTGACAATAACACTGTGAGGGCGGCACTCGCCACCGGGCGTTGTGTCAACAAACAAATTATGAATTGGGTCAAAGAACTCTTTTGGACTTCGCTTAATTATAATTTTGACATAAAATCTGTCTACATAAAGAGTAAGCAAAATGTGACTTGCGATGCCCTCAGCAGGTGGCGGGACTATTCCAGCAGAGACCGAATATCTTGTGTTGACCCGCAGGGCTGATGTGTTGTGCACATATTTTTAGGTGACTTTTTCCTTTATTACAGGATTACCTATCTTACAAACTACTATAAAGTTATTCGCTGCTGACGCGGGTCTTGACCCAAGCAAGTTCTCTGCCACTCTCTCCGGAGGGGTGGGTCTACATCTCTCGCCCTCCAGGCACATCTATTGACGAGATAAAGGTCAGGGGGGACTGGTCCTCTGATTGTCTTTACAAATATATTACTCGCCCGCTTGCCGAGCACATTGTATCAGACATTAGGGTGGCATCCACCTTGAGTTCCATTATTGATTGATTATTTTTAGCTAATCTGTCTGGGTGGGTCGGGGACCTTGGCACTTTGGCCCAGCCAGATTATTTATATATACACTGCATGTACTATTTAATGCTGAAATAAATATATCTACCATCCAAGTTTGCTTCATGCCCATCTTACAGCCACATATATACGCCAGCGTATATGCGAGTGTAAGATCCGCACTGCTCCTGTCGCATGGTGCGCGGACACTCGTCTGCTAGGCATGGATGGCCCGCTCGGGGCGCCAGGTGCCTATATATACAAACCAGAGCCAGGGTTCGCGCTAGTTCACTCCAGCCGGCACTGCATCACATACTTCCATTCGCTTTTCTTTTTTCTTTTATCTTTTTACCGGTAGGGCACTTTGGCCCAGCCAGATTATTTATATATACACTGCATGTACTATTTAATGCTGAAATAAATATATCTACCATCCGAGTTTGCTTCGTGCCTATCTTACATATATATATATATATATGTATATATATATATATATATATATGAATAACTCTTTTCCAAAGCACGAGCTATGATTTATATGAGCTTTCCATTAGCATTACAAACTCATTTCTTTTGTATCAGCGCTTATCACGTTTTGGAAAAGAGCCCTTCATATATTTAGTTGAACCTAAGTAGAACAATTAAGATAATTACCATTATCACAACATTATGTCACTAGATCATCACCACTTTCACATAACACATAGTATCTAATGACACATAAGGACTTCTGTGCATAATTTTCTGTTTTGTTGATGCAGTGGGGGTATTGGTTAAGAGCCTGTTGAAGTGTTAGTAAATGCTGGCTGCTGATGATGTGGTTCAAGGATTGATTGGCCATCATGGGAGTGCGGTCGGTCGGGTGGTTGTGGCTAGACGAGTTTCTACTGATGGGTGTACTCTATGCCCGCAGACATGCACTGGGAACATAACTCAAGCTGTAGCATGTCACACGCATGTGCACACACACGTCATTCTTCAAAAATAGCACGCGATAGGCGTGTCCATGGTAACACCCAGAGAATAGCTCTCTACAAACAATGGCAAGACTTCTGTGTTAGTGACTCAATGAGCAATTGAATGAATAATCCTACATCCCCAACTATGTACGATGGTCATCGTTTGTGTGTTATGGTATTACATCCTAGCAACATCTAAGGTCATATAAGGACGGGTACCGAATTGTGACAGCGCACACTCATGGCAGCTTAATAGTGCTGCCCGACTGGGATACTAGGCTGCTGGCACCATGAACTGATATCGAATGCGGTCACATTTTCCTGATACTGTGCAAACCACTCCTTGTCCTATCCTATTAATGGCGAGCGCCAGGCTAGGTAGTGACAAGTATCAATTCTATAAGTCATCGGTTTGACTCGGCTGGGATTCGAACTCCTGACCTTCCGCACGGGAAGCCTGCGCTCTACCGATTCGGGCGACCGCGTCCGGTATATTATGTCAACAAAGCTCAATTGCATGAAAAGGGTAATATGACGATTGGCATATATGTATTTATTATATATGCATTATATACATAGTATATGCATATTACATATTACATATTCTATATATATTATGTATATTATATATATTATATATATTTATATATATTTATATATATTATGTGTATGTATAAATGTTTACCTTTATGCAAATATTATATAAGCGGTGAAGGTGAATCTATTGTGTGCTGATTCTGGAAGTTTCTATGGTACAGCTAAAGCGGCTTGGAGCCCCGTTGCTTGTTGGGGCAGGTAAGCAAGGCAACTCTTCAGCAAGTGCTTCCTGTCCTACACCGGTTGGTCAGTTCTACCTGAAGTATATGCCTCTTGTCCTTATTGTGTTTTATTATTATTACTAATATCACTACTTAGCGCAGATAATATATATAACTGTGTGACAAGGATGACAGAATGTATTGAGGAACGACAATTTACTGACATCGAAATAACTCCCACCTACTAAACTCATGTAACAACATCAACAATAACATAATTAACCGATACCATTCATTTTTTAATTAGGTTAATATGAAAACTGTTGATCTCGGAATTGGTGGATACACATCATTGTCCATCTGTACCAAAGTCTACACCAGTAGAATCATGACCAATCACCATCACCGATCAATTGGAATCAATTTGCAATATCGATTAATATCCATATCGCTTCATGCTATTTTTAGCTTGCAATACGCTGACACACATTACCATATTTGGGGGAGCGAGGTTCCCTCACATTTATAGCAATGCTGCTTCAAAGCGTTATATTCTCCATTACAGTACAACCCCGTTAAACCAAGCTCGGTTAAACCAAACGATCCTTTAATCCAAACTTTTTTCGGCGGCCTGGCAAAATACTACCATTTATCATATAAAAAAGTTGGTTAAACTAAAGTCGGTTAATCCAAAGTATCGGTTAATCCAAACAAAATTGTCGGTCCTAGGCCACTTCCGGTATGGTTAAACCAAACTTTGAGACCCCATCACCTCTTTCATGTGGTTATAGGCTCATCTGAGCCCCCAACACCACTCTTGTTCCTTACACGCGTTATGCGGTATGCGAATGCCATGATTCCTTACACTTGTTATGCAGTATGCGGTATGCGGCACACGACTGGCTATATTTAAACAATAAAAATAAACAATTATTCTCCATACTTCTCTGTATATGACCAAATATTGCATTTATATCTATGTCACTTTTTGTACGTCACATGGGGGTTCCTACCTTTATTATAACCAAATTATAGATAAGTATTCATATTTCTGTGCATATGGTAGCATTTTTAGCTTTCCCCTAACCGTATGTCTCCCGGGTCCCCAGCTCACCATGTGTTTCCAATCAGCACCCCTGTGTGTGACTGTTCCGTAATGCTCAGTCGCCTCTCCTGGTGTTAAACTAATGGACACATCAGACTCAGGTTTCTATTCGCACCCAGCTTGATGCATACCGCATGCCGCATCGATCGCTACATGGACCGATCAGAAAAACGCATTCGCATTCGCATTCGCATACTGTGTGTAAGGAATGTAGCTCATAGGTTTCAAGGCGTTTCGAGTTTTTGTCGCATTCGCATTCGCATTCGCATACCGCATAACGTGTGTAAGGAATGCACCCTTTAGCCTTCATGGTGGTGCTTATGCAATTATCCGCGTATGCAAACAGCTGCAATGGTCCTCTGGCATCTGCATACCGAGGCATTGTGTGAGTTGTTTATATATTAAAGCTGCATAGTCTGATGAAATATAACATTTTTTAAACCAAACCAATTATCTAAAGTTGATTTTACATATCCAACTTAGATACTGATGCACTTATTAAGCATTTGTTTATATGCATAAAGCAATACTGAGTCAATTTAACAGAACCTGTTACTGCAGAAGTCTATGGTGTCAGAGGTTTGGCAAGCCTGCCAAAATTAATTTTCCATGTTTGCACTCAAAATATCTAAAAAGTTTACCATTTAAAATAACAGTAACTTTGAACTAATGTAAAGTAGATACTACTGATCGATGTAATATATGTATCTCATAAAAAATACAGAAATTCAAAACCATCGGTATTATATATATATTAAACCAGATGTATTATATATATATATTAAAAAAACAATAATCAAAGTGTCAACATACATTGTATATTACATGTGCAATATATGCTTAGTAATTCATAATGCACCCACGTTTTTGCCAAACCCAAGTCAAAGTCGAAGCCAAAGTTTGGTTAAACCAATGATCGGTTAATCCAAACAGGTTTCTAGGGTCCCTTCAAGTTTGGTTTAACGGGGTTGTACTGCATTAGTTTATTTTATAGAATATGCAAATGAAGGGACATTAGTTCCGTTTGTTGGAAGTGAAATCAATCGTCAGTGACCTACTTGAAATTCAGTTTTCATCGTGATACGTATGCAGTAGTTTTACGTCCTGGCAACATCTAAGGTCATATCAGGTGGCGTACCGACTTATGACAGTGCATACTCATGGAGACGTTATAATGCTGCCCCACTGGAAGACCAGGCCGCCAGCACCATGATCTAATATCCCACTCAGTCACATTACCCTGATACACTGAACCAACCAGTCCTTGCCCTATCCGAACCCCTGGCTAGGAAGCGCCAATTACCAATGCAGTTATGCTTAAATCATTGGCTTAACTCCACCAAATGCGTAACCCCGACACACTATTTTGAAATGATATAAATGTGTGAATAAATACTGCCGTTAGCTCTCCGTAATGTTACTGCTCTAGACGCACCTCTCTGAGGTGATGAGTCATGATTACACCTGTGAGTTACACGCACATGCATGAGACACCATTACATTCAACACTTATTCTGGTGTTATTGCATTGGACTCTTGAGAACCCACATGCATGATAAACCATTACATTCAACATTTATTCTGGCTTTATTCGAGGGGTCCATCACAATTTTCAACATTTTCACAATCTTTAAAAACATACAATTTGTAATTCACGACACGGCAAAGGGACTACATGGGATGGGTTTATTCAATAAACGGCCCTAAGGCCAACATTAGTGCCTCAGAGGCGATCTACTTACAGTTTGTATGTTACATAGGTATTCAAAGTATTCAATCAAGGTTACAGTGGTAATATAATGGTGTAATCAATCAAGTGCTTATTAAAGTAGTCATCAATCAAGGTTACACTGGTAATATAATGGTGTCATCAATCAAGTGCTTATTAAAGTAGTCATGCATATAGTTCAAGTGAGTTAGAGGCGGGGGTTACAGGAGATGAGGGAAGTAATGTAATAATAAGATAAGAAACACTAACTGTACATCAAACATAGGAAATCAGGCTCTCTCAACCCTACTAGGTGTCCTGTTTTGTAGGGATGGGTGGGCGGCCGAGAAAGCTGGTGGTTGTCGTCGGTCCAGCATCTGGAGTCGATGTGGCTGTGAGGTGTCTGGGTGAGTTTATATCTACCCGGAGCGGCAGGATCTCGCGAGGGGAGGGCGAGACGAGAGGGGGTCTCGGGGGCCTGGCAGGGGTTTCGTGGGTTTCGAGTTTGAATCCAGGTGGCACCACCATCCCCGTAGTCCCCCGTTCGCGCGCAAATTACCCATGTTGCCGACCAACATGTACCATGCGCACCCAAACGCACATGCAAAACGTTCTATACAATTGTTCATTTTATTATATCATCATATATTTTGCTATGACCCACTCCACCCACACACATCCAAAGTGTACAATACAAATGTTAATATTGATACAATCTGTTGTGATATCATATATTGTGGTATGACCCCCTCCCATCCACACACATCCAAAGTGTACAATACAAATTTTAACATTAATACAATCTGTAGTGACATCACATATTTTGTTATGGCCCCCCGCTACCCACACACACATCCAAAGTGTACAATAACAATGTTAATATTGTTATAGTCTGCAGTGACATCTCTGCTATCAAAATCTGATGATAATGCCCACTATTTGTATAGCTTTTCTAAGGCGTATGGTGGACTTTAACTATATCCCTAATGTCTAGTTTTGCATTCGTTGCTAGCGAAAATGTTGATAATTGTGCAGAATCTGTCAATGTCTAAATATCTCTACTAATTATGCATAGGAGACCACCCTGGGGCCGTATGCATGACGAGTAAGTTATCTCCCCCGGGGGTAAGGACCGAGTTTGGGGTAGCTATCGCCTGGGGTAGGAAATGGGCCACGGGCTATGCATGGAGCCAAATCGGCGAGGAGGTAGCTATACTTGTGGTTATTTATAGATTTGGAAAATCCCTCTGCGTTTATGGCCATATATTAGGCTCAAATATATTAAATGCGATCATATTTAACAGAATTACATACCCAATAAGTGAAATGTTATCAATTTAACCCTAAATTCAAAGCATTATTAAGGCTAATGCCGCATTGGCGGCGATATTAATAGTTATATTTTTTAATCGACGAACGTACAGTAAACAAACCGCCGCCGCCGCCAGTAATGGCCCCGTCACACTACGACCTTTCTCACCGGCGACCCGTCAGCGTTGAAAATTAAATTAAAGCGTCAAGTCTGTGTCTCTGTCTGTGTTGTTGTTGTTGTTTGTTTGTTGTTGTTTTATGTCCTAGCAACATCTAAGGTCATATCAGGACGGGTACCGACTTGTGACAGTGCACACTCATAGTGACTTTATAGTGCTGTCCCACTGGGAAACCAGGCCGCCAGCACCATGACCTGGTATCCCACTCAGTCACATTATCCTGACACTGAGCACACCAGTCCTTGCCCTATCCTAATAATGCCGAGCGCCTGGCTAGGAAGCGACAAGTATCAATTTTAAAGTCATTGGTTTGACTTGACCGGGACTCGAACCCATGACCCCACGATCTACCAGCACGGGAGATGGACGCTCTAACTCATTCGGCCATCTCTGTCTGTGTCTCTGTGTCTGTATGTGTCTCTGTGTCTGTCTCCGTATGTGTCTCTGTGTCTGTGTCTCTGTCTGTGTCTCTGTGTCTGTCTCTGTATGTGTATCTGTCTGTGTCTCTGTCTGTGTCTCTGTCTGTCTCTGTATGTGTCTCTGTCTGTGTCTCTGTCTGTATCTCCCTGTATGTGTCTCTGTCTGTGTATCTGCGTCTGTCTCTATATGTGTCTCTGTCTGTGTCTCTCTGTCTGTGTCTCTGTCTGTGTCTCCGTCTGTCTGTGTCTGTGCCTCTGTCTCTCTCTCTCTCTGAGACACACAGACACACACACACAGACACACACAGAGACACATAGACACACACACAGAGACACAGACACACACACAGATACACAGAGACACACACACATTCACACACATACACAGAGACACATATACATACACACAGACACAGAGACACAGACATACAGAGACACACACACAGAGACACAGACACACACAGATACACAGAGACACACACACATACATACGCATACACAGAGACACACACACAACCACAGAGACACACACATACAAAGAAACACAGAGACACACACAGAGACATATACATAGACACAGACACATGCACATACATAGACACATACACAGACACAGACACATACACTCAGATACACAGAGACACACACACAGAGACACAGACAGAGACACATACATAGACAGACATAGAGACAGAGACACAGACACACATACACAGACACAGACACAGCCAGAGAGACACAGACAGAGACACATACAGAGACAGACACAGAGACACAGAGAGGGACACATACACACAGACAGAGACACAGGCACAGAAACAGAGACACATACACATACAGAGACACAGATACACAGACAGAGACACACAGACAGAGACACATACAGAGACAGATACATAGACTCAGAGAGAGACACAGACAAAGAGACACAGACATAGACACAGACACAGAGACAGAGACACAGACAGAGACACATACACAGAGACACAGATACAGAGACACATACAGAGATACGGAGACAGAGACACAGACAGAGAGACACAGACAGAGACAGACACAGAGACACAAACAGAGACACAGACACAGACACAGACACAGACACAGACAGAGACGTTTCACCAAAAAAGGACACACATCACCGCGCGTTGGAGAGAAACCTTGTAGTGTGACAGGGGTATATGGAATGCGACGTCGAGGCGGCGGCAGCGATTTGTTTACTTTAGATTCGTCGATTCGACACTATTAATATCGCCCCCAAAGCAGCGGTAGCCTTAATAACGCTTCGAAGTTAGGGTTAAATTGATAAAATGTCACTTATTGCCTATGTAATTCTGTTAAATATGGTCGCATTGAATAGATTTGGGTCTAATATATAGCCGCCGATTCGGCGGCGGCGGTGTGGACAGTATGGATATCGATGTCCATGCGGCGGCGGCGATTTGTTTACGTTACATTCGTCGATTCGAAAATATTAATATCGCCGCCTCTGCGGCGGCAGCGTTAATATTGCTTCGAATTTAGGGTTAATTTAATGAAATTTCACTATTTGCAGATGTAATTCTGTTAAATATGATCGCATTCAATAGATTTGGCCCGAGTCGGTCCCTACCCCAGCCCTTATACCTGCTACTGGGTAGGGGTAGCTTATCCGACTTTTACCCCCCCGGGATATCCTTACCCCTGTCACATGCATAGCAACTTTTCAGCGCTACCCCGGAAATCCCCACTACCCCGAGAGGTAGAGGGCTACCCCCGCGTCATGCATACGGTCCCAGGGGCGATATGCAGGGGTCGGTGATAGCGCCGTTTGGTGTTACAGCCTGACACCGGTTAGCTATCTCCGAATTGGGAAATTACGTCACTCGGTATGTAGAGGCGCCTAACACTTTGATTATAGTTAACGTGAAGTTAGTTCTAGATTTGAAAAATCCCTCGATTCGACAATATTAATATCGCCGCCGTTGTAGCAGCGGTGTTACTTTCGGTTCGTTTTTGCGGTTAATTTGCTCAAATATCACTTGTACAGTATGTAATTCTGTTAAATATGATCGCATTGAATAAATTTGGCTTTAATATATTGCCGCCGAAATGGCCATGTTTAGTTGACGTCGGACAGTATGGATATTGACGTCGCTGCGGCAGCGGCGATTTGTTTACTTACATTCGTCGATTCGAAAATATTAATATCGCCGCCGTTGCGGTGGCAGTGTTAATCTCGCTTCGATTTTAGGGTTAATTTAATACAATTTCACTATTTGACTATGTAACTCTGTTAAATATGATAGCATTGAATAGATTTGGGCATCATCGATACCTAACACCAATCTTAAACGACTTATGGATCAGGGTTACCCTAACCTCATTTAAGCTTTTGGTGTTAGGCCTAACACGGACTCGTGCATAACACTTGTTCGCCGCTAAACGGGGATACCCGCCAAACACAGTTTTGGCTCGCTATCACCGACTCCTGCATATGGCCCCAGATGCACAGGGAAGAAAATTAACTCTATTGAGATGGATAAATATATTTGAGGGAAACAAAATAAATCCACAGATCGGTCTGATATGAGTGGGATTGGATAGAAAGCAACAATACCCAAACAATGGGGACATTTCATGTAATATAATACAACAGCTTATATAAACATTATTGATGAAACTAACCCTTTAGCGCCTATGGTTGGGCCCCTCACAGTTGGTTGAGCAGCCTGGGTGCATTTGGTTTGCTCCTCTCAACCCCTCACAAGTCATTCACATGTGAGCGCATCACCAACTGTCGGCCCCATTAATTGCCGCAGAATCTTTCTGAAGTAAATAAAAAAACGGGAGGCCGACATTGTTTGGCCAGCAATAGTCATTGTTCTCAACCAATCATTTATTGCATTGTCTTTGTTGCGATCCAAATTATACGTGAATAGGAAACTGAAGTGAGATAGGATTCATCGGGAAGACATGTATGTCATGTGATTAGCACACTGGTGCCAACCTACTATAACTGTGGCATTAAATTGTCACTCTTCAGATGCTGTCTACTATGGTTGCCATGGCTACCACAATACTGGGGCGGCTTCCAAGATGGATTATAGTGTAAATATTACAGTGTGAGTCGCCTGAAGTAGTGATATATGAATAGGTGATCTGATTAGGATATGGGAGTAGCTGTGGCTCTCTGCATTGTTAAAGTGCCTGTCACACCTTACCAGATTGAGCACCGGACACAACCGGACTAAGAATTTTCTAGTACGGTGGTGTTCGGTATCAAAATGTACCGAAATGTGTCAAAATGTTGCGCTTTCGGGTCTAACGCGGCCGGATGAAACAGACACTAACCGGACAAGGAACGAACATTAACAAATAGCCACTGGACGATAACCAGACGATAACCGGATGACAACCGAATGTCAAACGGATGGACCGAACATCAACTGGTCACACACTGGACTGATTAGGGACGCGCCGAAAACATATAAAAACTGACGGACCAAATTCCCCCAACACCGTCAATGGGCTCTGCAGGAAGCAAACCAGAGACGTAATGGATGGGTACCGGACATGAACCGGACAAAACGGACTAAATAGACTTAAACCGGACACCAACCGTACACGTCAGTCCGGTGGTGTCCGGTACAAGTTTTGTGCACCAGGAGACAGATAACAGACACCACCAGACAGATAACAGACACACCACATGCATAGCGTATATAAAACGGACATTGACGTATTACACCAGACAGTGTCCGTTTTCTATCCGGTACCCCAATCCGGTAAGGTGTGACTAAGCCTTAAAAGATGATGCTGGTCGCGGTGCCCGGTTAAATAGTAGACACCGGGCACCGTATATGTAGCCGTATATTACACACATGACCCGTATATCTGTATGTGCGTGTATTAAACAAGGCACACCAGATGGGATGACCGAATGAGTTGAGCGTCCATCTCCTGTTTTGGGAGATCAGGGGATCCGAACCCGTGGATTCAAACCATGGTCGAGTCAACCCAATGACTTACCAATTGATACTTGTCGCTAACTAGCCAGGTCTGCGGCATTATTAGGATAGGGAAAGGACTGGTTGGCTCAGTGTCAGGATAATGTGACTGAGTGGAAAACCAGGTCATGGTGCTATCTACCTGGTCTCCCAGTGGGGGGCAGCACTATATAGTCATTGTGAGTGTGCACTGTCACAAGTCGGTACCGATCGTGATACGACCTCAGATGTTGCTAGGACGTGAAACAAAACAAACAAAAAACAAAAACACCAGGCAACAGTATCCGTGGCCACAAGTCTAGGTAGCCGCTTGTATATTGCACAAGTTATCCTTGCAGTTAATGAGTAACATATAAAACATGTTCTAAATACTAGATAAAGGTTTTCTTTCTCTATATATACATACAGATGAACCTCGATCCAACGGACACTGATGCAACGGATTCCGGATCCAACAGACACAATCCGCTAGAGTGAATATCTGGTCCGAACGTTTAAAACTCCCGAGTGATACAAGGAACAAGCAACAGCAATCGGTAAAGGTGAATGTGCGTCGGGTAGAGCCCCACGAAAATGTTGGCGCTGCAATGGACAAACAGCTTTAACGGACAACTGCTCCCCCCTATTAGTCTGTTGGATCGAGGTTCATCTGTATATATTTGATGTAGGATGCACTGACCTCTGAGGCAAGGAGACGCGTAGACAGGTAGACGTGGGTAGGATGGTGGCATCAAGGAACCTAGGTGGGTTAATGGTAAGCACACTGGCCCGGAATGCAAGATATGTGTGCTCGAGTCCTGCTCTAGGCACAATATTTCCCATTTTCATCACCCTACGACATATATATATATGTGTGATATATATTGTATTATATGAATATCAAGGGGCGGAGCATTCTCGTGTTATTTATTCCGTTTTTTATTATGCATGCTATTTATTATTTATCCATACCGCCTGATGACGCGATTTGCTGTGGGCCTGTTCCCGCCTGGCGAGTTTGGCGCCACCGGCACCTAGTCATGCGCCGTTCCACACTGTTGGCGTCACATGAGCCTAGGTTTTCATTTCTTACCTCCTCGCTTTGTGTCTTTCCCCTACTAGGGCGTAGCCATCTCTTATATATATATATATATATATGTATATATATATATATATATATGTAGTAGTCTGAACATGAGCTCTACTATCACGCGGTAGCAGCGGAGACTACGACGCCATCAGCGCAGTACCATTACACTGCGCTAGGTGGCGGCACGGGTCACCACCGGTCAGACCCCAACTGGGCTGACCTCTACTGCGTGTGGTTGACCCACCCCCCCACACACACCTATAGAGTCGATGTGGGATCTGGCGAGTCAGGGGGCGGGTCAGACAACTACTGACGCCGCGGAGAGCAGATGGTTCAATAAACCAAAGGTGAAGCGTACACTCAATTGAATCTTGGTGTTCTTCCGTGTGAGCGAGAGAGTCGGAGGGCCGTGGGCCATTACATTGGTGCCGTGAGCCAGCTCACCTTCTGCGTAAGGGGTGAGTATTGGACCTGGGCCATGGACTCCGAAGGTAAAGTCTCTTCGTAATATTGTATTATGGAAGGGGCGACGGCAGGTCAACTGCGCAGTGGGCGCCAGTACCAGACTGATGGTACAGGGCGTTCCGACGCGGTGGGACTGCCGGTGGGCGCGGACGCTTCTGTGGTGAGTACACTGCACCGCGCTCATGATACACCTGTTGGGAATGTTGATGTTAAGACGTCCATTACGAATGCAGGTGCCGGCGTCATAGGGGACCGCCGCCAGGGGTCAGTGTGTGGGGGGGGTGTAGCCACTCCTGCACTGGTGCCGGTGCGGTCGCCTGCGGGTGCTGAAGGCGTTGATAGTTATTGGGCGCAGTTAGCGCAGCTGAGTGGCACTCCGCCGCCAGGCATTGCGCCGTTGTTTACACCGGCAGCGAGGCAGGGTGGTGGGGGTGGTACGCAGTTGAGCACGCGTTCTGATAGTGGTGGCGCAGCATTGAGTAATGTTGCGCCATCGACTGCGGCGCAAAATGTTCTCTCAGTTGATGATAATGATACTGTGGGGGGCATTGCGGGGAGTGCTGTGAAGGGGGGCTTCGCTCTTAATGCTATGCGGTCTCTGTCGATCAATACTGATTCGGGGGCGGGTGTACATGAGGGTAGCAGTTCGATCGGGTATCGCGATGACTTAGGTCGGGGCGTACGCGGGAGTTCTATGCGAGAAGTGCCGCTGGAGTATTCGCTGTGGGGGAGTTCAGCTGTCCGTTCTGTGGGGATGGGAGCTGGACGTAGTGATCCCCGAGTTCCCTGTCGTAGGGAGGTTTTCCCGTCTTTGGAGACAGGGCTCGTAGCCGATGACTCGTTGACATTTGGGTCGGAGCATGATTCGGTTATGGGTCGTACGGTTTCGGGATCGCAGTCGGAGGGGGAGCGTCACCCCCATGACATATATATATATATATATTAAAGCTTTACTCAAAATACTACTAGAAAGCATTAGAACAAAATTTATCGAGAGGTATCAGAAGAGCAATTTTGATTCAGACCAAACAGTGGAACAAGGGAAGCCATTTTTAACATGAGAACAATAATTGAGAGACACCTAGAAGTAGATAAGGATATATACACATGTTATATAGACTACGCTAAAGCATTTGACAAAGTACATCATAAGAAACTCATAGAAGCTCTACAAAAAATTGGTCTAGATGGTAAGGACGTTCGGCTTGTGGCCAACCTCTACTGGGAACAGTATGCTGCTGTAAGAATTGGAGACTCATTGACACCAGAAGTGAAGATCAAATGTGGAGTGCAACAAGGATGTGTTCTATCACCTAGTCTTTTCAACATTTATACGGAAATGATTTTCAGAGAAATAGATGACATCATAGGAATAAATGTTGGAGGTGGAAATATCAATAACACAAGATACGCAGACGATACAGCACTGCTAGCCTTAACATCAAATCGACTACAAGATATAGTGGATGAAGTAAAAGAAAAAAGTGAGAGCTGTGGCCTAAAAATGAATGTAAAGAAGACAAAATCCATGGTTGTCAGCAGAAAGAATACAAACCAAGAGCAGAGATAAAAGTTAATGGTGTAATCTTGGAGCAGGTAGAGTCATTTGTGTATCTGGGCCATTTAATAACTAGTGATGGCGGATGTGAAAGAGAGATTAAGCGGAGAATAAACATTGCCAAAACAACATTTCTAAAGATGCAGAAAGTACTAACATCTAGAGACAAATATAAAAACAAGACTCCGACTGCTAAAATGCTATGTGTGATCTACACTTTTATATTGCTGCGAGACATGGACTTTGAAGAAAGCAATAACAACAAAGCTCGAGGCATTTGAAATGTGGCAATACAGAAGAATGTTAAAAATTCCATGGACAGCAATGCTACGTAACCTGGAGGTCCTAACAAGAATGAAAATAAAGAGACAGATAATACAAACGATCAAAAACAGAAAAATTTAATACTTTGGCCACATGATACAACACCAGGAATCACAGAGAAGAATACTGGAAGGGAAGATAGAAGGGAAAAGACCAAGAGGGAGAAGGAGAACAACATCGATGAACAACATCACTGAGTGGACAGCAATGAGCTATGCGGAATGCGTGAGAGTAACGAATGACAGGAAGAGATGGAGGTCCATTGCAGCCAACCTTCTTCGAGAAGACGGCACCCATTGATGATGATATATATATATATATATATATACACTAAAACTTAAACAGTAAAAATCGACCGACCATGGGACCGACTTTAAGTTGTCCATTTAGGTAGGTGGTCGGTTTAGAGAGTTAGAATATCCTTACAATGGTATTGTAGGGACCCAAATAAAGCGATCAATATAGGGGATTGGTCGATCTGTGGAGAGGTCGGTATTGAGGTTTTAGTGTATATACATCTGTGTAAACATGTCATATATAAATGATTATGCGAGCATAGATGTATGGGTGACCTAAGTATGCTGCATTAGTACCTGACTATAGTCTCCCTCGATTTGGCATCCTAACCTCACTATCCAAGGATGTAAGCGCGTGTAAGTCATACCTAATGAATTATATTGTGGAATGCAATCGAACAGGTTATATAAATATGATCTATTGAACTAACCCTTTGTTTGGGCAGCTCACAGTTGGTTGAGCAGCCTGCGCATTCTTGGTTTGCTCATGCGCAATCACCATCCCGGCGAGCAGTTCACATGTGAGCATCACGCTGACATACCTTGAAATGTTGCTTAAATAATGTTCTTTAAAATTTTTATTTTTGTTGGTACGTTAGTTGTTTAAGGAGGGGAAATTCCAGTCGCAGACAACTGGTCTTCCGCATTCCACTGCTCCTTGCCCTACCCTAGTAATGCAGAGCGCCTGGCTAGGAAGCGACAAGCAAATATTTGTAAGTCATTGGTTTGACTCGAGTGGGATTCGAACCCCTGATCTACCAACAGGGGAGACGGACGCTCTAACTCATTTGGCCATCCCGTCAGTTGTTGGCTGGTATTGTTTGGCCAGCCAGAGTCATTATTCTCACATAATCACTTATCATTTTTTTCCTTCTCCAGATCCAAATAATATTCAAAAATATATATGAACCAAATCATCACATAATTTAGATAGCTGTGTACTTGTTCCTTCCTCGTGACTTTTTGTTTTGTTTTTCGTAGATTAGTTGTTTTTTTTCTTGAAGATTTATCCTGCCTATCCTTGATAAGTCTGAATAGACTTGTTTTCCTCATTACAAAGTTTGTTGATATAAAGTCTGGGCCTACACTTTTACTGACCGAAGGGATTTTTAAGCTCCCACATCAGATATACATGGTATGAGAGCAACGGGCCTTTGATGATGCTGTAAGTTATACACAGCTGTGGAAATCCAAATTGGCAGAGGTGGTTGCACCTAGAAAAGGTCAGGCACTCTATCTACTACGCCACACAGTTTGTTTCTTGTTGGTTTAACGTCCTAGCAACATCTAAGGTCATATCAGCACGGTACCTACGTTTCTTAATGTGCACTCATGGTGACTTTATAGTGCTTCCCCACTGGGAAGTCGGGCCGCCGCCACCATGACCCGATATACCACTCAGTCACATTATCCAAACACTGAGTTAACCAGTCCTTGCCCTATCCTATTAATGCCGAGCACCAGGGTAGGAAGTGACAAGTATCAATTGTTAAGTCATCGGTTTAACTCGACTGGCAACCAAACTTCCAACCTTCTGCATGCGAGGCCAGTGCTCTAGTGACTATGCCACCGCATGCGGTGGGTAGATTAGTTCATTAAACAGGGGACATTTCAATCGTGGACAATTGGCTTCCCTTATTCCACTGCTCCTTCCCCTATCCTAATAATGCCGAGCGCCTGGCTAGAAAGGGAGAAATATCAATTTCTAAGTCATTGGTTTCACTCAACCGGTGTTCGAACCCGTGGGTTCCATTCTCATGGTTTACCAACGCGGGAGACGCATGATCAACCTATTCGGGAAACCGCCCTTCAGAGTTTTAACCTGAAGAACTGTTTAACTTACTGGCTTCGAAATGCTAATTCACGGAGGCGGAGACAGGAGTGATATATAATGGGTCTTTTATTCACTCAGATTCATATAGATCCAATTTCAGTACAGGTCAACGTGGGGTGTTAGTCTAAATGTGCTGGGAGTCCCCCGGGAGTCCAGTCCATGATGTTGGTTGGGGCCGGAAATCGAACCCTCAACCCTCAATCCCTTCTTGTGTTAATAGAGGTGTGGGTGGGTGGGTGAAGAAATGGTCGTGAAGTTGTCCGGTCGGCAGCTGGAGGAGTTGTGGCCGTGGAGGCAGTTGGGTTCGAAATCGTTCTCTGTGGCGGAGTGGTTAGAGTGTCTGACTTTTTTCTAGGTCAGACTCCTAATCTGAGGGTCGGCGGTTCGATTCCCCATGCCCCCAGCTCTGCCAATTTGGATTTCCACTCTCATACCATGTCTATGTGGTGTGGGAGGTTAAAAATCGGTAAAGGTGTAGGCTTGGGCTTTCTATCGACCAGCAGTGGAATGAGGAAGACCAGTTGTCTATGACTGAAATTTCCTCTGCTTAAACAACTAATGGACCAAACAATTTTTTTTTTTAAATCCGGTCACGTGATGTTTTGGCAGGGGTTTCAATTCCGGCTCCTCCTGTAGCCGGGCAGACAGTTCCACCGCTCCTGATAGGTGGCGCCACTGGAGTCAGGTTAGTTTGTTCATATTACGGTAAGTCGAGTCTGGCCGGAGTGTCGCTTAGACCCCGCCTCCTTCCTCCCTCCACCCCGCGAATTAATCATGTTACGTTAACATGCACAATTTCAATAATGCATTCCACTTAGTTATAACTGAATCATTCACAAATTGATCTGCATTAGCGAATTTCACCTATCACCAACATTACTCAATTAACAACGAAGAAGCAAAACCTACTTGATGTATTTAACTGAACAAATGTGGTTTATCTTGATGCAACGGATTATCCAACTAAGTTCATATGTGTAGTATTTAGCATTTATACAGACATTATTATTATGAACCCTTCTATTATATATTTGTGCATATTGTGCACTGGGCGGTGCTGGCAGAGGTTAGATGACCTGAGCGCCGATTAGTTGCTCAGCAGCGGTGGCGGGAACCGCTCCTCCCCCAACCTCCAACGGTCATATAGGACGTAATCAATTATTCAACTCGAGTCACCCAAGCCACTTTTTGGCGCATGCGCAGATCCTACAGACTTGGGTCAAATAATCGAATACGCTTCTCCATGCTCGAGGTGGAAAAAATGGGGGTTTAATCCAACACTTTCTTTTTTTAATAACCGATATAACTACAGCAAAATAGGATTTAAAGTATTTTATGATCGCAAGTTTAGTTATATTTCCATTTAATTAATCTGTGCTATTACCAACAAAAAAAACATGTAGGACTGGTACTGGTAGCTATTATCCTGCAGGATGGTACCAGCACAAATGTGACGTCATCATTCATAGAAAACCCCAGCCAAGAGGTGGGTTACTGGGGTCGGGTCGTTTTGCGCATGGCACATATTTTTGTCAACTCCACTCGCGGTGTTCGATTTGAAAATCTAGCAACTCGGATGACCCGAATCGGCTGGGTCGTGTTAATCGATTATGCCCATACATGCATCGCCCCAGTTGGTCGGAATCTTTAGCTTTACAAATTTTAATTTTAGATAAATATAAAGAGAGGTGTAATTAGGGGCAACCCAGAGTGATACTCAATCCAACTCCTGTGTCTTGTGCCTTTGTAATAAATAACTAATGATTTTAAAACAAACACACAAATGTTCACAGTAGGCAGAACTTGGCCTATCAAGTTGGGTTCTCACTAAACGGGGTTCTAATGTCGTACTACAGTATTACCACCATGAATTGTTTCGATTTTTGAGACACCCTCTCCACTAAACAAACAAATAAATAAACGAGCGATACCTGTGTTGATGTGTTTGCTCTCACCTGTGTTATTGAGACGGCATCCAGGTGTTTCAACTCCAGGAGCATGCGCGAGACCCATTGATTTCCTGCGCAATCAATACAATATTTAAGCCTCTGGTTGCTTTTCTGCGCATGCTCGCCCTCTCACCTCCCCCCCCCCCCACACACACACCAGCAAACAGGTACACCTCCCAGACGGCATGACCGAATGAGTTTAGGGTCCGTCTCCCGCTTTGGGAGATCGAGGGATCTGAACCCACGGGTTCGAAACCTGGTCGAGTGAAGCCAATGACTTGAAAAATTGATACTCATCACTGTGCTCGGGATTATTAGGATAGGACAAGGGCTGGTTGGCTCAGTATCAGGATAATGTGACTGAGTGGATTATCACTTCATGGTACTGGCAGACTGGTATCCCAGTAGATCAGCACTATTAAGTCGCCACGAGTGCGCACTGTCACAAGTAAGTACTCATCCTGATATTACCTTAGATGTTGCCAGGACGTAAAACTCCAACAAGCAACCAACCTACACCTCCAGTCCAGTAACATAAGTCAATACCGTCCTGATATGACCTTAGGTGTTGCTAGGACGCAAAACAACAACAAACAAACATAAGTCAATGCGAAACGCCGTTCACAGGTGAGTCACCTCATGATGCTATCATCTGGGTGCATGGACATGTTTTATTCATCAGAATATATCAGCTATCACCAGTCTCTCGAAGCAAGTCAGGGGCGTAGCTAGGCGTACGCGTGTACGCCAAAATGTCCACATCGTTTTGTAAAAAGAATTTTTATTAAAAAATAATAAAGAGAGAGAGAGAGAGGGGGTGTTACTTAGATATGATTTCATATTCGGAAGGGTGTGACACCATAAGCGGCCCCCTAAACCCCCTGCCGAAATTAGGAGTAGACATCGTTAAAGGTCTAGCTATGCCCCTGCAAGTGTTATTCCAGTTATTTGAGTAGGATGAACAAACAAATCCAGGGAATGATTGCGCTTCGTTTGAGTGTCATTGTAGCGAGGTGCACTGACCGCCCCAGGTGAAATGTCCCGGACAAACATGAGTCCAGGGGTACGCCTACTGGAGCAAGAATTGTAGGTAAGGTAATGGATAGGACACTAGGCCAAGAGTGGCACAAGTGTGGTTCGAATCCTGCACTCGGCTCTATGCGTCCCTTCATTTGGAAAGAAACAATACTCACTTCCAAAGACAAGTGCATATATGAAGCGGTGACATACTGAATTGATAGATATCACACCCTAATCTGATGTTTGGAATTAATATGAATTGGCAAGAACTGGTTAGCTCAGAAAGAGGATAATATGACTGAATGGTATTTCGAGTGTTGGTGCCATAGGAATGGTCTCCAGAAGTGGCGGCACTAAAAAGCTACCGTGAGTAGGACCTTTGTTCTTGTTGCATTAGCACGCAAAACTCAAACCAGCATTCAAAATGATTGGCGAATCCTTGCAGTACAGCACGACTAAAGAGTCCCTGGACTGGAGAGACAAGGCTGGGACCATGTTGGTTTATGAGCAGATTCACTGTTGCATGACGAGCGATTAACACCTGACTGGGATGCTGTGCCTTCTCATCATCATCATCAATGCAACATTCATTAGTGGGGCACAGTAGAGAATAGCAGTTCAGAAAGCTTATTAGTATGCACACGCTCCTCTGGTACTATCCATGATTGCTTTCCTAACCGAATGACGAACCGACTAGAGTATGATAGCAAATCACTGGGTCTAAAAACGCCATTAAAGCCGTGTTCACACGGGCAAAATGTGAAGCGAATTAGACAAATCGAATCAGGTGAGTCGAATTAGCGGCCCGTTCACACGGGCAGTACTTGGGCCGGAAATCGATATCTGCGCATGAGCAAGTCCAGTCTGTCCAGCACCATTTTTTGGTTAGTCGACGTCGCCACGAGAGAGTGGGTTCGACCTAGATATGTATGTACTGAATCGTATTGGTTTGGGATGGTCAAAACTTATGCTGGGCAGTGAAATCCTAAAAATAAATGATGAACAAAATATCTGTGCACAGCTAGCAGCTTCATACAGCAAATTCACCGGAAAGTCAACACACTCAGGTCTTGACTGTCACGTCCTTAATCCGCCTCAAGTAAGTCGGTTGCGTTCACACAGGCAAAATAAATCGATTCACAGAAATTGCCTCACGTAAACTACCTCGATAGGTGGTTTACAGGATGTGCATCACAGAAATCGATTCAGCCCTAATTCGACTCAGACGCCCGTTCACATGGGAAATGTGCGTCGAACTAGGCAAGTCGCTTTCTACGAATCGATTTACATTGCCTGTGTGAACACGGCTTAACAGATCATAATATCGTTGATTTTCTGGTGAAAGCCCATTAATTATTCTACACTCTGTAAGAGACAATGAAACACAAGTATTTGGTTGAGATCGATACGCTACCTCAGGCTCGCCAAAAATATAGCTTACCGTTTATTTGTTGGTTAAAATTTCCAACGGGAGTGAGGGTGATAGTAGTGCTTACGGCAGCTCGACAGTGACTCACAGTGGGTTTCCCTATCTGAGTGCATGCAAACTGAAGTTGCCCAAGTCACTGCAGTTCCCAGCGGGCTGGGTGAGTGGTATCGTTAACATGTCGACTGCTACTGGCGCTCTGTTAAATAAAATCAAAACCTAATGACCACTAACACAGCAAGGTGAAGACATTCAGAGAAATTAACTATTGGTAACCAAACAATTATCCGATTGTAGAACAACCAAACTCACAGAGGTTTTGGGGGATGTGGGAGAATGCTTACAAACAGAGAAAGAATGCATGCAGTAGTTAGCTACACAACAACTGAAAGTGATAAAAAAAGAAGGGGAGTCACAAGATTATTACTGCATAAATACACCAATCACAAAAAAAAAAAATATATATATATAGCGAGCAATACCTTGTGTTTGTATCTCAATGCGTGCCTGGTCTATGCGATGGTTTGTCATGTTTGTTTTAAAGATTTGCCTCATGATACTGTCGTGGGGGTGATGAAAATGGGAAATATTGCGCCTAGAGCGGGACTCGAACCCACATCTCTTTGCATTCCGGGCCAGTGTGCTAACCATTACACCACCTAGGCTCCCTGATATCAACACACTCCCCACGCCTACCTGTCTATGTGGTTACTTGCCTGAGAGGTCAGTGCAGACCACTACACTCGTCCCCCTGGAATTGTAAGTCTTGTAATGCTTACAATTACATACATACAGGCAATGCACTAACACATACATACACAGGGTAGGTTCAACAACCATACAGCGCAAAGCTTGTACAGGATCCTGATCACGGCAACCAGTGTCGTGGGGGTGATGAAAATGGGAAATATTGCGCCTAGAGCGGGACTCGAACCCACATCTCTTTGCATTCCGGGCCAGTGTGCTAACCATTACACCACCTAGGCTCCCTGATATCAACACACTCCCCACGCCTACCTGTCTATGTGGTTACTTGCCTGAGAGGTCAGTGCAGACCACTACAATACCAACTAAGGTCATATCAGGATTGGCAACAACTTGTTACAATGCACACTGATAGAAACTTTCTAGTGATGTGGCCCGATTTCCCAATGAGTCACATTATCCTGTCACCAGATTGAGGGGAATACTGAGGCAATTTACTAGAACCTGTTACTGCAGAAGCCTATGGTGTCAAAGTTTTAGCGTGCTTGCCATAATTAATTTAGCATATTTGTACTTCAAATATCTCAAAAGTTAACCATTTAAAATAGAAGTTATTTCAGACTAAAGTAAAATAGATTATAACGATCAACCTAATATATTAATCTCAGAAAATGACCAAAACTCAAAGCCATCGCACTACGCAACTTTAAATTTAAGCCTAAATTCCCAAACATAATCAAAATGTTCCAGAAATTTACCACACAAATAACACCTCTATGAGCTGTAGTGTTGGTGTTGTCAATATACCGTACATTGTTGGAAGGGAAGGTGAATGGCAGCAGAGGGAGCGGGAGACCAAGAACATCATGGTTTACAAATATTTCACAGTGGACAGGCTTGAATTATTCACAGTCTATCAGAACAGCACACCATCGGGACAAGTGGAGAACCATTGCATCCAACCCTCGACTAGAGGACGGAACTATTGATTGATTGATGATGTAAGCAAACCCACTAAACCATGGATACAGCATACCTTAATATTGGAGTTAAATTTCCTCTATAAATAATCACACAAAAAGTGGTTATCGAATATTAACATGTTTTCCAGAAGTATCAATATTGACAGCTATGAGAAGGGGTGTTGCATGGAAGTATTAGGATTTTGTGTGGGTTTATGACCGAATTCAATATTGCATGACAGACTATCGACAACTAACACCTTCTGCGTGCCTTCCCATAATCACATGGCACGCTGGGGATATTAGTCCGGGAGGCTTATTATTACACACATGCTATTTCTTATACACGGCTGCATTTTGGCTGTACCAATGGTACAACTACCACATTAACTAACTAGAATTCAATTATATTGCAAACATGGCTGCATTTTGTTTGTTCAAATGGTACTATTACCTCATTAACTGACTAGAATGCAAGTATATTGCAAACTTGGCACGTATGTGTGCATACATTACTATACAGGTTCATTCTGCTGTCTAAATTATTCTAGTACCTCATTAACTGACTAGAATGCAATTATATTGCAAACTTGGGCCGCATGTGTGCATGCATTACTATACGGGTTCATTCTGCTGTCTAAAATATACAAGTACCCCATTAACTGACTGGAATGCAATTCCATTACAAAAATTGCTCCGTTAGTCTACGGACACTATTATGAGACATGGATGGATTGAGTTAGTGCAAATGGTTCTTGTACCACATTAACTGATTAATATTATAGTAATATGCAATTTCATTGCATAATTGCTCTGTGTCTGTGCACACACTATTTTGATACATGGCTTCATTCTGCTGTCGAAAGGCCCTGTCACACTACGATGTAATGACGTCAGCGTAGGCAGAACGTGAAAAACATTGAACTTCTCGGCGTAGTATGCAAATTTGGGCACAAGTTGAAAGTGGATGCAGCATAGTTGACGAGAGTGTAACATCGGTAAAGCGTAGTGATATCATCATTCAACGAGAGAGGACAACATAATTATGCTCACGGAACGTTATGAACGTTATTCCAGCGCCAGAACTACATTGCTTTACGTTACGTGACATTACATATGTCATGACATGGTGGCGAAAAGCTGAACATATGTTGGATGTACGTTCGGCGTACGTTCTCCTGATGTTCTCCTGACGTTCCCATTACACTGTGTGGATGTTTCCACCGCCGTTAATGTGGGTCGATGTAGTGGAATGTAGTAGAATGTAGTGAGCAGCATTTGACTAACGTCCGTTTAACGTCATTGACATTCACCGAACGTGTACAGAACGTATAGCAAACGTAAACCCTTACGTTCGAGTCACGTCAAAAGTTTTGAACAGGTTCAAAACCTTGACGCACGCTGACGTAACACGACGTAATGTGACGTAGCTCGACATACGTCATCATAACGTAACCCAACGTACTTAAACTTAATAACGAAAAGTGCCCACGTCAGGCTTACGTTGGCTCGTTACGTTGTAGTGTGACGGGTATAAACAGTACTAGTAGGCCTGGCCCACATGAAAGTTTGTTTTATTTAACAACAACTCTACAGCGCATTGATTGTTATCATCGGCTATTGGATATCAAACATTTGGTCATTCTGACACATTTCTTTTGAGGAAAACTGCTGCTGCCATATAGGCTACTTTTTCCGATAAACAGCAAGGGGTCTTTGATGTGCACTTTCCCATAAACTGGACAGCACATACCACAGCCTTTGATGAACCAGTTGTGGATCACTGGTTGGAAAGGAAAATAACCCAAACTGCAAATGGATCCACTGAGTAGGATCGGTAGGATGACCCACACCTATATAGCTGGATACTATACCGTCCGAGCTACGTCCCGCTCCAGTAGGCCTTCCCCATTAACTGACATGAATGTGATTCCATTGCAAAATTGCTCCCTAACATCGGTGCATTCTGCTGTCCAAATGGTACTAGGACCCCATTAACTGACTACAATGTAATTCCATTTTAAAATAACTCAGTATGTGTGCAAGAATAAAATAAAACACGAAAAAAAGCATGAGTGTACATACTTGAAGCTATCATAATATCAACTGTGGAATTATATCAGATGAGTGCCAGCCTTCAATATCCCAATCAGTTACCCTACCCTGATACTGAGCTAACCACTAATTTCCCTGTCCAAATAATTATCGGGTAAGGGTAGCTGGCAACAGTATCAATTTTCTGAATCATTGCTTTGAGTTTACCTGGATTTGAACCCCCGACCTTCCACGTGGGAAACCAGCATTCTTCCTGTACTGCCACCGCGCCCTGTCTATTACACATGAGAGTATACAGGCATCTGCTTCGAGGTTTGCAATTAGGAACTCCTGGTTAATTTAATTAATTAATGTTTGTTTGTTGGAGTTTTACGTCTTGGCAACATCTAAGATCATATCAGGACGGGTACCGACTTGTGACAGTGCACACTCATGGCGACTTTATACTGATGCCCCACTGGGAAATCAGGCCGCCGGCACCATAACCCAATATCACACTCAGTCACATTATCCTGCCACTGAGCTAGCCAGTCCTTGTCTTATCCTATTTATGCTGAGCGCCAAGCTAGGAAGCAACAAGTATCAATATTTAAGTCATCGGTTTGACTCGACTGGGAACCAAACTCCCGACCTTGCACACGTGAGGCCCGCGCTGTTCGGATTAGGACACCGCATCCGTTATTTAATTAATAAGCGACATTAATTGTGTAATGAATTAAATGGTACCCAACTGGTTTAATAAATGAATTAACTGAACGGTCTTCTTAAGACAATAATATGGTTATTTAGTCTGGGTTTGTCTCAACAAAAACCATCACCATATGATGGGAAACAACTAAGAAGGATCGCACCCCTAGGACAAAAACGTTGGAGTCCCTATCTTATACAGTCTAAGTGAATACAATTGTATACCATGAATTATAGCTCCACTGGCTATGTCTCTTTCCATCGCAACATATAAATCAGCTTTATCTTGATAGATATCTATTGCCTTATTGATTCAATTCCATTTATATACTTTTATTTCAGTATGCCGCCCTTATTGGCTTTGTTTTTCTTCTGACAATTTCTCCCCATCTGATGACAGTAACTTTACATTGAATAAAGACATCGTGATTAATGGAATATAATTTATATCAGCAGCAATTCGACATATATCTCAGTTGTGGAAATGGGTCAATACAATATTGTGAATGTAATCAGATGTACAGGCAGTTTGATTCGCAATGGCCCAATAGCATACTTCGACTTGTCAAAACATAAAACTCTCAATTACGTATCAACCAATTTAACTGTTCAGCCAAAGATCCCAATATTCTCCTATATTCACTATATTATTCAGTGGGGGGAAAAATCACATTATATATACTAATTTACGATACAAACAAGGAGCTATAGACATGGACTTTATTCAAGTAGGTCAATGCCCCCAGCTCTGCCAATTTGGATTTCCACCGCTGTGTATAACTTACAGCATCATCAAAGGTCGGTTGCTCTCATACCATTTCTATGTGGTGTGGGACGTTAAAAATCCCTTGGGTCGGTAAAAGTGTAGGCTTGGGCTTTCTATCGACCAGCAGTGGAATGAGGAAGACCAGACGTCTATGACTGAAATTTCCCCTGCTTAAACAACTAATGGACCAACAACAAAAAAAGAAAAAGCATAAGGGTAGTGTATGTACATATCCGAACACCCCCGACCAACCTGTACGTCACAGATCCATCCAAAAAGACAGTTACTTACAGAACCCGGTGTTAGGACGTCCTTACATGGTGTCAGATAGTACGGTGGATCTTCACAGGCTTTGCAGATTAAAACCCCGGCCATTAAACTTGGATGAACACTGCTATCAATTGAATCGATCCAATCATACGAATATATGCACGCTGCGGAGTGCTACAAAGACAGAAAGATCAATGCTGCTTTTCTCATGTCCAGGGGAGACGCCCAGAAAATATAGAACTTTTGATTTGAAACCGATAAGACAAGTTACACCGTAATAGCTGCTTTACCAATATTGGAAGGTAAAACAATATACAGTAGTAAGATAGAATTAACACGTTTAATCAAACCGAAAATATGGACACCTAATAAGAGAACTAAACACGGTACAATTTGTTGCTACGGACGCTAGAGTCTTCGTTTTATGTGATCGCATTGTGGCGGTGTGAAAGACATGACTTAGAAACAAATTTTGCAGTCCCTAATTATCATTAGAGAGTGTATTCAATTTGCCGCTTAAGTGAAAACAAGCTGCGCAAATAGTAATAAGGAATCTACAGTTGATGTATGTCACAGGCAGCCAAGCGCGGGGGACCAGTTGAAAGAACTCCCATGGAACACCACAACAAGTCGTCTTCAACAAAGTCCCATGGTTACACGTTGTGGCCAATGTGGGTACAACCATCCGAGAGGTGCCTGCCCAGCAACAGCGGAATATGCCGGTTTATCAGATTGAAGTGGATCCAGATCGTGATAGTGGATACGTGGATCAGAATATACCAAGGGAGATGGACAATGGTTACGACTTGTTCGTGGGAGCTATTCACCGTGAAGGGGTCGAGGATAATGACCTGTGGTATGCCACTTTCAGTGTCAACGGTCAAGACATATCTTTTAAATTGGACACAGGCTCGGAAGCCAACATCTTGCCTCTGGTAACGTACACCAGGATATGTAAGGAGAGTTTGACTTAATAACTTATAATGGCGAAAGAATCAAACCTGCAGGTGTGACTACACTTAGTCTGGACGGTAACTCTTTCAAGTAACTGATGAAGGTAGTGCCATCCTGGGAAAAAAGGCATGTGTATGTTTAGGTCTGTTGGCACGCCTTGACACTGTGGACAAAGTACCTGATGTGGAAGCAAACAAACTGGTAAAGAAATATTCTAATGTTTTTAAAGGCTTAGGCTTAATTAAAGTAAATGCAAAATATACATTGATGACACTTACACCTGTGTGACCCACCACGTAGAATACCTTGCTATTTTAATGATGTAAAAATAGAATTGACAGAATGTTAGACTTAGGGGTGATAGTCAAACAGGACGAACCGACCCCATGGGTGAATTCCATCACAATTGTTCGCAAGCCTAACAAACTCAGGATCTGCCTTGACCCGACCAAATTGAATAGGGCAATTTTACGAAGCCCATACCCTGTCCGCACTGTAGAGGAAGTAATCGCAAATTTACATGGAGCCAAAATTTTCTCAGTGTTAGATGCTAATAGCGGGTATTGGCAGATCGAATTGGATGAGGTTAGTTCTAAATTATGTACATTCAATACACCGTGGGGGAGGTTCAGATATACACGTTTGCCTTTCGGCATAAAAACGGCAGGTGATATTTTCATTAAAAAAATGAATGACATTTTGATAGGGTTGCCTGGGGTCCATGTGATATCAGATGATATATTAGTTCACAGAGTCACTGTTCAGGAGCATAATGTTCGCCTAGAGGCAGTCTTAAGGCGGGCAGAGGAAGTTCACCTAAAGTTGAACCCGAAAAAGTCAAAAATTTGCAAAACTAGTGTTCAATACGTGGGTCATGTAGTTACCTCACAAGGTCTAAAACCAAGTGCTGACAGAGTACAAGCAATCGTTGAAATGCCAATTCCATCAGATAAAGCAGCTGTGCAACGTTTCCTGGGGATGGTAGGATATGTTAGTAAATTTATTCCAAACATGGCAGAAATAACAAAACCCTTAAGGACAGTAATAAAAAAAGATGTGGCATGGCACTGGAACGAGGCGCAGGAAATGGCATTTCAGGAGTTGAAAGGGCTTCTCACTAAAGCACCCATTTTGCGATATTTTGATATAAAAGAAAAAATTGTAATCCAAGTAGATGCTTCTAAATATGGACTAGGGGCTACCCTACTCCAAAGTGGATTACCAGTTGCAATGGCCTCCAAGGCTTTAGATAGCACTCAAATTAGCTACGCGGTAATAGAAAAAGAATTACTAGCTATTTGTTTTGGATGTAAGAAATTTCATGATTTTATTTATGGCAATGAGATAACTATAGAATCTGATCATAAACCCCTGGTCAATATTATGCTTAAGCCTATCCATGAGCTGTCAGCCAGGATGCAAAGAATGCGTATGAGGTTACAAAATTACAACATCAACGTAACATACTTAAAAGGATCTCATTTATATTTTGCAGATACTCTGTCAAGGGCGCACACCTCATGTATAACACCTAACGATTTATATGATAACGACTTGTCTGTGGCATCAATAGGGATCACTCGTGATAATGTCCAACAACTCAGGGAATTACCAATGGACCACACCCTAGCAAAGTAAAATTTAACATTGACGGGTGGCCTAAAATAAACTGCATGTTCCTGATGATGTAAACCTACTTTACTTATAGCATGACATAACATGGATGACGGATTATTATTAAAAGGTACACAAATAATAATACCGAACTCTTACAGCCCAATGTTAATAAAATACATGAATCCCACTGGTCGTAAATGTAAGCAGCTGCCAGAGACATGTTTTGGCCCGGTTCAGTAGTCATAGAAGACAAAGTTCAAATGTAGTATGCCAAGAATTTAGAAAAGAACAGCCAAAAGAACCATAATATCATTCATTCACAAATGTACCGTTTCATAAAATTGGAATAGATTTGTTTCATGTACAGGGAAAAACTACATTCTTATTGTTGACTACTACTCTAATTCCCTGACTCAAAAAAAAAAACAAAACACCCAAACAAAAAACCCCAAAAAAAACACAAAAAAAAAAAAAAACACCAAAACAACACACAACAAAACCAACCACAACACAAAAAAAAAAAAACCCAACAAAACAAAACAAACAAAAAAAAAAAAAAACAAAACCACACAACCAACACACCAAACAAAAACAAAAAAACACAAAAACAAATAAGGGTAGTGTTCGTAAAAGGTCAATCGTCAAATGTTTGTCGATTCAGGCTCTCAAACCTATCGGTTGTGTTCGTCTCATTGTAGGGATGGGTCAGTGGCCGAGTAAGCTGGTGGTTGTTGTTGGTCCAGTGGCTGGAGGCGTAATGGTGAAAGGACCAGTTGGCGGGCTGTCATTGACCAGAAGTGACATCACAAATCTTACGAGTGAGAGGTGGTTCGCGGGAATTCCGGCAAGGGGCATGGTGGTTAGCGGGATCAAACCCAGGTGGCGCCACCTCAGCACCTCCTTGTTCACGCACAAATTACCCATGTTGACGAACCAACATGAACAATGGGAAGAACAAAAAGAAAGAAAGAGAATTCAAAAGCCATATACAAAAGTATGCTATTTAGATGAAATTAGATCACGGATATCAAAGGATGGGTGGAGGGAGGGAGGTTGAAATGTTCAGTGCCGCCCCTCCACCCCCCACTGGGCCTGTTAATCACTCAGAAACACATATATCAGATCCTTACCACCTTTCAGGCCACCTTGTTGGGCCATGTAGCCATCTGCATGCGCTAATAAACAGTATTAACTGTCCTACTGGTGCTTCTTTATATCGATATATATGTATATGCTGCTCCTGCACACACACACACTCCTCGCCCACTCCGCCATCCCCTTTTGCCTCTATCTCTCCATCTCTCCTCCTCCTATCAGGCACGGCATCTGGTGTTATCTGGAAGAGGAAGGCAGGGTCTGTGTTCTATCCTCCAGTAGCTGCTTCCTTGTGCTGTAAAATAATGGGTTATTCATCCATGTTTGTAACATATGTGTAAAACACATCCAGGCACAAGCAGAGAACAAAGGGATATGTAAATGAGATGACGTCAGAGGCACAGGGTGCTGGCGGTTCAGATGCCTGGATGGTGAATAAAGCATTGAGTATCCAGAAGTCAAAGTTTTCACACGTCGTATTTTCCCATGGTGTCAGATAAGGATAATGCCGCCTGCAAACACACTGCTGGGCATCAGGCCGCCAAGTCAGCTCATCCTCTGCAAAAACGCATGTGGACATTGGACATCCCCAGCTAAATTTGTTTGTTTGTTGTTGTTTTACGTCCTAGCAACATCTGAGCTCATATCAGGACAGTGCGCACTCATGGTGACTGTATAGTGCTGTCCCACTGGGAAACCAGGCCACCGGCACCATGACCTGGTATCCCACTCAGTCACATTATCCTGACACTGAGCCAGCCAGTCCTGGCTAGGAAGCGACAAATATCAATTTTTAAGTCATTGGTTTGACTCGACCAGGATTCAAACTCACGACCCCACGATCTACCAGCACGGGAGACGGACGCTCTAACTCTTTCGGCCATCCCGACTGGCCCTTCACCGGCTAAATAGACACTGAGTTGTAGCCCGGTAACTGAGTTACAACCCACTGGGGAATACACTAACCCTGTTCACACGTCACTCTGAACACGGACACTTTACTAAGAAGCCACTCGGCGACGCCTTCCTTCCTCAGCTCTTTTCACTTCAATTTTTCTTGGTGATAAATATGTTTATTTGGATGATATCAATGAAGGGTTCAGGCACGGAAACTGGTAAACGCCTTCTGAGCAGAATTGAAACCATCACTACCACCTTTGAGCTAAAGCTGGCATCATTGGGATAATTAAATGTGATATAACACAGGAGCGGCCTGATTTCCCAGTGGGGCAGCACTATAAAGTCGCTATGAGTGCGCGCTGGGACAAGTCGGTGCGCGTCCTGGTATGGCCTAGGGTCTTACTGGGGCGTAAAACTACACCAACCACCCAGCCTCCCCCGGCCCTCTCAGAGGACTTTGGTTGGGCTCCTTAGGCTGCCTTTTTCCTTCCTCCCCCCCTCCCCCCTACCCCTCCAATTCCTCTGATCACTACCCATCAGAAGCCAACTCCCAACCACATGGGACTGCTTTCAGCGGTGCCCATTCAGTGCTGCAGATTTGCAGCCTTCAGCGACTGAAAACTCCCCAAAAACAACATCAGGAGCTGCCGCATCCCCCTATATAGTAGGCCTACCCTTCTCGATGTGAAATTGATCGATTTTAACTGGAAAACACATCATTACATTCTATTTGACAGGAAATGATGAAACTGGATTTGTCGGTTTTTGTGCCTGAGGCCTTCATATGTTGTTTCCTCAGGACCAAAGCACTGGTCTGTCAGTCAGTTCTAAATTATAAATGTTTTATAGAAGAATTGGATCAAGAAAATATATGTATTAAAATGAGGAAACAATAGCTGTTAAATAGCACAATGGATTCCTAATGCAGTATAACCCCCGTTAAACCAAGCTTGGTTGAACCCAATTATCGGTTAATCCAAACTTTTTTCGGTGGCATGGCAAAATACTACCATTTATCATCGACCAAATTTGGTTAAACCAGAGCCGGTTAATCAAAATTATTGGTTAATCCAAACAAAATTGTTGGACGCCAGGCCACTTCCGGTATGGTTAAACCAAACTTTCATGTGGTTATAAGGTGATCTGAGACCCCACCAACATTTTACATGATAAATCGTAGTATTTTGCCGGGCTGCCAAAAAACAGTTTGGATTAACTGATCGTTTGGTTTCACCAAGCTTGGTTTAACAAGGTTATTCTGTATATATATAAACACCAATAATTAAAGTGTCCACATACATTGTATATTACATTCGTAATGCACCCAGAATTTTGCAAAAGCCAAGTCAAAGTCGAAGCCAAAGCTTGGTTAAACCAATGATCGGTTAATCCAAACAAATATCTAGGGTCCCTTCAAGTTTGGTTTAACTGGGTTATACTGTAGTTCCTTACCAGTTTCACAGCAAAATGGCAACACTATTGTCATAATTATGACTACATCATTATTAGATGGATGGTTGTTAATATGTTCATGGCACTTAGAATAAGGACAGAAGTTATGTTCTGTATTTAGTTAGGGTTGCAGGTCAAGTTGTATTGCAGTTTAATATAGCATATGGACAGTTTGAAATAGACTGGGACTACATTATGACTGTCGGTTCGGAATATTCTGTGTTACCCCAGTGTGGTTAGTTATGTGAGTTTGTCAGTTGCAGTTTGCTGTTTTAGTGTTGTTTTAGTGTTGAGAGTTACTTGACAGCAATATGTGCCCTGCTGTCTGTTAAGACCATAATAATAACAATAATAACAATAATAACGTTAATAACAATAATAACAATAATATATTTATTTCCAGATGATCAATGTACACACAAGTTGATATTCACATGAAAAAGGAGAAAGCCGAAGTACAATACTTATGAGCTGCTTTCCCCATTTAACAAATAACACAGATACATTGCTTATACCATAGAAATAATAAATAGAAAAATATAAGTTAAAAGCATATCAACATTACCCTCAATACTGTAAATTACATCTCAATATTGATGTTCTAGACTACTATGTGTTTTCCCTCTGATGAAGCTTAAATATTTTCTTTTTATACATTCATTGAAACATATATATGTTTTTTGAATATTTGATATTATCGTCAAATGAATTCCATATTTGTATACCACATATAGATATACATTGAGACTTTAAAGTTGTTCTTGCAAATACTTGTCTGAGGTTGTTACTCTGCCTTGTGTCATGGCTACTATCTGAACTTATTTTGAATAAAGACTAGATTTTTTGGCACTAGCCCTCACCATATCTTTTTAACCATCCGAACCATTTTCGCGTATTCATGTTTATTGATGCTCACATTCAGTGAATAAACAAGTACCATTTTATATACAATTATTCTACCCCAATCTACCGTTCCTTGCCCTAGACAGAATTGCAAATTTTAAAATTGTATCAAAGGTAAGCCTTGAAGTGAATAATATTGTTATTCCACCTGAATTGCGCTAGCTGCTGATGGCAATATCAGGCTATATGTACATACATATAAAATAGTCGTATTGTCACACAAACGGAAGACAGGTGCCATGGCACTGACACAATACTTTATTCAATTAAAAAACTATATTTAAAAACAAACATATAAATGAATCATAAACATAATTGAACATGTTGGCGCAGCTAACATGGGTAATTTGCTCACGAGGCTAGGTCTATTTCTGTCCTGCTTCTGTGCTATTTCTGTCTTCCTCGGCCCTCGCCGTTCACCTACCTTTCACTTTCACCCAGCACCACCTGCAGTACACTTCGCTTCCCGGCCCACCCACCCTCTTTCTTAGGGGGTGAGCGCTGATTCATCTTCCTTCGCCTGTTTACGGGTGCTTACCTGAACACTGAGGCCTTGCCTTGCTCTGCTCCAGTCAGCAATTGATGAACATTTCGGGTCTCTGTCGCCCAATTGACATGAAACTGCTCAACCACATTGGTTATGATTACTTTTTATAAATTTTTAAAACCACTTTGTCGTTTCTGTCTTCTGTTAGCCGAATGTAGCGAATTATGTTTAAATGCTATATATGTGTTGTATAAGCAATTATGCAAGTATAATTATCCGTAAACTGATTATCCATGAACTGTGTTTTAGTTGACACCAAAATTACACTACACAACTAATGACATTCAACTACTCACGCAACTGGTCAGACCTCCTGCCTCGCCTGGTGCTGCCATCTGTCCTCTTCAGTTTTCCTGGATCTGCATCACGCCTGTACCACTCACTCAAAAATACGTCCTAATATGACCTGACATGTTGCCAGGACATTAAACTCCAACAATAAACCAAGTGTAATATATGTCCACATATATGTATGTACCCATAACAATATATTACACACAGATATATATATTATATATTTATATATATTTATATATCACACATACATGTATTTATAAATATATAAATGTATATATAAACATATAAATATATGAATATATTCAATATATATATATATTTATATACATATTTACATATATATGTATATATAAACATATAAATATATGAATATATTACATACACATATATATTTATATATATTTATACATGTACATATATATGTATATGTGTACATATATATTATATATATTATATATATTATATATATTATATATATAAACATAGATACACATGTATGTATAGTGTGCTAAGGCCGGGCCTGGTTGATACATCATTCAATACCTGACATTTTACGGTAACCAGCCAGATAACCTTGTGTGTGACATCTGACCTACTCCGCTTCGCCCTGTGCCAGTTTTACATAATTTCCCCATTCGCATGCCACACCCTGCCATCCTTCGCTGACAGGATCATTTCCCCGCGAAATAGAAAACAGCAAGCGGAACAAACACAATGAACGCCAACATCGCCAAGGGAGCCTCAAGTCCCCACTGATCAGCTATTTTTGTTCGGCAAATTCAGCCAATTGGAACAGGGCCAGCTGTGATATATTGTACTCTATGCCGCCGTTGGGTGTCGCTGACAAAAACGGAATAATAGCCCCCACAATATTTAATGAAAAAAACCCAGCAATCTGGTATTGTTGAATTGCAGTGTGACACGTGCTGTCTATTAAATACAGAAATGTACCTATTTAGCTCTCAATGAACAGCTAACCGAGGATTTTTCGTTTAAAATCATTAAAATGTGTTTAGTAAATTAATTGATTAAGCGGAGGGAATTTCAATTTAATAGCCGACAATTGGTCTTACCCACCACTCTTGATTTCCCCATTCCCAGATTTGGTGATTGCCAAAATATGTAGTGGTAGGTCAATCAATCAATCAATGGGTGCCGTCTTCTCGAAGAAGGTTGGCTGCAATGGACCTCCATCTCTTCCTGTCATTCGATCCTCTCACGCATTCCGCATAGCTCATTGCTGTCCACTCAGTGATGTTGTCCATCCATGTTGTTCTCCTTCTCCCTCTTCGTCTTTTCCCTTCTATCTTCCCTTCCAGTATTCTTCTCTGTGATTCCTGGTGGTAGGTATGTATGGATTTGTATGTCATTGGTTTGATTTGACCACATTTGAACACCGCATTTTCGAATGCCATGACCTGTCACACCAGAAGGGGGCGCTCAATTGGTGCGGCCATCCAATCTTGGCAATATCCAATTGCAATTATTTTGAGGGAAACAAAAGAAGAAAACAAAAGACAGGTTATCTTGATACCCCTCCATGTTCTAAAAATATGTTTGTGTTTACTGCATGCACATCAGGACATATATGGTTGATTTTCACAACATGCAAAGTTAAATTGATTGTGTTGAATCTGGCACACAATTGGCATTGGTTTCTGTGCACAGCCATTCTGCTGTCAGCTAAAACATACATACCTTATAAGTTAAAGTTAGCACAACCAATGTTTTTGTAACGCCAACCAGACAGGATGGCCGAATGAGTTAGAGCATCCGTCTCCCATGTTGGTAGACTGTGGGGTCATGGGTTCAAACCCTGGTCGAGTGACTTAAAAATTGATACTTGTTGCTTCCTAGCCAGGCACTTGGCATTATTTGGATAAGGCAAGGAGTAGTGGAATGAGGAAGACCAATTGCCCATGATTTAAATTTCCACCGCTTAAACAACTAATGTACACACATAAAATGATGTTGATGGTATAACAACGGGAATTGATGGATATAGTACCCATAACCACTGTGTTTTTTGGTGTTTTTTTTGTACATTAGTTGATTAAGCAGGGACAATTTCAGTCGCAGATGACTGGTCTTCATCATTCCACTGCTACTTGCCCTATCCTAGTAATGCCGAGCATCTGGCTAGGAAGCGACATCAATGTTTAAGTCGTTCGTTTGACTCGACCAGGATTCGAACCCACGAACCCACGATCCACCAACACAGGAGACTGACGTTCTAAGTCATTCGGCCATCCCGTCTGTTGATAAGGAAACCACAATGTCGATGTTGTCATGAAAAGGAATCTACTAAATAATTATTTGTTGGAGAAAAAACGAGTAATGACTGATGGTACTAGGGCAATGCTATGAAACTCAATATTTAAACAAAAAAGGTATCACCCTAACCGCTATTTCCTATCGCAGGTCCAGATTGGTATCAGGCCAGTTCCTTCTCAGTTGAACCAGACGGGGTAGCCGAATCGATAGAGTGCAGGCTTCCCTTGCAGAAGGTCAGGAGTTGGAATACTGGCTGAGGCAAAGCAGTGACTTACGCAATTCATACTAATCGCTACCTAGCCTGGTGCTTGACATTAATAGGATACGACAAGGAATGGTTAGCTCAGTGTCAGGTGTCAGGATAATATATATAATGACTGTGTGGGATATTAGGTCACGGAACCGGCGGCCTGATCTCCCAGTGGAGCAGCACAATACAGATGCCATTAGTGCATACTATCACAAGTCGGCACCCGTCCTAATATGGTTGTTGATGTTGCTAGGACGTAAATCAACAATAAAGAAAACATAATCGTCCGATAGCTGAAAGCAAGATCCCCGTTTCAGATTAGAGTGCAGTGTATGAAGACCATCTTGACCCAGATCTGTGTGCATTATATATATATGTGGATACATTCTATTCGGAACTTGCGCAGTGAGACCTTAGGCTGTCCCCTGAGGTGTCGGTCTCTAGGTTAATATCAACTGCTCGAGTAACACAGCTGTATTACAAGTATGTTGTTTGAAACAAGATGGCTGACACTGCACTAAGGTAGCAGTACTAGCAGTAACCACTAGTGACTAGACACGTCGGTACACATCCTGATATGGCCATTGATGTTGCTAGGACGTAAAGCAACAACAAACAAAATATAATCTTCCCAGTTGGCAATAGTTCACTGGGTCCCATAGCTGAAAGCAGGATCCCAGTTTCAGATGAGAGCACAATTTGTTGAGACCATCTTGACCCAAATATGTATGTGCTATATATATATATATATATGCATATATATATATATATATATATACATATATATATATATATATGTGGGTACATGATATGTGGTTCTTGCCTTGTGAGACCTTAGCACGTCCAGTAACACAGCTGCATTAAGCGTATGGTGTTTTTTCTCAACGAGATGGTTGACACCATGCTAAAGGAGCAGTAATATCAAACACCTGGTTACTGCATAGATGGTGCAAAACCTCATTACACTATCCAACCTCACAAACACGAAGACGTGTACATACCTCAATCATACCACTATACCCCACACATACACCACTACCCCACTCATCGCCCCCCCCCCCTCCCTCACCACACACAAGCACATCCCACCATAAATATGCACCACCACCCACACCCACACCAACAAGCACATCCCACCATAACCATACACTACTCCCACACCCAGTACCCACGACCCACACCCACATTTACACCCATACCCATACCCACAGTCACAACCACATACACACCCACATGTATACCAATACCCATACCCACACCCACACCCACACCCACACCCACACCCACACCCACATCCACACCCACATCCACATCCACACCCACATCCACATCCGCACCCACATTCACACCCACATTCACACCCATTCCTAAACGCATCACCCATATCCTGAGCCCACTCCCACACCCATAACTACATCCACAACCACACTCATACATACATCCACACCCATACCCGCATGCACACCCACTCCCACATCCACACCCATGTCCACACGCACCAAACACCAACCAAGCCAACCCCCACACCCACACCGATACCCATACCCATATCCATAACCACATCCACACCAACACCTACACCCTCATCTACACCCATACCCACACCCACACCCATACGCATATCCATAACCACATCCACACCAACACCTACCTCTCATCTACACCCATACCCACATCCTCACCCATACCCCCTCTCACGCCCACACCCTCACCTGTACGATCTACTTTATGAACGCCCCCCCGGGCACGGCAGTAGTCACGTGACCGGCTGAGAGTTGTGGTGGTGAATCAGGACCCTAATAAAGCCAGTCATGAACCAGCTCTTGTTGTGTCCACTTCACCGATACATTACACAATGCACACGGTTGTAACTGGTATCGCCATCTCAGGGTAATTCACACAGAAGGAAATTAAACATTACTTTAAAAAAAAGAACCAAAAAGGAGAGAACTGTCATACTGAGTTTCTGAAAGGCGAGGAGGCACAACCAGATGAGATTGTTAGGTGTAAGTGGATTCTTCGTTGTTATAAAAAAGGAGAATGTAAGGTGTTGTACTTTATGAACGCCCCCCCCCCGGGGCACTGCAGCGGTCACGTGACCAACTGAGATTTGTGGTGGTGAATAAGGAACGCTAATAAAGCCAGTCATGAACTAGCTCTTGTTGTGTCCACTTCACCGATACATTACACCACCCATCACACACTCCCACATCCACACCCATACCCACATCCACACCCATACCCACATCCACACCCATACCCACCCACTCCCACACCCACACCTCCCACCCATCACACACTCCCAGACATCCACACCCATGCCCACATCCACACCCATACCCACATTCACACCGATACCCACTCACTCCCACACCCAAACCTACCAGTACCACAATCACCCAGTCCTACACCCACACCCATACCCACACTACCACCCAATTCCAACACCGCTGCCCCACACCCACATACATTCCCATCATCCACACTCACCCACTACCCATACCCACACCCGTCACTATCAATTCAACCCATCAAAATCAATCCATGCCAATTTCACCCTAAAACACCTCATTTCGTGCAGTAATCTCAAAGCGAGGATCCTTTCTCCCCAACTCCTCTGCCACGACACCCGCGCACCATGTCCTAATTAATGAGCTGCACATCCTGCCCCGCATGCACTCAATGGCTTGATGGCTTCCCATTATGGCTGTGCAAAGCGTGAGCTGCCACCAGGTGGCGCTACTCAGTTTGGCATAAAACGCCTCTCCCAAGCCCCATCAACCGATACCCCCATGCGCACCCCTTGCCTCCAGCTCTCCAATTACACGACTCAAAGAGCGAAGGGATTTCACCTGATTTCGAAACCAGAAGGCGAGTTTGCTGCTTCAGTGAGTTTTGCACTGCACAGCTGCTGTAGCTGTCCTTATTGTAGTCCTTGTTGTAGTTGTAATTGTTGCAGTCGTCCTTGTTGTTGCACGTGTTGTATTTGTACTTGTTCTAGTTGTACTTGTTGTAGTTGCACTTGTTTCAGTTGTACTTGTTGTAGTTTTAGGTGGTGCAGTTGTCCTTGTTGTTGCACATGTTGTAGCTGTACTTGTTGTAGTTGTACTTGTTGTAGTTGCACTTGTCTTAGTTGTAGTTCTTGTAGTTGCACGTGATGTAGTTGTACTTGTTGTAGTTTTCCTTGTTGTTCTACTTGTTGTAGTTGTAATTGGTTCAGTTGTCCTTGTTCTTACATATATTGTAGTTGTACTTGTTTAGGTGTACTTGTTGTAGTTGTACTTGTTTTAGTTGTATTGGTTCTAGTTGCACTTGTTGTAGTTGTCCTTGCTGCAGTTGTTCTTGTTGTAATTGTTCTTGTTGTAGTTGCACTTGTTTTAGTTGTATGTATTGTAGTTGCACTTGTTGTAGTTGTATTTGTTGTAGTTGCACTTGTTGTATTTGCCCTTGCTGCAGGTGTTCTTGTTGTACTTGTAATTGTTGTCCTTGTTGTAGTTGTACGTGTTGTAGTTGTACTTGTTGTATTTGTTGTAGTTGCACTTGTAGTTTTCTTTGCTGTATTTATCATTGTTGTAGGTGTCCTTGTTGTAGTTGTCCTTGATGTAATTGTCCTTGTTGTAATTGTACTTGCTATATTCTACTTGTTGTAGATGATGATGGTGGCGATGATGATTACAAACTCAGAGCAAAGACCTGACTTTGAAACCGGAAGTTAAATGTGTTGTCCAAGTGAGTGGCGTACGGTCCTCACTTCTCAGGAAGTTTGCATTACCAGCAATCCCGAACCTGTTGACTAGCGCTGCGACAACTCACCATCACCACGAGTAGCAGCATTCCTATAGCGAATCCACGGCAACGCCATCTTTCACATTTCTATCATAATAAATGTATAGCGCCGATAGCAGATCAGTTTCTACATACACCAAGCTCTTACCTGCCAAAAATTGGGCTAAATTCGCTAAATCTTTTGTAGGTCCATCTATATGTTGAAAATTTGGGAGAAAATGCCACGTTTTCCCACTATGTTCACAGAAAATCGCTAAACTGCCCAACTTCTACGAGCTAGTGACAGAATACGGCAGCATGTATTTTAGTGGCCAATAGCTCTCACAGATGGCAGCACCATAAGGTATCTCTAGGCACAGGTTCAGTTGTGTAGCTAAATATTTTGCTGTGTCCACATGGGGGTTGAAGTTGACACATAAACTAAGAAATAAATCCATCAAACCAGTTTATTTTGATTGAAATATTCATTCCTATTCATTTATTCATTGTTCCATAATCCTTACATCCAATTAATACAGATCTTTATTCCATTTTTTTAAATTGAAACAAACTTGCCATTGAAATATATATAATCCATGCGTACTCCGCATCTTGTGGTCGACACTGATTGGATGATGGCAGAATCGATCGAAGCATCATGAACTCGCAGCGGCAAAATTAAGTTCAGGATTGCTGGTAATGTGAATATGCATAGTCCATCTTTTCCACAAATCCGTACTATTTGATATTGTATCCAGAGCTAGGTCTGTCCACTTGCAACTCTCCTTTTTTTTCTACATCTACTTCCTTGTCTTTTGCCGTTACTTTCCAATGCACTAATACTTGCATAAAAGTTCATAGAGTGTATATTGAAGAAAGTTGCTATAACACTTGTGAGTAATTATTTTATATATGCCTATATACATACCTGATATTTAAAATGGAAGTAAAACCTGTGACCTGGATCTGAGGGAAGAATTATTCAGATAAATACATTGTCTACTAACAAATAACATTGTTGGTAGGTTATGGGAACCAAACCCCCATGTACAGTCGGTACACGGATGTGTGGTTGTGCACGTAGGCTATGATGAAAAACAATGCAGAGAAGGAGAAAGTAAGAGAGTCAAGTCTAAGAGAGAGAGAGTCAAGCCCTCTGGTGTATTCTTATATAGTTACACAGGTTCTTGGTAGGGTATCATACCACCTCTCTCCACCAATAGGGATCTAGCATTCCTGGTCTCCATGGATATCAGTGGTCTGCCCACCACCAGTAGCTGTCTGGCCCCGTGGCCACCACCACCATTGACCTTGTGAGTATGTTGACCCCTACCTCAGCAGAAGGGCTAGGCCCTGAGTGAAATTACACTCAGACCTGCCAGCAAGTCAGGTACAAACCAACCCATATATATATATATATATATATATATATATATATGTATATATATATATTTATATATATACATACATACATACATATACAAACGCACCTGGCGAAGCACACCACATAATAATAGAACAATTGCATCCCGCACCCTGCCGAATATCGGAATATGTAACACCCGGGTTCAAACCCTGGCTGAGTCAAACCATTGACATCATTTACACCTGTCGCTACCTAGCCTGGTGCTGAGCGTAACTAGGACAGAGAAAGGAACAGTGGCATGAAGAATGTGATTGTCATTTCTCCCGTTTAATTATGTATTGTACCAACAATGAATACATTAATAAATACAAAGGACAATGATGACTACACATAGAAGGGTTGCCAGGGGCGTAGCTAGACCTTTAATGATGTGTCCTCCTAATTTTGGCAGGGGGTTTAGGGGGCCACTTAAGCTTAAGCTGGTGGATTTTACACATTTTAGACTTGAGTTTTCGACACTCCGGACTACTAGATGCCTCCTCTCTCTCTCTCTCTTTATTATTTTTTAATTAAATTTCTTTTTGACAAAACCATGTGGACTTTACTGGCGTACGGGTGTACACCTAGCTATGCCCCTAGTTGCATAGCTGGCACTGGGAAGTTATGGCCGAACTGTAAATGGCGACAGCGGGTGGCATTCACCCAGAATTCCTACTGCATGTCACTTTGCAAGACGAATGGTGTTCGCGAGGAAGACATTAATCGAAAAGAAAAAACTGAGTTAGGCCCCACTTTTTAATCACAATAAAGCTCATTAATGGCCCAGGGCATCCTTCCTTTATTCCCAGCCTCGTTCTGGTATCGTGTTGGCAACAATTATGCCAGACTGAGACTAATGCTCATGTCCTAGTTGGATGTCCACTTAACATTCGGCCAAGTGATGCTGACAGTATGCAGGGGCGTAGCTAGACCTTTAACGATGCATACTCCTAATTTTGGCAGGGGGTTTAGGGGGCCGCTTACGGCGTCACACCCTTCCAAATTTGAAATCATATCTAAGTAACCCCCCCCCCCCGTCTCTCTGTCTCTCTCTCTCTATTTATTTTTTTTAATTGTTTGACAAAACCATGTGAACGTTTTGGCATACGCGCGTCTGCCTAGCTACGCCCCTGGTATGTGATCAAAATCCTCCGATGACTGACACTTGTCAACATTCGGTGGAGGTGAGGAAGGCAACAGGTGGCGCCACTGGTACAGTAATGGGTCTTACAGATTATAACAATACGATAATAATTCCCTTATGTTTATTTATACTTGCCTAATGTGTTGTAAATCACATGTATATATTCTGTAAATATAATTTATTCATTGCATAAATTCTGTTGTCAGCGCCATGGCACTCGTGTTCCAGCCACAGGACAAAGTAGCTATTCACAATATCTGTATTTGTTTGGTGTTGTTTTAAGTCCTAGCAACACCTTAGGTCATATCAGGACGGGCAACATGTGTATATGGCGTCGGATATCATCATCAACAGCTAGCTCAAATCAGTCGAATTAACAAGATTAATCATTCCAAGACTTACACATGGAACAGTTTGACAATTCAGATAGGACATGGGAATTGTGTTTTATAGTGTGCATGCATGTGTTTTGATTTGATCGTTAAGTCACAGGTATACACAGAAGAGTTCAGCCGCAAAACCACGTAAACGCCACTCCCAAAATGGAGATAAATATCGGAATTAAACCCTCAAAAGGTTAATCTTTTTATCTTCCTACTTGTTTGTTAATTGGTCCATTACCATGTGATCATATGAAAAGTGGAATTAGTGAGAATTAAAACTGTTTAAAATCCGTTATTTAAACCAGACGGGATGGCCACATGAGTTAGAGGGTCCATATCCCGTGTTGGTAGATCATGGGATCGTGGGTTCGAATCCTGGTTGAGTAAAACCAAAGACTTAAAAATCGATACTTGTCGCTTCCTGGCCAGGCTCTCGGCATTATTACTTGACAAAGTAGCTATTCACAATATCTGTATTTGTTTGGTGTTGTTTTAAGTCCTAGCAACACCTTAGGTCATATCAGGACGGGCAGTATGTGTATATGGAGTCGGATATCATCATCAACAGCTAGCTCAAATCAGTCGAATTAACAAGATTAATCATTCCAAGACTTACACATGGAACAGTTTGACAATTCAGATCGGACATGGGAATTGTGTTTTATAGTGAGCATGCATGTGCTTTGATTTGATCGTTAAGTCACAGGTATACACAGAAGAGTTCAGCCGCAAAACCACGTAAACGCCACTCCCAAAATGGAGATAAACATCGGAATTAAACCCTCAAAAGGTTAATCTTTTTATCTTCCTACTTGTTTGTTAATTGGTCCATTACCATGTGATCATATGAAAAGTGGAATTAGTGAGAATTAAAACTGTTTAAAATCCGTTATTTAAACCAGACGGGATGGCCACATGAGTTAGAGGGTCCATATCCCGTGTTGGTAGATCATGGGATCGTGGGTTCGAATCCTGGTTGAGTCAAACCAAAGACTTAAAAATCGATACTTGTCGCTTCGTGGCCAGGCTCTCGGCATTATTAGGAGAGGGCAAAGAGCGGTGGAATGAGGAAGACCAGTCGTCTGCAACTGAAATTTCCCCTGCGCAAACAACTAATGTACGAAACAAAACAAAACGGTTTGGATTGGCGTTTAGATGGTTTTGCACCTGAACTCTTCCCCTTCGCAGGTTTGTATAACAGTAGTGTGAATTGCCCACATGCCATGTTGTTGGACGTATTCATCTTGAAATCCAGCATTAGTATAAGGGTTTCTTCTGCAGACATCGAAGAATGTAAGAATGAGATTCCTTCTGTGTGATTTAGGAAATTATATTAGCTTGTATATGCCCTAGCAGTTGAAATACTGCATTTCCTTTTTTAAACAGGCATTTTTCAATCAAGATGGCGGCTACGATTGTGGTCAGATACCGTGTGTCATGTTTTTATGTGAAAATGGCATAACAACATTGACTAATAGGTACATTTTCGCACTTTTTTCACGTTCTGAACGATTTTTCACCTAATCGAATTACTATATAGTATGAATGTGGATAAATCTGGCATTTATTTATATATTTTCGTCTTCCTTGTTTCAGTACCTAGTTGTCCTTATCCATGTCTTTAAGTGAGGCTAGATACACTTAACCTTACAGCTGCATAGTCCGATCAAATATCAACTTTTCAAAACCAAACCAATTATCTAGATTTGATTTTACATATCTAACTTAGATACTGATGCACTTATTAAGCATTTATTTCTACGTAGAAAGCAATACTGAGGCAATTTAACAGAACCTGTTACTGCAGAAGTCTATGGCGTCAGAGTTTTGGCAAGCATGCCAACACTAATTTTCCATGTGTGCACTCAAAATATCTAAAAGGTTTACCATTTTAAATAAAATAAACTTTGAACTAATGTAAAGTAGATCGATCTAATATATTTATCTCAGAAAAAATATAGAAATTCAAAACCATCGGACTATGCAACTTTAACCTTTATGATTATTATATAATTCTCTGGTAGAGTGGGCGGGATGGAAAATTATGACCTTTTGGTTAGTTGTCGTTCTTTTTGCACTCAGGGCAAAGTGATGAATGCACCGCTGCGCAGTATGTCATATAGTAAGGAGAGAAATTCCACGAGATGGCTTGGGTGAGAATCAATTTATAATAAAGGTTAGGTGGCGACATGTAGCGCTCATAGTTTCTTGGACTGCTGTAGCTAAGCGTTATAATGCCAGACAACCAGCTTGGCGGCATCAGATAAACAAGGCTACATTTAGTACAGAGTTGGCTGTACAGGTGTCACCGAAAATGTACCTCTGTAGTTATGAGAGAAGTGTGCTGAGTCTGTCTGCTCAATTACCCATGTTGCGGACAACATGACAAACTTGGCTGACTTCTGTATCAAAGTAAATTCTGTACAATCATATTCTTAACAGAGCAATTGGAAGCTAGAAATCTCAAACAGATTCGATCTCACTGGACATAAACCTCATCCAAATTGTTGTTATTGATTATATGCATATCGAAATCAGAACAAAATATTATTACAATGTATTATGAATACATTATTGTAAAATATTCCGATATTCAGCCAGGGGGAATGCAAATGTTCTATTACTGATCGGTATCCTTGGCCAGGTACATATATATATATATATATATGTTGGTGGTGCCTGAGTGGGATGTAAATAGACATAGTGGTGCTGGCAGGTCTGGGTGTGATTGCACTCAGTGCCTAACCCTTCTGCTGGGATAGGGGTCACAACACTCAAAAGGTCAAGGTTAGTGGTGGCCAAGGGGCCTTACAACTACTGGTGGTTGGCATACCACTGGTATCAATAGAAACCAGTAATGCTGGATTCCTATTGGTGAGACAAGGATTGCTCGATTCCCATTGGTGGAAGGAGGTGGTATGATACTCTACCATGAACCCATGTAACTATATAACAATATATCAGAGGGCTGGACTCTCTCTCTTACAGTTTACTCTCTTCCTTTCTCTTTGTCTGTATTGTTTTCCTCATAGCCTGCGTACACAACCACAGCTCATAGCATTATATTTTACAAACTGGGGCTGGTTGAAGTGGGTAGTTTCTACATGATGACACAACATATGAATGGTCATTGTGTCTTCCCTGCAGAAATATGTTAGAACCAGATATTTTTCAAGACATTTGCTTCTAGATATGTTATTTATGGCGATAGATAATTCTGGAAGTAAAAGTGCTGATTATTGAAATAAATGTCATAAAGTGTCCATTTGTAAGTGTGGTGGTTGATGGCTCCTGGTATGCAGGTATTGCAGGTATAGCAATACCTCAGGGAGTTTGACGCCCCTGCCCTGCAGAGTTGTAAACCACTGCCTTGTGGTACAGGTTCTTGACAGAACCGAAGGCTAAGGGAGCAAACCCTAAACAGAAAACCATGTCACTGTGGCAGCATTAAGGGCGGTTGATGTATGGAACTCCCAACATCTCCCGACCAGCCACTGCAGGGACAAATAGTTTTGCGCCTGTCTTGACATGTTCTTGCCGGTGTGAAACCTCTATTTGCTCCCCAAGAGAGTGCCGCTGGTAACTTGCAAAAGCCAGCAGCACTTCAACACTTTTGCAGGCAGCTTTCATGAAATGTACATTAAGACCGACTCATGGACACAACTCTCACAGCAGAGACCTAAATGGAGAGCGGCGGTCAAGTAATGAAAGCAGTCTTTGTCGCATCACGACTGACAGCATGATGATGATGATGGTTGATGGCTACTTACTGGCTGTTGATGTATTGAGATGCATTGCTCCCCCCGCTCCCTCCAGGTGATACAGCATCTACACAGGTAGGCGGAGATAGGGGGATTGCTTCAGAAACACTAGATAGATTAATTATCAGGAACCTAGTCCGGAATGGCAGAATTAGGGGTTCGAGTACCGCTTTAGGCTCAATCTTCCCCTTCATTTGCAAAGACACCCTCCACGAGGCAAGTGTTCACCTCATCCTGTGACTCCTTTCAATCCAGGAAATTATATTAATTACTGTCTCTGTTTGTTGTTTGTTGAGGTTTTTCATTCGAGCAACATCTATGGTCATATCAGGACGGGTACGATGGGACGCGGTGGCGGACGCGGTGGCCGTATCGCTAAAGCACGGGGCCCAATGAGGGAGATCAGGAGTTTCGTTCCCCGTCGAGTGAAATCAACGACTTATACAATTGATACTTGTTGCTTCCTAGCCTGGCACTCAGCATTAAAAGGGCAGGGCAAGTACTGGTCAGTTCATTGCCAGGATAATGTGACTGAGTGGGATATTGGCAGCATTAAAATATCACCATTAGTGTGCATTGTCAAAATTTGCTACCCGTTCTGATATGACCTTAGATGTTGCCAGGTGGTAAAACTCCAACAGCCAACCAACCATTAGGATGGGTACCGACTTGTGACATTGCGCATTCATAGCAACTTCATGCAATGATGTTGTGTTGCTAGCTGTAATGCTGACGCCAACTTGTGACAGTGCATCCCCATGGCCACTTTAGTCTGAATCCTCAATTCCCAGCGATCTATAAATGATTCGAGTAAGGGAAGCCGGAGACTGGTGTGGGAGAAAGAACAATTTATTTTATGAACAAGGTACAATGTGGGAATCAGTCCAGGTCGTCGATGTCGAGGGGGGCCTCCCGGATCGCAAGAAGCTCTGAGGCCGCCGGAGCCGACCCCTATGCAGTAGTCCTTAAATAGAGGGTGGGTGGGCGGGGTAAAATGTTGTAGCCTTGAGGAAGCGAAACCGAATGGCTAGGTGTGGGGGGAGGTTTCGGTTGGTGTTCGTCGGCGCTGCTTGGGATGTGGTGGCTACCCGGTTCCCCCTACCGAATCAACCACAATTCGGAAATTATGCGTCAATCATTCCCCTATAAATAATTGTTCCCGATCCGCAAGTCAGTCTCTGATATAGTCCGGTTCTCGGGGAGTTGGCCGCTCACGTTTCAGATAACAAAGGAGAGATAGGATATCTGTCATCATCTTTTCTCCGTAGACAATAAAAAATGACACATTTTTCAAATAGAACACTCGAAGAGAGAAGAAAATGAAGAAACATAAATAACATGAAGAAAGAAAGAAAGACCTCAAACAAGAAAGAGAGACTCCCTCTATTTGCACTGTTATTGGAAATAAGGTTGCCTGATCCTTGTATGCGTGTGCAGAATTGATTCCGGTATTAAATAGGCCATCCCTAGCAAATGTAAATATTTGCCCGGAAATTATAAAACCAGAGAATGAAGTTGGATTTTTGACAATTCCAGACGGTTCGCTAAATATCTAAATGTTCAATTACGTCAAATGTGTTCAATTATCTCAGAGAGATAGATCATGGCTGGATAGGCCCCTACTTTATGTTTAGCAACCGTACCTAAATGTTCTATCTTGATATGCCCAGACGGTATGGCCGAATGAGTTAGAGCGTCCATCTCCCGTGTTGGTAGACCATGGGATCGTGGGTTCGAACCCTGGTCAAGTCAAACCAATGACTTAAGAATTGACACTTGTTGCTTCCTAGCCTGGCTCTCGGCATTATTAGGATAGGGCGAGGACTGGTTGGCTCAGTGTTAGGATAATGGGACTGAGTGGCATATCAGGTCATGGTGCTGGTGGCCTTGTCTCCCAGTGGGGCAGCACTATAAAGTCTCCATAAGTGTGCACTGTTACAAGTCGATACCCGTCCTGATATGACCTTAGATGTTGCTAGGACATAAAACAACAAGAAACGAACAATCTATCTTGATACTGCCATGGTGATGTTGCCAAAAGAAAGTAGATTATGCTTAGGGTCGGACTCTAACCCACATTGCCTAATCAAATGACCCATCCTGATATGACCTTAGATGTTGCTGGGATATAACACTCCAACAATCAACCAGCCTAGTCTAAGGCAATCATAGCTTTGCCTAATAGAAAATACTTGCCTACATTTGATGATCCTATATCGCATACGTACATACTGATACATATATGTGTTCAACATTCAATCCAGACATTTACAAAGCTGAGAGATGTCATTAACTACACCAGACGGGATTGCCGAATGAATTGGGAATCTGTTTCCTGTTTTGGGAGATGGGGGGATCCGAACCCATGGGTTTATGGGTTTGAAGCATGGTCGAGTCAAACCAATGACTTAATAATTAATACTTGTCGCTTCCTCGCCAGGCACTCGGCATTATTATGATATGGCAAGGACTGATTGGCTCAGTGTCAGGATAAATGACTGAGTGGGATATTATGTCACAGTGCTGGCAGCCTGGCCTCCCAGTGGGGCAAAAATATAAAGTCACCATGAGTGCTCATTGTCACAAGTTGGTACCCGTATTGATATGACCTTAGATGTTGCTAGGACGTCATCATCATCATGATCATCATCATGCTGTCGGTCGCGATGCGACAAAGACTGCTTTCATTACTTGACTGCCACTCTCCAGTTAATGCTCTGCTGTGAGAGTTGTGTCTATGAGTCGGTCTTAATGTCTCTCAGCTTCAGGTTTCTCTTGATGGTATCCTTGAACCGTTGATGAGGGCGCCCTCTCTTTCTGTAGCCAGAAGACAGTTGAGAATAGAGGATCTGCTTTGGTAGCCTGTCTGATAACATCCTCATGAGGTGTCCAGTCCACTGGAGATTCTTTTTGATCAGAAGATCTTCCATAGAGGGCAGCCCCGTCCGTTCGAGTATTTCCATATTTGTCACTTTGTCCTTCCAGGTTAGCTTCATGATTGAACGCAGATGTCGCATCATGAAGGCATGCAGCTTTTTCACCTGTCGTCTGTACACAGTCCAGGCCTCGGCTCCGTATAGTAGGGTGGATAGCGCGATTGCGCGGTAGATCTTGCCTTTGACCCGAATGGACACATGGTGGTTGTTTCAGAGTCTCTGGTGTAGTCGGCTGAAAGATGCGCTAGCCTTCGCCATCCTCCTCTGTCTTTCAGCATCAATGCATCCATCAGTTGATATAGTGCTTCCGAGGTAGCTTAATTCCGGAAAAGAGTTCAGCTTGTTTCCGTCAACCATGATCTCCTCCTCTAGGGTTTTTGTAGAGTTGGGTTGGTACAGCACCTCCGTCTTCTTGATGTTAATCTTCAGGCCAAACTTCTTTGATGCATCGGAGAAAGCATCCACTATTTTCTGGATCTCTTCAGCAGAGTGGGCAACCAGTGTTCTGTCATCTGCGAATAGTAGTTCTCTCACCAGTATCTGAGTAGTCTTGGTCTTCGATCTGAAATGTGCGACATTGAATAGGTAAGCGCTCTGTCTGGACTGCTAGGACGTAAAACCACAACAAACAACATGTCACTAACTTTCCAGGCACTCGGCCCTCTGGGAATAGGGCAAGGATCAGTGGAACGTGCAAGACCAAGGGTTCACGATTTACACATTTCCAGCTTAATCAAAGAATGTAAATAAGATGAAGAAGAACTCTACATTCTTTGTGCAGTAATGTTCATGATAAATCCACACAACTAACGCTGCGTATTCAGTGTTTAGTGTTTGGTATTTGATGTTCATTGTTCGATGTTTGGTGTTCTGTGATCAGTATTCGGCGTTGGTGTTTTGTATTTGGTATTTGGTGCCCAGTAGTTGGTCTTTATAGTGCTCGATGTTGGGTGTTTTGTCTTTCTGCTCAGTGTTTGGCTGTTGAGTTTGATGTTTGGTGTTCGGGAATTGGTGTTCGGGGCTCTGTGTTCTGTGATTGGTGATCGGTGCTATATGCTCGGTGTTCTGTGCTCGGCGCACTGTGTCTCTATGTTCAGTGTTCAGTGTTTAGTGCTCAGTACTTGGCGCTCTGGGTACCTTTGTCCCTGTACTCGGTGTTCGGTGCTCGGTGACTTGTGGTCAATGATTTGTGTTCAATGTTAACTGATCAATGTTGGTGGTTTGTGTTCGGTGTTCGATGGTTGACTGCTTGTTTAAAAGTCCAGTGCTTGGCGATCTCTGTTCAACACCTTTGTGTTCAGTGTCCGATGCTCGATGCCTGGGGTTCGGTTTTCTCCGGCTCTATGTTCCGTATTCAGTGTTTTGTGTTCAGTTTTTAATGCTCGGTGTTCGGTGTTCTGTGCCTCTATGTTCCGTGTTCCGCTTTTAATGATGGGTGTTCGGTACGATGGGGCCTCTATGTGCCGTGCTCAGTGTTTTGCGCTCAGTGTCCAGTGGCTTGTGTCCGTTGAGTGTTCCGCAGTCACGTGACCGCTGTTACCAGAATGAGGCTCCCTCCTCTCACTAGTAGTAACGGCGGCCCTGCTTAATAGCCGATGCATCAATATTGGGTGGGATAATTTAGATTGCAGCCGTTGCAACTGGATCGGCGGAACGCCTGGCACAGAATACATCATTCTTCCGAAACCGTTATTTCTTCGTTATTTCTTCGAACAATTCTCCAAGAACTCAGCCGGGGCTTCGGGGATGTGAGGGGCGGGAGGGCGGCTCCCTTAAAGATCGTGTTTATCGAACCTGATTGGTTCATGTTAAATTTTTAACACTTAAAGCTGCATAGTCTATATCACGTTTTCCAAACCAAAACAATTATCTAGAATTGACTACATCACGGGTCCGACTGCACATGCGCTGAAAACGGCGTTGGGAGCAAAGCAAAGGTGTACGCCCATTGAGTTTGCCGATACGTGTAGGGCAAAACTGGCATTTTATTCAAAATAACTAGAAATACATAACAATTTGCAGTAAACATGGACTGAAGGATGCAATATAATAATATAAAGCATATGTTTAAGACACAACTCTCCATAAACCATAGAATATAAATAAAAACATGAATAAAATAAATAACTCTGGCTACGGCTCTAACACTAGTCTGAGTGCCCATATTTGTCTAAATCTAAATGCATATGGCATAAGATGTGCTGATTATATTGATGTAAATGCTATGCTGGATAAAAGATTAATATCTTAATTTATGATATATATTTTTTTAGTTGGTATTCTATGTTTCAAACAAGAGCTGAGATGAGCTGAAACTAGCACATTTCATAGCTGCACCCAGTGTATTAGCATGTGCCATGTGCTTCTCGTGGCTTTGTTTTGCTCTGATGCATCCCACAATGCACCGCGCCGCTGGAAACGTGATGTAGTCTATTGATTCGAAATATGAAGAGTTCAGCCGGAAATCCCCGCAAACGACAAACTAAATCAAAGATCTTTACCTAAAAATAATTTGAATTCAAACTAATTCCACTTCCGTTATGATGACATGAATATGGAGCAATGAACAAAAAAAACAGGAATTAAAAAAGAAATATTGTTGAAGGTTTGATTCCAATTTTTAGTTAAATTTTTGGAATGGTGTTTACAGGTGTTTTGCGCCTGTACTCTTTATATCTATTTAACATACTAATGGGCTTATTAAGCATTTGTTGCCACGTAGAAGGGAATACTGAGGCAATTTAATACAACATGTTACTAGTATGGTGCCTGTCACACTATGCCGGATTGAGCAACGGACAGAATTGTCTAGTCCGGTGGTATTCGGGCATGATAAGTATCAAAATGTATTAAAATGTCTCAAAATATTGCGATATCGGGTTAAAGGCCGCTGGATGAATGGACATGAAATGGAATGAAACAGACATGACACAAACATGAAACGGACATGAAACAGACATGAACGGATAGCCAATGGATGGTAAACAGACTAAACAGACTCAAACCTGACAAGAAACGTAGACATCAATCCAGTGTCATCCGTTCCAAGTTGTGTGCATGTTCAAAACTTCTAACGGATCAGGCCGGATATCGGTCAGTAGACTTCCATATTCATCTCAGGTATTTCGGGCAAAATGATCCAGATGACTGCGCCTTTAAACCTGTAAACCTGTTATGGAGCAAGCCCAGCTTCTGGAATAAGTATGGCTGCTCAGACAAATTTAGTCTCCGGGGAGAGCATTGCCTGCCAGACATGTTGTGCAGTTGGCCGCATGCACTGCATGAGCATTGGTGACTGGTGCATAAATTGTTGCTGATTCACAAGACTGACCCACCTTACTCCCCCCTCCCCCTCCTCACCCCCTCTCCCTTCCTCCGGGGTTACCCTTGCTCCCACGTGACCACCCAACTTCTCCAGGGTCAATCAGCTGCCATTCTCCAGTGGCGCCACATTACTATAGATTCAAGATCCCCCGGTATATAACTGACAGCGTCATCAAAGGCCAGTTGCTCTCATACCATGTCTATGTGGTGTGCCTGTTCGAGTCAAACCAATGACTTAAAAATTGATACTTGAAGCTTCCTAGCCTGGCGCTCGGCATTATTAGGATAGGGCAAGGACTGGTTGGCTCAGTGTCAGGATAATATGACTAAGTGGGATATCAGGTCATGGTGCTGGCGGCCTGATCTTCCAGTGGGGCAGCACTATAAAGTTGTCATGAGTGTACACGATCACAAGTCAGTACCCATCCTGATATGACCTTAGATGTTGCTAGGACGTAAAACAACAACAAACTATGTGGTATGGGAGGTTAAAGTGTAAGCTGCTGCTTTTTATTGACCAAGTGTCTTATGTTGAAAACACGACTATTCAGACTTATCCATGATAGGCGGTATACATCTTCAAGAAAAAAAACACTCCTGTGTGTCTATATTCTTTAACCTTCTACTTTGGAGCTTCCAACTATGAATTAATGCTTGAAGTCTCATCTTTCAAGTATGTGTTAAGGGCTTTGGAGACTGATCGATTTTCACTGGAGGTTAAATCAGACTTCTGACAAGTGACTGAACATGGAAAGCAAAATGGATGAAATCTGATTTTTGTGAATAGCCAGACAGGATGGCTGAATGAGTTGAGCGTCCGTCTCATGGTTTGGTAAGTCGTATCGGTAGGCATCAAACTCTGGTCGAGTCAAACCAATGAATTACAAATTGTTAATTGTCGCTACCTAGCCAGTCACTCGGCATTACTTGAATAGGTGAAGTAGTGGAATGAGGAAGACCAATCGTCTGCGACCGAAAATTCCTTTGATTAATGAAATAATGTACTAACAACAATATAATGAAATGAATTGAGCATCCGCTTCCCGTGTAGTATGGTGTCCAGCTGGAAGCCAAGTTTCAAAGCCTGGCAGAGTCATATCACTAAGTCATAAATGTATATTAGTTGGTATCTAATCTGGTGGTTAGCATTGGCTTGAAAAAGAAGGGGCATGCATTCCCTCTTATTGCTCGTGGTCTAGGATATATCAATTAGAACCCCTACCAGAGCCTCAACAAATGACAACACTCAGTCTCGCCCTCTCTCATTGGCGCTGTATTCGATTAACACAACCCGGGTCACCCAAGTAGCTAGAATTTCAAATCGAACACTGCAAGTGGAGTCGACAAATACACAAGGCATGTGCAAAAAGTCCTAACCCCCAGTAACCTACCTCTTGGCTGGGGATGCCTAGGAGCAATTATGTCACATTTGTGCTGGTACCTGTAAGTTAACAGCTACCAGTACAAGTCCTATGTGCTGTTTTAATGCTTCTTTTTTTTAATAACCCAGATTAATGAAATGGAACTATAACTAAACTATGCAATCATAAAATACATTAAATCCTATTTTGCAGTAGTTATATCGGTTATTAAAAAAAAAATTGGATTAAGCCACCATTTTTTCCAGCTCAAGCGTGTTCATTTATTCAACCCGAGTCTGTAAGATGTGTGCATGCGCCATAAGTGACTCGCGTGACCCGAGTTGGATAATCGAGTATACTCTGGCTGACCCTTGACCCCGCAGTTAATCACGCCTCACAACTCACATATTGTACAGTTCCTTTTGCCTGTGTCGCTACTTGTATATAAGTAGTCTCCATAACTCAGCCTTCTGACACTTTTTCTAGTGGGTACCTTAGGTTGGTTGGTCATTGGAGTTTTACATCCTGGTAACATCTACGGACATACCAGGATGGCTACAGACTTGTGACAGTGCACACTGTATAGTACTGTCTAATTAGGAAATCAGGCCGCCAGCACCATGGCCCAGTACCCCACTCAGTATTAGTGCCATCCGGTCCTTGCCCTACACTATTACTGCCGAACACAAAGCTAGGAAGAGTCAAGGATCAATTGTGTAAGTAATTGGTTTGACGCAACCAGGCATTGAACTGCCAAAGTCCCGCATGGGAGGCCTGTGCTTTAGCGATTGGGTCCCCGCGCCCGGTAGGGGCTGTTTAGGAGCCATGTGACAGAAACAGAGCTGCAGACGTAGCTACCCTCCTAAGCCGTGTTCACACGGGCAAAATGTAAAGTGAATCAGGCAAGGCGAATCAGGTGAGTCAAATTAGCGGCCCGTTCACACGGGCAGTACTTGGGGCCGGAAATCAATATCTGCGCATGAGCAAGTCAATACTAACCAGTGCCAGTTTGGGTTTGTCGATGTCACCACAAGAGAGTGTGGGTTCGACCTAGATATGTATGGACTGAATTGTATTGGTTTGGAACGGTCAAAACTTCTGCTGGGCAGTGAAACCCTAACAATAAATGATGAACAAAATATCTGTGCACAGCTAGCGGTTTCATAGACCAAATTATAGTATATAGTTTGACGTGCTTAGTCCGCATCAAGTAAGTCGGTTGCGTCCACACGGGTAAAATAAATCGATTCATAGAAATCGACTCACGTAATCGACCTCCACAGGTGGTTTACAGTATCCGCATCACAGGAATCGATTCAGGCGTAATCAGGCATAATACGACTCAGCCGCCCGTTCACACGGGAAATGTGCGTAGAACTAGGCAAGTCGATTTCTATGAATCGATTTACATTGCCCGTGTGAACATGGCTCTTCATCATTATATGACACTTTGCATTGTCAACTCACTTACCATGTCTAGTTTGACGGGCGTCGTTGTGTATTCAGGGTTATACCCCTCCCTGGCCACTCGAACAACCATCACATACCCACACATCCCAACTCGCCTACTCAACACCACAATCTGTTTACTTCTTAAGGCTGTGTCACACATCACCGGATTGGAGAAAAAGACAGAAACCGGACACTGTCTGGTGAAATATGGTAATGTATGGTATATATATGGTTAGCATCCGGCGTGTCCGTTATCTGTCCGGTGGAGTCCGTTGTGTACGGTGGGAAGTTTTGAACATGCACAAAACTTGGACCAGACACCGCCGGACTAACGTGTACAGTTGGTGTCTGGTTTAAGTCTGTTTAGTCCGTTTTGTCCGGTTCATGTCTATTACCCATCCGTTACGTCTCCGGTGTGCTTCCTGAATAGTCCGTTGACGGTGTTGGGGGAATTCGGTCCATCGTTTTTTTCAGTGCATCCGTGAACAGTCCGGTATGTGTCCGTTTGGTGTTCGGTCCGTCCGTTTGACATTCGGTTGCCGTCCGGTTCTCGTCCGGTTCTCGTTCATTGGCTATTCGTTAATGTACATTCCTTGTCCGTTTAGCATCCGATTCATCCGGCGGCGGTTGCAACAGTTCGACACATTTTGGTACATTTCGATACTGAACACCGTCAGACTAGAATATTCTTTGTCCGGTTTATGTCCATTGCTCAATCCGGTAAGGTGTGACAGGCACTTTAACCCTAAATCCTGCCATTAGTTAACACCCGCAATGCTTAGTGCTCAACTCCACGCCACCTTTCTACGGCGTTTATTTATTTGTTTGGTGTTCGTCGTTTCATGCCTTATCAGAATGGGTATCACTAATTTAGTTTGAGGTAATTGTTATTTTAAATGGATAACTTTTGAGATATTTAAAGTGCTGAATTAATTTTGGCAGGCTTGGCGAAAATCTATCACCATAGGTTTCTGCAGTAACCGGTTATTTTAAAATGATTCAGTATTCCCAGTATTCAGTATCTAGGAACACATGCTTAATCAGTCCATCAGTTTCTAAGTTAGATATGTAGAATCAAATCTAGATAATTCATTTGATTTTGGAAATTGGATGCTTCATCGGACTATGGAGCGTTAAGCCTGAATTCCCAACGAGAACACACATTCTTGCCAGTTGCGACCGAAGGTGGGTGTGTGCTGGAAGTCATATATTCCTATTATTGAATTTACTGGTTTCGGTAGTTTTGGGTGCTAGTCCATGCACAAAATGAGAATTCAAACCAAGAACCCATTTTTGTTTCATTGCCTTCAAAGAGCAGGCTTCATGGTGGAAATCATATAAATGTGTATCATTCATTTTGGGGATTTATGTAGTTTTGGGCGCTAATCCATGCAATACTTCAAAATTCCATCCAGGAACCCAATTTGTTTGCCCGTTCCGTGAGATGGTGCAAATAGTATGTTGCTACAATTGATCGTGTTCCCTCTGCTGTTCCCCCATTCCCTGACATGGGACCATTACATGTGCACCAGACCGGCTTCATTACACTGTACACACCAACCAGAATTGTAACTAAACAGGGCCAAGTCCAGCGCTAACCGCCCCTATCACACGAACACTCGGCCGGACTGACTGACTGCCTGATTGATGATTGCGTGTAGGACCTGATGCTCTGGGTCAGTGCTGCTAGAATCGGGCCATTGGAGCCCCATTTATCTAACTTTTAAAAATGTAACAAGAGCTAATATACCAAAACTGAAATAAAACAACAACAGAAAAAGAAATAATAGCAAGAGTTGATAGAGCAAAGCTGAAATCATACAGCAACAGAACAAAACATAAATAATAAGAACTGATACTGATAGAGCCTAAACTGAAAGTAGAGATCCCAACACAATCGATATATTGGACACAAATAAATAAATACTACAACATTAGACGTGTAATGCAATGGTAGCTACAGTTTCGCTGCGTAGCCCTGGCGGGCATTGTGGTAAAACATTCCCAGTATGCTCCAGTAAACATCACCGGAAAAGAACCACCCCAAAACACACAGAACTGTTGGCTGAGTAGCAGTCTGGGATGCCCCGTGTGTGTGGACAGGGTGAGAGAGGGGGAAGGGTGGAGGGAATGGATATGGGAGAATGAGGAGAGGGGGAAGGGGTAAGGTGCAGAGAAGGGGGAGGGGGAGGGGAAGAAGGAGAAGAAAAAGAAAAGAGGCAGGGCGGAGGGGAAGGGATGGAGAGAGGGGCCGAGGGGAGGGGGGAGCGGGGAAGGGGAAGAGAGAGGGAGGGCGGAGGAGAGGGGCCGAGGGAAGGGGGAAGGGGCAGAGAGAGGGGAATGGCGGAGAGAGTGGCCTAGGGAAGGGGAGGAGGGAAGGGGGGAGGGGATGAGGGAGGGAAAGGGGCGGAAGGAGGGGGCCGAGAGAAGGGAAGGGAGAAAGGAGGAGGGAGGGAAGGGGGCGGAGAGAGGGGCAGGGGAAGGGAACCGTAGAAGGAGGAGGGAGGGGAAGGGGGGAAATGGGGCAGGGGAAGAGAAGAGAAGGAGAAAGGAGAGGAGGGGGGTAAGGGGCTGAGGGGAAAGAGGGGAACCAGTGACGGTACCCAGCAACAGTACCTGGCGACAGTACCCACTTGCAGTAACCAATTGCAGTAACCAGTTGTAGTAACCAGTTGCAGTAACCGGTCCCAGGAATCAGTAGCAGTACTTAGCAATAATACCAGGCGGCAGTAACTGATAGCAGTAAGCAGTTGGTGTAAGCAGAAGCAGTAACCAATTGCAGTAACCAGTTGCAGGAACCAGGTGCAGGACCTCAGTGAAGGAACCAGTTGCACTGACCAATTGCAGAAACCAGTTGCAGGAATCAATTGCAGTACGCACTTGCAAGAAGCAGACGCAGGCACACATTCCAGTGACCACTTCACAGGAACCAGTTGCAGGAACCAGTTGCAGTAACCAGCAACAATAACGACTTGAAGGAACCATCTCCAGTAACCACTAACAGTACCGATTTGTAGTAATTACCAGTAACAGTATGTAACCAGTAGCAGTAGCAAGTTGAAGGACACATTTGCAGTCACCATTAGCAGTAACCACATGTAGTCACATGCTCTAGTAATCAATAACAGTAATCAGTTTCAGTAACCAGTTGTATGAGTCAATTGCAGTGCCAAGTAGCTGCACTAACCAGTAGCAGTACCAACCAGTAGCAGCAGTAACTAGTAGCAGCAGTAACCAGTAGCAGCAGTAACCAGTAGCAGTAGCAACCAGTAGCAGTAGCAACCAGTAGCAGCAGTAACCAGTAGCAGCAGTAACCAGTTGCAGCAGTAACCAGTAGCAGTAGCAACCAGTCGCAGTAGTAACCCGTAGCAGCAGTAACCAGTAGCAGCAGTAACCAGTAGCAGCAGTAACCACTTGTACGAGTCAATTGCAGTGCCAAGTAGATGCACTAACCAGTAGCAGTACCAACCAGTAGCAGCAGTAACTAGTAGCAGCAGTAACCAGTAGCAGCAGTAACCAGTAGCAGTAGCATCCAGTAGCAGTAGCAACCAATAGCAGCAGTAACCAGTAGCAGCAGTAACCAGTAGCAGCAGTAACCAGTAGCAGTAGCAACCAGTCGCAGTAGTAACCCGTAGCAGCAGTAACCAGTAGCAGCAGTAACCAGTAGCAGCAGTAACCAGTGGCAGTAGCAACCCGTAGCAGCAGTAACCAGTAGCAGCAGTACCCAGTAGCACCAGAACCAGTAGCAGCAGTAACCAGTGGCAGTAGCAACCCGTAGCAGCAATAACCAGTAGCAAAAGTAACCAGTAGCAGTAGCAACCAGTAGCAGCAGTAACCAGTAGAAGCAGTAACAAGTAGCAGCAGTAACCAGTAGCAGTAGTAACCAGTAGCAGCAGTAACCAATAGCAGCAGTAACCAGTAGCAGTAGCAACCAGTAGCAGCAGTTACCAGTAGCAACAGTAACCAGTAGCAGTAGTAACCAGTAGCAGCAGTGACCAGTAGCAGCAGTAACCAGTAGCAGCAGTTACCAGTAGCAACATTAACCAGTAGCAGCAGTAACCCGTAGCAGCAGTAACCAGTAGCAGCAGTAACCAATATCAGCAGTAACCAGTAGCAGCAGTAACCAGTAGCAGCAGTAACCAATAGCAGCAGTAACCAGTAGCAACAGTAACCAGTATCAACAGTAACCAGGAGCAGCAGTAACCAGTAGCAGCAGTAACCAGTAGCAGCAGTAACCAGTAGCAGTAGTAACCAGTAGCAGCAGTAACCAGTAGCAGCAGTAACCACTACTGTTGCAGTAACCAGAGGTGACAATAAGTAGCTGAAATAACTAGTGGGGAAAGAGGGCAAACACTGCTGGCAGAGCAGACCCATAGTGGCCGTCACCAAGGGTGGGAACCAGCGACCATAGCCCTGCACAGGAACCAATGCCGGCAACCAGTGTCAGGAACCAGCGGCAGTAACCAATGTCAGTAACCAGTGGCAGTAACCAGCAGCATAAACCAGTGGCAGTAACCAGTGTTAGTAACCAGCGCCAGTAACCAGCGGCAGTAAGCAGCGGCAGAAACCAGCGGCAGTAACCAGCGGAAGTAACCAGCGGCAGCAAAGCCGGAAGTATCGCAGCTAAAATGGGGGGGGGGGGGGGTGGATAGTAGCGTAAGGTGTGCTACTGGGAGTGCTGGTGGAGTAGAGGGGTGGGATCGGGACTTTGGCCGCGGCACTAACCAGCGGCAGTAACCAGCGGCAGTAACCAGTGTCAGTGACCAGCGGAAGTAGGCAGCAGCAGTAACCAGCGGCATAAACCAACGCAAGTAACCAGTGTCAGTCACCAGCGGTAGTAACCAGCGGCAGTAACCAGTGGCAGTAGGCAGCGGCAGTAACCAGCAGCATTAAACAGCGGCAGTAACCAGCGGCAGTAACCAGCGGCAGTAGGCAGCAGCAGTAACTAGCGGCAGTAACCAGCAGCAGTAATCAGCGGTAGTAACCAGCGGAAGTAACCAGCGGCAGCCAAGCCGGAAGAATCGCAGCTAAAATGTGGGGGTGGGGGGCGGGGGAGGGGGAGAGTAGCGGCGTAAGGTGTGCCACTGGGAGTGCTGGGGGAGTGGACGGGGGTGAGATCGGGACTTTGGCCTGGCAGCGAGCATACGGAAGGAAGCCCCAGGCCAAACAAGGCGGCGGGGGCACGTGCGCCTGCGCAACGGGCCGGCTGGTTCATCGGGATGACCTTGAACTTTGTGTGGGTTCCTCTAGGGCCTGATTGATGCGATGTTCCGGGTCGATCGGTCATCGGGCCGCGCCTGATTACTACCACTTGCAGCATGGCCAAGTACATGGGGCCAGCGGGCAGAGGGGTGGGGGGTGGGGTGGGGGTGGGGGCAGGGAGAGGTGGGGTGGAGGGAGGGGACGAGGGGAAACTGGAGGATGGAGGTGGGTAGTACCACTTCCAGCTTGGCCATGTGCACTGGACCAGCGGGCTGATGGCGGAGGAGGTGGGGGTGGAGGGGGTGTGGGGGTGGAGGGGAAGGAGGAAGGAAGAAGGAGGGTAGGGGTGGAGGAGAGAAGTGTGAGGTGGAGGGAGGGGACGAGGGGAAACTGGAGGATGGAGGTGGGTACTACCACTTCCAGCTTTGGCCATGTGCACTGGACCAGCGGGCTGATGGGGGGAGGGGGAAGGGGGGGGGGGGGGGGTGAAGGGAGGGTGGCGGGGGACGGGACGAGGGGAGACTGTAGGATGGAGGTGGGTTCTACTACTTCTAGCTTGGCCAAGTGCAGCAGCAGAGGGAGGAGGGGGGGGGGGGGGGGGGAGAAGGCGGGTTGGTGTGGGAAGGAGGGGTCGTGGGGGAAGAGTGGGTGATGGAGGAATGGAGGGTGGGGAGGGCGGTGGAGTGGTGGTGGGTGGGGAGGGAGGGAGGGGGGGGACGTGGGGTGGTGGTGGGTGGGGGAGGAGGGGTGTGGGTGGGGAGGGAAGGTGGGTTGGTGGTGGGTGGGGAGGGAGGTGGGGTGTGGGTGGGTGGGGAGGGAGGTGGGGTGGTGGTGGGGGGAGGAGGGGTGGGGGAGGGGGTGGGGTGGCGAGGTGAGGTCCGATGGTGGTGGGTGGGGAGGAGGGGTGGCTGGGGATGTCCCCCACTCACCATGCTTGGTGGGTTGGGGAGGAGGGGTCGATGGGGGATGGAGGGAGGTGGGGTAGGGGTAGGGATAGGGGCGGGGAGGGGTGGGGTGGGAGGTGGTGTGGTGGCGGGTGGGAGGAGAGAGGTGGGTGGGGAGGAAGCTGGGGTAGTGGGCTGAAGATGGGTGAGTGTAGAGGGGAGAAGCGGGTACGACCAGATTCAGCATGGCCAAGTTCACGGGACCAGAGTAAGACGGGGAGGGGGAGGCGGAGAGGGAGTGGGTTCGGTGAACAAGGGAGGGGGGTAAGGTTCGGTGAGTGAGGCAGCAGGGGTGGCTGGTGGGAGCAGAATTTGGTGAGGTAGGAGGGGGAGGGAGGAGGGGTGGTTGTGTGGTTCGGGGAACGAGGGGTGGGTGGGGAAGGGTAGAAAGGAGCAGATAACCCCACGGTGCTACTATTAGGGGGGCACCGGCGAATCACTCCATTATCGCCCGCATAAGCTAATGCTTCACTAATCGAGGTACATCATTTATCTCACAGAGGTTGTCCCATCTGGAGAATAGTATGATGGATGGGCATATTTATGCACATATATATGTGTATATATATATGGCATATATATATATATATATATAATTATATATTCATATAAATATATATTATAGTAGTATATATTCATCTATATTATATATAGGCATACAAATGTAGGTTCATATAGTAGGAGTTTGTTTAGTTTTACCTCCTGGCAACATCTAAGGCCATATCTAGCAGAACGGGTACCGATGCACACTCATGATGAATTGTTTGTACTCCCCATTGGAAGCCCATGTCACCAGTACCGTGAGCTGATATCAGTCTCAAATATCCTGAGATGGAGCCAATCAGTCCTTGCCCTATATTAATAATGCAGAGTGCCTGGCTAGGAAGTGACAAGTATCAATTTTGTAAGTCAGTGGTTTGACTCAACAAGGAATTGAACTCCTGACCTTCAGTATGGAAGGCCTGTGCTCTACCGATTCGGCCACCACGTCTGGTGAGGTGCATAGATATGTATATTATATATATATATATATATAGATACACATGTGTGTGTATATATAATATATATGTATGACTTTATGTGATGTATAAGCATTATGCGAGTATAAAGGCGCGGAAGGGAATTATTATTAGTAGTATTATTCTTCTTCTTCTAATTCATTACCTACCAACCATTGTCCTTGATGTATTCACCTCCTATATCTACATGCTGCTACTGGTGGCGCCACCTTCGGCCTCCTCCTGTACTACGGGCTCTCCCATTGTGATTCAAGCCCTGACATTTTTCTTTTAATTACGGCTAGGGCAAATATTCCCTATGCCAGAGAATACATTAATCTCAACCCACTTTTTATTTTCTTGTTCATTTTGTTCTATAGCCAGAGTTTATATATATATATATATATATGTATATATATATATATATATATATAAACTCTGGCTATAGTACAAAATGAACAATATATATATATATGTATTTACAATATAGTTAGGCAGCACTATAATGCCATGAGTGTGCAGTGTCACAAGTCAGTACATGTCCTAATATGGTCTTATATTTTGTCAAGACGTAAGACGTAAACCCACCAACTAGAGGTAACCTTGGGCTACATTTCAGCCGTTCTGGGCGGGTGGGGGGGGAGGGTTGAGGGGGCGGACAGCACCTTAACCATTTCCCTACCTAGGCTCCATGATGCAATCAGACTACCCACGCCGATCTGTCTAGATATATGGCTCCTTGTCCCCTGCAGTCAGTGCAGCCTACTCCAGCTGTTTTAAATCAGTATCGAACAGTGGGAATGGTGAGGGGTTGGGTGTTAGAGTTTTACGTCCTGGCAACATTTAAAGTCATATCAGGACGTGAGCCGACTTGTGACAGTGCACTCTCATGGCAACTTTATATTGCCTTGCCACTGGGAAATCAGGCTGCCATGACCCGATATCCCACTCAGTCACATTATCCTGACGCTGAGCTAACCGGTCCGTGCCCTCTCCTATTAATGCCGAGCGCCAGGAGTCTAGGGACAGTGGGAATGCTGCTGTAGTTGGCAACAAGAGCATTCTGGGAATGTCGGCGAAAACTGAATGAGGGGGGGGTGGTGAGTGGTGTGTGGTGGGTGGTGGGTGGTGGGGTCGCCAGTAGCTATCCACGGGCACCACTTCCGGTTCACTCAGCTGCCAACTGCCCCCCCCCCTGGCGGTGAAACCACAATACATGCTGCTTTCACCGGCACCCAGCGAAAACCCTTGCTGCTTCCGCTTAGCAGAAAGCGCTTTCGTCAAATAAGCCCACTGTGCACCCCACCGAGGAAGCACTTTATTGATTTAGGGGTTTTGTGTCCTAGCAATAATTAAGGTCCCTTGGGTATGGATGGATATTGGCTCGCGTTAGTGGAGCATATTAGGTTGGCGTGCGGAGGGAATGCTGGGGGATTGGGGGGGGGGGGGGGGGGGGGGGTTGGTAATGGGGGTGTATGATAGCCCTGTTTTATCTGAATGCTGAGCTAATCAGTCATGGCAATATTCAAACGAGGTGTTGAGAACACTCAGGGTAGTGGACCTAGGTTGGGACTCGATCCCATATTCCTGTCATTCCGTCGTCACACAGCATGGCCGACTGATTTGAGCATTCATCTCCAATTTTGGTATATGAACCCCAATCGAGTCAAGCAAATCACTTTAAAAGAAATTATACTTGTCGCTGAATCAATCCAGGAATCTAGATAATTATGCTAATGGTTAGTGCACTACCCTCGGTATAGCAGAAGCGTGGGCTCAAATCCCATTCTGTACGCAATGTTTGCCATTTGCAAAAAGAAAAGAAAATGCATCATGAGATTGGCGCCATGACCTGGATATTACAGAACCTACCATATGTGTATTGTTTAATGATTCTTGTGTATGCACTCTGAGTTCAATTCCGCCATTTTGAATTTGTCTGCCTCAGGGGGACATGACTCGTATAACGGTTACCATGCTAATTGGAAAGACATAGCGGGTAGTCACGCTCTGAGCAGAGTACTTCCTAGAAAGCGGCAAGTATCAATTTTGTAAGACATTGCTTTGGCTCGACCATGAATTGAATTCCTGATCTCGCGCACTGGAGCCCTGTGCTCCACCGATTCGACCACCACACACCGTGACCTTTTTCGGACAGAGCAGGTCTGTTTAGAGTATGCCGCTGTGCCACTACACTAAATTGAACACACTGCTGGTGCTTTGTTTGGTTTGGTGGGAACCACACACTGCCCTCTCCCCCGCTAGCTGCACTCTTGGGTTTCACAGTGGGTGGCGGCCTGCGTCCACTGTCTGTGCGCCCAATTAGCCAGCCGGCTTTCGGACCTTTGTTTGCCTGCTGCCCGGCTCGCTGCTGTCACCTCAGTTATCGGCAATAGTTAACTATGTAATATATATATATTATATATAATACATATACTATATATAATACATATACTATATATAATATATAATACATATAATATATATAATATATATAATATATATAATATATATAATATATATAATATATATAAATATATTAATATATATAAAATTAAATAATATATATAATATATATAATATATATATACTATATATAAGATATAAGATATATAATATATATATATAATATATATATACTATATAATATATATATATATATAATACATATACTATATATAATTTGTATATACTATATATAATATATATAATATATATAATATATATACTATATATACTGTATATGCAATATATATAACATATATAACATATATAGTATATACAGTATATATAGTATATACAATATATATAATATATATACTATATATAATATATATAATATATAATATATATAATATATATAATACATATAATATATATATTATAAAATGAGAGGGCTGCTGTGATGATGGCGGCTGCGGCAGTTCTGTTCGAATTTTGAACTATTTGGTCGTCACCTGACCGTAGGGACGAGAACTGCCCGTAGCACCACCCGGAGGAATTCTAGGAACTATGTTATGCTTGTAGTGTGTCGCAGGGTTTCTGCTAGATGGCGCCACCATACCGGGAGAACCGCTGGTCGATGCAGGAGATCCCAGCCGTCGGTCCTGGGCCTATGTATCTGCTGGTGTAAGTCAGTTTGTGCGGTTACCGTCTCCGCCGTAAATTACCAATGTTACGCATAACAGCCACAATTTATATAATGTATATAATATATCATCATCGTCATCATCATCATGCTGTTGGCCGTGATGTGACAAAGACTGCTTTCATTACTTGACTGCCGCTCTCCATTTAGCTCTCTGCTATATATATTATATATATAATATATATATAATATATATAATATATAATATATATATATAATACATGTAATATATATAATATATAATGTACGTAATATATACAATATATACTATATATATAATATATATAATATAATATATATAATATATATAATATATATAATATATATAATATATATATATAATGTATGATATATATAATATATATGGGATATATAATTTATTACTATGAGTATAAAGGGGCGGAGCTATATTCCTATATCCTGCAGGATCCTAGCATTTAATGCTGCCTTTATTATTAACCCACAATATATTATTGCTATATTCGCTGAGGCTGGTTCCTGCTGCGCTATCCTGGAGCCCCACCATGTTGTCATATGCCAGTCAGACCTTGTGAGGGTCACATCGGCGCCAGTTAAAACTTTGCCATGATCAACTACATCGGCGCCATGATCAACTAGAGAACACAGTCAACGGGCTACCTGTGTTCTCTGCTCCACCTGTCGTCCGGGACAGCGGACGACCTCAGTGTTGGAATATTGGTGTAGGACGATCGGTGGACGATCGAATCGACGATTTGCGAGTCGATTTCACATGGCTCTATGGAGGATCGATCGGCACTGCTGACGGTATTGTAAAAACATTTGAATTCTCGACCGTCGGGAAAAATAATACACGGAGGTCGTTTACATTGTGTGTCGATTACCGGCGGTGGGCTTGTGAGTCGATTTGAACTGGTCATATGGAGGAATGATCGGCAAGGCTGACGGTATCGTAAAAACATTTTGAATTTTCGACCGTTGAGAAAAATACTTCAGTTGTGTCGATTTCATTGTGTCGATCACCGGTTGGGTTTGTGAGTTGCTAACTCGACGCAATGCAAGCATTTGAGGGTGCACTTCTACACTGACCTGAATGTCTAGGGAGGTCTGGAGACACAGTCAACGAGCTACCTGTGTTTTCTGCTATACCTGTCGTCCGGGACAGCGGACGACTACAGTCGATTTCATTATTCGACCTATGTGTATCGATCACCAGTGACGGGCTTGTGAGTCGATTTCAACTGTCCATATGGAGGAACGACCGGCAAAGCTGACGGTATCGTAAAAACATTTTGAATTTTCGACGGTTGAGAAAAATACTTCACGTGTGTCGATGTCATTGTGTCGATCGGCGGTTGTGTTTGTGAGTCGCTAACTCGACGGAATGCAAGCATTGGAGGGCAGGAGGGTCGTATCGATCATCGACTGTAATTTTGATCGACTGTATTTCCGACAAACTTGTGGAAAAAATAAATAAATAAATAAATAAATAAATAAAATCGCAAACCATTATGCTGCATTGACGTTTAAGGTAAAAATACTGAACTAATGTAACACAGTTGTGAGTCCTAAATATAATCGACATTCAGGTCGCTTTTACACTAACTTGATTAGAGGCTTTACAGTAAGATATAGCTGTTCTGCAATATATGGGCCCTAGTATTGTAAATGAAGACCATGGGTCAAGCTATAACACACCTGGTACTTTTGGCTGCCATAGCCTAGCTGAACAGCGCAGCGCCAAGACTCGAGATCGGCAATAATCAAGTGAGACTCATGTGTGCCGAACATCAGCGCGCTGGGATGCGATACCATTAACACACAGTTTGTGCCCTGCAACTATTACAGACATAGCCATAACACTGGAAAGTTCATAGAACGAAGCCCGATCGATTAAAGGGACTATGACAATAGACTTCTGCGCAGTGTGTGGATCGAGTCACGATGGAGTCGAAGTAGACTACTGCAGTAAGAAGGAGAGGACAGCGGAACCAACGCGCAGAACTACACGAAGCAGTGCCGCTAAGATGTCTAGGTCGGCGACGGGGGAGTCAGAGCCGGAACCTGCTTCGGACAAGTTGGCTCTGGAAGAACAATGAGATGCGGTGCGGCGAGAGTTGGAAGAACTAAAATTGGAGGATGAGCTAATGGAGCTAAAAGATGAACGGGACCGTCTCCTAGTGGCACGTGAGACGAAAAGGAGGCGCGGTAAAAAGGCTGCGACAAATTCGCCTCAACGTCGGGAAGATAGCCCGGTTGGGGCAACATGCAAGATGCCGGCCAACGACCAACCGTTGGACGCCGGTACGACGGAGTCAGGCTATTCAAACTATGGACGCTCAAGGAATAGATCGAGGGAACATCCAGCAGTTCGTCGGTGGATAGTGTGGATCGAAAACTTAGAAGTAAGTGGTCCCTGAAGCGACATGTCGAGTCAAAAAAAGATGTGAAGAAACTGAACTGTGAAGAAATTATCTGCGCAACCGCTGCCTGGGTGTTAGAAATTCCAGAGATGTCTATCCAGGACCACCGGGCAATGTGGGAACACATATATTTCCTCTCACACCAGGCCCGCTATGGTGAATATCAAGATAGGGCGCATGCGGACTATGACTTGTGCATCCGTAAGTGGGTTTGAGGCATTTTCCAGCGCCCATACGGGAAAAAGTGTGCTTCATTATGGCCCGGACAATATAAAGAAGAAGCAGCCAGTTCTACGGAATTACAGTCAGGGGAAGCAAGGCAGTCGAGGCAGCAAGCCAAACACGGCTTGCTATGCCTGGAACAGCGAGCGGGGCTGCAGCAGGAAGGAGACGGAGTGCAGGTACGAACACAAGTGTTCAAAGTGTGGCGGGGGGGGGCCACAAGAGAGTCACTTGTAAGGACTGACCTACTGGAACATTGGGGCACCTCCCGGAGAGCACACCCATGTCCGACCCAACAGTAGTCACGAGTGGACAGGGTACTGTTGGTGTGGGGAGAGCGCCTCAACTCTGGATGCAGGTGGAGACTACTGGAGCTTCAATATGGGATGTTGATCAACGTCAGGCAATATTGGATACGTCACCCATTGACAACAGCTCACAACGCGCGAATGGGAGAATGAACATGCAACCAGTCACAACAGGGGAGATAGGTCAGGGGAATATTTACCGAGGCCTACCAGGGAGTATCTCGGGTGACACCACAGGGATTGGAACACCCACCCGTAAAAAACAAACCTGGATTGTTTGAACAGCTGAACGGAGTGTCTGCCGCGATAGCGCGGGCAGGCTACGAGGACCTATTAAGAGTGCATTGTGATAGCGATAAACGCTGGGGCGTGTCAGTAAGGGAGAACACAAACAGTAATTACGTGACTTTTCGGGTGGACAATGACTGTCTGAATGGCACTTATGCATGCATTTACGAATTGTTTTCTATGCCATGTCAACTAAAACCTTGTCGTTTGTTTGCAGAAGCATTTTGTAGGGGGGACACTGATATAGATGCTATGTTTCTCCTTCAGGGCACGGTCTTTGGGTTCCATGTTATTGATGACAATTGTGACGTAATGTATGGCTGTCAGCGGGAGAGAAAGAAATCTAGATGGGAGAGAAATATAATAGAGACCCGGCTAGCAGCGGAGTTAGAGGAGGGAGTCCTAAGGAAAGTCGATAGTCCTCCGGCCTGTATACATGGGATCTTCGTCGTTCCAAAAGATGATGGCGGTGGGAGAAGTGTCATTGACTGTAGTAAACCAAAAGGTGGGAGTGTCAACAATTACACAAAGGGGGTGGCCCCCAAGTTTAAATATAGTGGGCTGGATGACGTGGTAGAATGCCTGGAGAGGGGCGACTACCTAGCCACTATTGATATCAAGGATGCTTACCGCGCTGTCCATATTAAACCAGAACATAGGACAAGACAGGGGCTTCACTTGGTTTTTGAGGGCGATTCGGTGGGAACCTATATGATGGACGGGAGACTATGTATGGGTCTCTCGTCTAGTCCGTATATATTCTCTAGAATTTCAGACTTCATTGTCCGATGCGCAGGCAGAGAGGGGGTCTGCAGAATTATTAACTATCTAGACGATTTCTGCATTCTGGGTAGTACGGAGGAAGAAACTACAGGGTTGCAACAACGTGTACTCTCTATATTGCGCAGATTGTTTTTTTTTTATCAGTTTTAAAAAATTGCTCTCACCAGCTAAGAAAATTAGATTCTTAGGGATCGATGTAAACTCGGAGTCGCTGGAACTTACTCTCCCTGACGATAAATTGAAGAAGCTTCGGGACATCCTCCTGCTCTTCTTGGGTCGTAGGAAGGCGACCCGTAGGGAACTCGAGAGACTCGCCGGACACCTCGCACACTGCGCCAAAGTTATCAGGGGTGGGCAAACTTTTAGTAGGCGGGTCTACGATCTTATAGGCACCCTGCGTGAGCCATTCTACCGTGCATGGTTTAATGCCGGACTTAGGGAGGATATCAACTGGTGGGCATCATTCGCTGGAAAATTTAATGGTAAGGCGGGTATGCTCGGGAAGTTTGCGGTAACTACTGCGGTCTACAGTGACGCTTCGAATTGGGGAATCGGTGCTTTGCATGAGACTGACTGGTTAGCTGCTTCCTTTAAATCAGAGGACAATGAAGTGTTAGGACAGCTGATAGGACACCATCATGTGGTGCTCCCCACTGAGGCAGGGAGGGACCACATAAACATAAAAGAGATGAGGGCTGTGATGGAGGCGGCCACACGTTGGTCATCAGGTTGGGAGGATTCCGAGATTATATTTATAACGGACAGCGCGGTAGTCCAATCCGCTCTTAACTCAGGCCGATCCAGATCAGTTGGGATTATGTCCATGCTGCGAAAATTATTCTGGCTTGCAGTCGAGAAGAACTTTACATTCCTATCAACTTACATAAATACCACAGTTAATGTGGTGTGTGATGCCCTCAGCAGGCTAGACGTAGAGGGTAGTGCCGCTAGGATTAGTGGAGTGGATGTGGGTCGGATTATGTGCTGTGCACACCTCTTCGACGCTCCGCTGTTCTGTCTTTCCAGGACTGGAGGAGCTGAGGGCAGAGCAGCGGGGATTTGAGAAGCTTTTCTACTCAAAGAATTCGGTCACCACGAGATCGGTCCAGATACGAAAGTATTTTGACTTCGTTGAGGCGTCGGATACCATGTATTCCTATCTAAAAACCCCTTTGCAAACCCGAATATTAAATGATCTCCGGGTAGCGACGAGTCTTCCTCTGGAGGCGTGAGACGAGGAGTGGTTGGGGCCTGGGCCGGTTTAGCCGGCTGGGGTTGGCGCTTATTGCTCAGCCAGATGGGCCTCAGCAATTAAACTAGGCTTCCACCACTTCTCGTCTTGTCTCTTATTCTCCTACGTCGTAGCCCAATTTATGGGATATATAATTTATTACTATGAGTATAAAGGGGCGGAGCTAAATTCCTATATCCTGCAGGATCCTAGCATTTAATGCTGCCTTTATTATTAACCCACACTATATTATTGTTATATTCGCTGGGGGCTGGTTCCTGCTGCGCTATCCTGGCGGCCCACCATGTTGTCATATGCCAGTCAGACCTTCTCAGGGTCATATCGGCGCCAGTTAAAAAAATTTCTCGGTAGGGCGGTTATTGCTCAGCCAGATGGGCCTCAGAAAATAAACTAGGCTTCCACCACTTCTCATCTTGTCTCTTATTCTCCTACGTCGTAGCCCAATTTATAATATATATAATATATACTGAGGAAGTCTGGGACACATCCACTCAAGTACCAACTGCATGCAGAGATTCAAGGCCAGTTTGCAGACCACCTCTCCATATACACTGATGGTTCAAAAGACCAAAGCCGGGTAGCTGCTGCGGCAGTCTGCCAACAGGAACAATTTGGTGTACGTTTGCCCGATCAGAGCTAGATTTTCACTGCAGAAGCCCGAGCACTCCTTCTCACGTTGGAGTGTATCGAGGTATCCAACCACACTAACTATGTTATATACAGTGATTCGTTCTCTTGCCTCCTGGCTGTTGCTGGACTGAAAACGAATCACCCTATTCTAGCAATGGTCATTTATATAATGAACCAACTGACAACGGATGGGTATGACATCCACCTGTGCTGGGTGCCTGGCCATGCCGACATACAAGGAAACGAACAAGCTGATCAGGCTGCGAAGAAGGCCCTGAACTGTGATCTTGAACAGTGTCTGATCCCTCACTCTGATCTGAAACCACTAATAGCCACCCACATGAAATTCAAATGGCAACATGAGTGGGATGAAAACATTAATAAACTTAAAGAAATTGAACCATCTGTGGGAAAGCCACCACAGACTCATGCGGGAGGTCAGCGGGACCAAGTGGTCCTTAGCCACTGCCGTATTGGCCACTCATGGCCTACACATGCTTTTCTGCTCAAGGGGGGACCTCCCCCTGAATGTATTGGGTGTCAGTCCCCGCTGACACTCAAACACATTTGACTAAGTTGCATTGATTTTTTGGCCCTGCGCCAACAGTTCTACACTGCAGACAGTATGCATGACCTTTTTACTAAGGTAAAACAGGAAAACATTTTAGCCTTTTTGAGGGCAGCTCGACTGTACCACCTCATATAGTTTACTAAATAGATTCTATCAATTATTAATAAAACTTTTTTTTTTCTATGGGAATTTGTTTCCTTTGACCACAAATATATGATTGTGAGCTTTCTAATTTAATGAGTGTCTATTGGCACATCATTGATTGTCTGCTTTTACATGTAAAAGCGATGGTTTGAACAAAAAACAAACATTTCTCGCCGTGAATATGGCCTATGCTGCCGACGGTGGTTGCCTATGCTGCCGAATATGGCCTATGCTGCCGATTGGTGGTTGCTTTATGCCGCATAAAGCAACCACCAATCAATCATAAAGCATAAAGCAACCACCATGGCATAAAGCAACCACCAATCAATCAATCAAAACATTTAAGGACTTTCCAACATCTCTATCAATGCTAAACTATAATTATACCGATCGAAGCCGACATCCAATGATCGACGCCGACAACTTTAACAGATGTCGGCGTCACAATTCTTAAAGTCTTGTGCATTTATTTGTTTTATATTAAATTATCCTAGAAACAAATCAGGTTGTTGTATTTTCTCGACCTTTACATTCAGGATAGATTTAAAGACTTTCCAACACCTCTGTCAATGCTAAATTATAATTATACCGATCAACACCGACATCCATGCTGGACGCCAACAACTTCCACCAATTGGCCTCTTTTTGTGATCCTGACCCATATATACAATATATATAACATATATTATATGGATATATATATATATTATATATAATACGTATATAATATGTATATATATAATATATAAAATGGATATATACATGCACATGTGTGCTATACATTCTGTAAATTGTTATATATTCTATCCAAAATAAAGCTCTAGTCGGCTGTAAGGGTCCACATTCTCCATCTAATTCACTACACTCGGCTAACAGAAGAAAGTGCAGAAAAGTGGTTTTAAAAGAATTTATTAACAAAAGTAATCGTAATCAAGGAGGTTGAGCAGATTCATGGCTAATGGGCGGCAGAGACCTGAATGTTCATCAATTGCTGACAAGGAGCAGGAACGAGGCGAGACCTCAGAATTTGGAGATGAGCACCAGGAGACAGGCGAAGGAAGGTGAATCAGCGCTCACCCCCCTCCCCCCAGTTAGAGGGTGAGTGGGCGGCTAGGCAAAGTGTACTGTAGGGCATGCTGTGAGAAAGTGAGGGGTAGGAGAACAGGCTAGAGCGAGGAAGACAGAAATAGACTTAGCCTTGTGAGCAAATTACCCATGTTAGCCTCGGCCAATATGACCAATTCACTACACTCGGCTAACAGAAGAAAGAGCAGAAAAGTGGTTTTAAAGAATGTATTAACAAGAGTTATCGTAGCCAAGGAGGTTGAGCAGATTAATGGTTAATGGGTGGCAGAGACCCGAATGTTCATCAATTGCTGACCAGGAGCAGGAACGAGGCGAGACCTCAGAGTTCGGAGATGAGCATATATCTCTCCAAAGTGTAAGAATATATGTTATATAAAGAAAATAACTCCTTTACTCTTTCCATAATTGTTTTTGACCTGTACATACTACAAAAGACAGGGCTCCATTTACCCTGCAAAGACCCATATATATGTGCGTATATTTATATGTCATCATCATTATGCTGTCGGTCGCAATGCGACAAAGACTGCTTTCATTACATGACTGCCGCTCTCCATTTAGTTCTCTGCTGTGAGAGTGATGTCCATGAGTCGGTCTTAATGTCTCTCAGCTTCAGGTTTCATTTCATGAAAGCTGCCTGCAAAAGTGTTGCAGTGCGGCTGGCTTTTGCAAGTTACCAGCGGCACTCTCTCGGGGAGCAAATAGAGGTTTCACACCGTCAAGAACATGTCCAGACAGGCACAAAACTATTTGTCCCTGCAACTAGTTATATGTATATCTACATGTATACATATATACATATATAAATATATACATATATACATATATACAGATATACGTATATATATATATATTATACACGCATAATATATGTATAGTATACATAGTCCGAATTATGCACTCAACTCACACACACTTCGTTGTAAAGTAGTTGATTCACACCTTATACAATTTACCAACCTGGCACTGCAGGCCCTGACCCTTCGATTCGCGATGGTGCTAATTAGGTCACGCTCATTACCTGATTAATTAATCAAGTGAACTCACAATGACGTTCAATGGCCCGTGTTGCCTTTGCACCTAATTTAGTTCACCGTGACGGATGAGGGACGCTGAGCCAGCTGCAATATTACCCCTGAGGTTAGCCCCTCTCTTATAGCAGAATACAATTAAATAATTAAATTTGCTTAGTTTCGAGTTTCTCCAATGTTGTGAGATGCATTCATTAGATTGGTTGTTGTCGTCTATGTTACATTACTTTGAAGTTAGCTTTATTTTAAATGGCTAACTTTTGAAATATTTGAAGTCCAAACATGGCAAATTAATGTTGGCACAGAACTCTGACGTCATAGGTGCCATCAGGAACAGGTTCTACTAACTTGACTTAGTATGTCCTTATATGTGGCAACAAATGCTTACTAAGTGGTGTTCTCTGAGGTGGAGTGGTTAGAGTGTCTGACTTGTTTCTCGGACTCCTAATCTGAAGGTCAGTGGTTCGATTCCCCATGCCTCCACCTCTGCCAATTTGGATTTCCACCGCTGTGCATAACTTACAGCGTTGTCAAAGGCCAGTTGCTCTCATACCATGTCTATGTGGTGTCAGAGTTTAAAAATCCCTTGTATAGGCTCGGGCTTTCTATCGACAAACTGTCTAATGGTGAAAACAAGCCTATTCAGACTTATCCATGATAGGCAGTATAAAGTATCTAAGTTAGATATATAAAATCGAATATAGATAATTGCTTTGGTTTTGAAAACTTGATACTTTCATCGGACTATGCACCTTTAAATCTCTATTCGGTACTGAGAGAATGGACCCTAATACACATATAAATATATACATGACAGGATGGCCAATTCAGTTAGACTCCTCGATTCATACATGACAATTCATGGGTTTAACTCCCTGTTGAGTCAAATCATGGACTTGCGCAATGCAAACTTTGCGGGCACTCAGCGTTACCATGGTAGGGCAAGATGTCTTTTGCTAAATTCCAGGATAAATTGACCGAATGGAATACAATCAGTGTTACCGCACCCTGGGAAAACTCAGGAAAGGAGACTTATAGAGGAGTCCACTATCTAGAGCTCTCATGAAAGTGATAATATATAAAGAGTTCAGACTCAAAACCCCGTCACTCCCAATCCAAAAAATTAAATCAAAATATCATATTCTTACCTGAATGTAATTTTAATTAAACCAATCAATGGCAATCCGATAATGTTATCAAAATAACATATTCACTCCTGAATTTAATTTTAATTTTCACTAATTAAAGCTGTCAACACCAATCCAACAATTTAATCAAAATAACTTATTTTTACCAGAATGTAATTTTCATTTTCACTTATTAAACCTTTATTCTGATGAAATGATTATGGAACAATGAACACAACAATAGAAATGGCAACAAAATGAACTTCTTGAAAGTTTGATTCCAATGGTTATCTCAATATTTGGATTGGCATTTATGGGGATTTATGCGTTAACTCTTCATATGTATATTAGTTAGAAACTACACTGTGGAAATAAGGGATAACACTTACAAGGGATTGCTACCATCAAAATCACAGACAGGATGGCCGAATGAGTTAGAGTGTCCGTCTCCCGTGTTGGTAGATCATGGGATCGTGGGTTCCAATGCTGGTTGAGTCAAAGCAATGACTTAAAAATTGATACTTCTCGCTTCCTAGCCAGACGCTCAGCATTATTAGGTCAGGGCAAGGAGCAGTGGAATGAGGAAGACCAATCGTCCACAATTGAAATTTCCCCTGCTTAAACAACTGATATACCAACAAAAACTGTGGCAAGAACTACTGTCATCCCAGCTAACACATAACGTTAAGTAATCTCAGGCTAATGTTATTACAGTATAACCCTGTTAAATCAAACTTGAAGGGACCCTGGAAATTTGTTTGGATTAACAACTCATTGGTTTAACTGAGCTTTGGCTTGGACTTCGACTTGGTTTTGGCAAGAATGTGGGTGCATTATGAATGTAATATACAATGTATGTGGACCTTTTGATTATTGTTTTTTATGTATATACACGATAACCTCATTAAACCGAGCTCGGTTAAACCAAACGATCGGTTAATCCACACTTTTGTTGGCGGCCCGCCAACATTATTTATCATATAAAAAACCCATTTATCATATAAAAAAAAGTCTCAGATGACCTTATAACCACATGAAAGTTTGGTTTAACAGTACCGGAAGTGACCTAGGGCCCTACAATTTTGTTTGGATTAACCAATACTTTGGATTAACCGACTTTGCTTTAACCAACTTTTTTATATGATAAATGGTAGTATTTTGCCGGGCCGCCAAACAAAGTTTGCATTAACTGATTGTTTGGTTTAACCGAGCTTGGTTTAAAGGGGTTGTACTGTATTTGGTTACAGTACATTATAACGTCATAGTAACATTATACTGATGTTATGACATGTATTGTAATGTGTTGGGGTCTATTGTGATTGTGTCAGAGGGAAGCCATCTTGGAAGAGACTGTAAAGACATGTGAGATATAACGTATACACAAACCTAATCCAACTTAACCTAATTGATATTGGTGTGATCTTTACTACAAATTTGGACACGAGGATGGGACGATCTGGGCCAACCATATTATGACCATGTAATGGGAAACTAACATGCATTAAAGTGACATTCAACAAAAATAAGTGAACCAGTTTACACATAAGGAAGGGCCACTGCACGGCCACCAAAATCAAGGATCACAGCAAGTACCCATTAAAACACTGTTTACCATTGTATACCTAGTACTCAGGGCAATATGGCTATGAATCTTCCATTAATGTTTAAAATGCAATGTTATATTAAAATGTCACCATGACGTTAACACACACCTTTAGAACATTATAAAATAACATCATACAACGTTTTTTACTCCATGTAAAATAACCTTTATATGACGTTTTTAATAACGGTATTATAACATTTTATAACATTAAACTAACATCAGAACGACGTCTTTTGTTAGCTGGGACGTCATTGCATATGCTCCACAGGAAAGATCAATTAACGTTGATCACTTGGAATGTGAAGCGCTCGGTGAAATTTGATCCTCCATGATCTATTTAAATACTGGTGCGGACAAGCATCCATTGCTGCATAGAATGAACATTAAATCAATTTACTAGTACCCATTTTGAAAGTACAATATCTGAACTATTTGACCTCTGCTTACCGAATGACTTTATCCCCCATCCAGGGTATCAGAGCAGCTGGCACCCACGCCCCTATCACATAATCTCATTAGCATATTCCTTGTTCTCCTCAGGTGCCTGGATATTTATTACGCATGTGAGCCTGTCTCAAAAGGTTGTTAATTGTAACGATTGACACAAAATAGCACAGAAACGGTTACACTGAAACCACAAGGACATTTGCTTCAAATCAATATGTATTCTATTGGGATTATGAAACACCATGTGAAAACCATATCAGTTTATCCTGAGCAAATGCATAAGCAGATAATATGCTGATCATTACAATGGACAAAGTGTTGTCCCATATTGCTTAGCACCATTTGAGACAGTCTCATATATTACACCCATCACCGTTGCTTAGCATACTTGTCTGTGATGTCAAGCATTTTCTTCTGCACACTCACATTACTCTGTGTTTTGTTTTCGCATCAAATACTTCCAAAATAAGTTAACTTCAAAACTAATTTAAAGTACATTATCCTCGACAAAATATGGCAGAAACTCAAAACCATTGGACTATTCAACTATGATTCCCCATGAGTGCCCACCCTTAGAAGTTGGTGCCCAACCTGATATTACATTAGTAGCAATCTTTGTATTGCATTTGATTTGAAGGGAAATGACTCCCCACCGCTGGCCCTGAACCATTCACATCACTAGCGCTTTGACACCCTGAATCGGTACCCCACTTCGCAGTGAGCCAACAGAGGGAACACGCCTCCATTTCCTTCCACCCACCAGCTTTGTTAATACACCTCTTTTCTTGTACTTGCACTTCCTTATCGAGTCATTCTTTATCAAATCAGATCCTGTTAGGATTATAAACTCGAGCCAAACCAGCCTCTCTTTGGGAGGAATACAAATTTCCACATACAATGGTTGGTTGATTGGTGGATTGGCTGATTGGTTGTTGGAGTTGTATGTCCTGGAAACATCTATGGTCATATCAGTATGGGTACCAACTTGTGACAGTGTGCACTCATGGTGACTTTCTAGTGCTAGCCTACTGGGAAATCAGGCCACCAGCACCATGACCTGATATCCCACTCAGTCACATTATCCTGACACTGATCTAACCATTCCCTGCCCTATCCTATTAATGCTGACTGCCAGGCTAGGTAGCGACAAGTGTCGATTTTATAAGTCATTGGTTTGACTCGACCGGGAACCAAACTCCCGATCTCAGCCACCGCTGTACATACAATGAGCTCGGAGGTAGACAAAGTGACTAACAGAATCTCAGTCAATGTCAAGAGGCACCGACAGCATGGTTTTAGCGAAAATACAGATCCTATTGACTCTCTGTATTTCATCACATTAAGCCTATAACATGTAAATAGAGTAGGCTAGTATAGAATTAAGAAGGTAAAAAAGTGGAAAACTCTTCGCAAGAAACGACAAAAACAGTAACATAGATCACTAACCCAAGATATAACTTTAAGAAACACAAAACTATAACTACCCAGCATTGAAAACAAGCTCGATCATCTGAACTTACATGCTATGGACAGCAGAAACACCCCATTAAACATCTTTTTAAATGTTGTAATTCGAATAATCCGATGGTTTTGAGTTTCTGCCATTTTTTTCAGATAAATATATTGAAGGGATTGTTATAATCGACCTTACTTTAGCTTGACGCCAATTATATTTGAAATGGTTAAGTTTGAGACATTTGAAGTGTATACATGTCAAATTAATTGTTGGCATGCTAAGCCTGACACCATAGATTTCTTCAGTAACAGGTTCTATTAAATTGGCTCAGTATTCCCTTCTATGTTTTCTTCTTTGATGGGATGTTTATGCTGTCCATAGCTTGGGTGATCGAGCTTGTTTTCAATGCTGGGCAGTTATCAGTCTGAGTTTCTTAAGATTATGGTTTGTGGTTAGTGATCCATGTTAGTTTTTTTGTATTTTCTTGGTAAGAGTCTTCCTCTTTTTATTTTTGCCTACACTTAATTCTAGACTAGCCTACTCTATTTACATATTATAGGCTTGCATGTAATAGGTAGTTGGTTTATGTTTGGATTTGGTGTTACCTTGCTGTTTTCTGGCAGGAGGTTACCTCTCATGGGCTGTCCAGTTGGTGGGCCGTGACATATCACATGCCCCCTTGCGGAACAGCTTAGAGGGGGTTTTCTGGTTTTATTTTGCACACATATTTTTTGTATGTTTTTAGTGGCAACAACTGTTTAATAAGTACATCAGTATCTAAGTTAGATATGTATAATCAAATCTAGACAATTGTTTTGGTTTTGAAAATGTTATACTTCATCAAACTATTCAGCGTTCATCACCATCATCAGTGTCCTGATATGACTTTAGATGTTGCTAGGACGTAAAACAACAACAAACAAAACATCACCATCAACTGTGGATTCAATACTATAAACGGGGCAGTGTGGTGACCAGAATCCTAGATGTGGAACTGCTGCTACAACAATGATTCATCCATTGCGAAGCAAGACATGGTTCCGATAACAGACTATTCTAACCTGAGCGCATGTCATATATGAAATATGTTAAATGAAGAGTAGTATAACGATAAGAGAGTGACATTTTCTAGGTGTTCTCTGTAGCGGAGTGGTTAGAGTGTCTGACTTTTTTCTAGGTCGGACTCCTAATCTGAATGTTGGTGGTTTGATTCCCCGCGCCCCCACCTATTCCAATTTGGATTTCCACCGCTGTGTAGAACTTACAGTGTCATCAAAGTCCAGTTGCTCTCATACCATGTCTATATGGGGTGGGAGATCCCTTGGGTCGCTAAAAGTGTAGGCTTGGGCTTTCTATCGACAAACTGTCTATTCAGACTTATCCATGATAGGCAGTATAAATCTTCAAGAAGAAAAAAAAAGAAAGAAAAGAAATGTTCAAGCTGTCTGCTTCATATTAATCGCTAAATCCCATTATGGATTTCCGAAAGCTACTTCTGCATTCCTCAAGAACATTAGCCTCCCTAATCTACTTCCAACTGATGAATTACATCACTGCTAACTTGCTTTGCAGTGCCTAGAGTAATTAAATCCCAATCAAGTGGAGAGACAGGCTTGGAAGGTGCATTGGGGTAGTGGGTGGGTGGGAGGATCTTCTCTATTGGTGTGCTCTTTTATTTTATTTTTGCTGTGCAAGCTTTGAAAATGATGAATGCTTTCATCTCAACTCAATTTAGACAGATGTAATCGGTCCTTGAAATTCCACGCAGACGTAACATTTGTGATTGAAACAAAAGAGGATAATGGATACAGGCCCATTAGTGTGTTAACTATTGATATTGGAGGTCTGTAATATGAGAGGCCCTCGGATAATTGATGTATTTGAGACAACGCGGAGGAAGAGGAACCTTCACAGATGAATGGTTATTATTGTCAATGACTGGCTTCGCTGAGCCCAGTTAAAAATAATATTAAATAGGCTCAGACCTTCCAAGCAACAGCCTGGTGGGAGTCAGTATCAGGTTCACAGGGCACATACAGCCAGCATACCCGTTACACAAGGTTCCGTGTCTCGCCGCTAGGGGATGAACAAACTACTTCGTTTGGATACACGTAGCGATCCACAGGACATGGGTGGCAGGGGAACACTCTTCAAACCAGATTCGATATCCATTATTGTAGTATGAACTTGAATGTTTGAATGTTGTCCTTATTTACAATCACATATTTACATAACTGTGTCAATAGGTAATCATGCATTCAGTGCCGGTCCTGCTTTTATTGACAATAATGCATTTCGTGACACATTGCTGTGTCAATATGCAAGCATGCATTTCATGACAGTCCGGCATCAATTGACAATCATGCATTTAGTGACACATTACTATGTCAAAAGGCAAGCATGTATTTTGTGACAGTCATGTGCCAATTGACAACCATGCATTTAGTGACACATTACTGTGTCAATAGGAAATCATGCATTTATTGGCATTACTCTGTCAATTGACAACCATGCATTTAGTGACACATTCCTGTATCAATAGACAAGCATGCATTTAGTGGCATACATGTGTCAATTGACAACCATGCATTTAGTGGCACATTACAGTGTCAATAGGCCACATGCATTTTCTGACACTTCTGTGTCATTTGACAACCATGTATTTAGTGACACATTGATGTGTCAATAGGCAATCATGCATTTAGTGGCATTACTTTGTCAATTGACAACCATGCATTTAGTGACACACTGCTGTATCAATAGGCAAGCATGCATTTAGTGGCATACATGTGTCAATTGACAACCATGCATTTAGTGACACATTACAGTGTCAATATGCAATCATCCGTTTTGTGACAGTCCTGTGTCAATTGACAGCCAATGCATTTAGTGAGACATCACTGTGTCAATATGCAATCATGCATTTAGTGACAGTCCTGTGTCAATTGACAACCATACATTTAGTCACACATTACAGTGTCAATAGGCAATCATCTGTTTTGTGACAGTCCTGTGTCAATTGACACCCAATGCATTTAGTGTTACTGTGTCAATATGCAATCATGCATGTAGGGACAGTCCTGTGTCAATTGACAACCATGCATTTAGTGACATAGTCCGGTGTCAATATACCCTCAGTCATTTCGTGAATGTCTCAACTGACAAACACACCTTCGGACAAAAAGTGATGATTCAATCAACAAAGTGAGGATATTGTGTTGTTTGTTGTTATTTTACGTCCTAGCAACATCTAAGGTCATATCAGGATGGGCACCAACTTGTGGCAGTGCGCACTCATGGCAACTTTATAGTGCTGCCCCACTAGAAGACCAGGCCACCAGCATCATGACCTGATATCCCACTCAGTCACATTATCCTAACACTGAGCCAACCAGTCCTTGCCCTATCCTAATAATGCCGAGTGCCAGGCTAGGAAGCAACAAGTATCAATTTTTAAGTCATTGGTTTGACTCGACCAGTGTTCAAACCCACGACCCCACGATCTACCAACACGGGCCCCCGTCCTTAGATGTTGCTAGGATGTAAAACAACAACAAACAAACCAACCAACACTGGAGACGGATGCTCTAACTCATTCGGCCATCCCTTCGAAGTCGAGGATATTGTGTTGTAGTAATGTATCAATAGACATACACACCTTTACATATACAGTCCTATGTTAACCTAAATAGATAGCATGCATACACCCATGTCCAGTTAATAGACACAACACAGAATAGTGAGTGACCACCCAGCCCTGTGTTAATTACCAAAGAAAGCATTCGCTGACACAGAACTCTATCAGTAGCTAAACACACATTGGCTGACGCAGTACTACATCAACATACAACCCAGCTGTGTCCTCAACTAGCTTAAGCCCCAGTCACACTATGGCTTGTGACCACTTATTCCACTTTGGAGCCCACTTTGTACCAGATGACCCCCCGTCACCACCTACATTCTTGCAAATAAAGCAATGGCCATGGACCTCTGCATGACCATTTTGATCCAACAGATGTTTTTAGTGCAGTACCTGCAACCTCCTTGCGACCAAAATGGTCACAAGGAAATTAGCCACCACTGAGGACCACGTTGTGACTACTTTGCGCTCACTTGCGACCTCTTTGCGACCAACCCTTTTATGTGATTGCAAAGTGGTTGCAAGTAGTCGCCTGCACTAGTGTGACTGGGGTACTATGTTAATATATGCCAAACTGACCCTTCATCTGATGGACTGAAGAGAACCGTCTTGCCCTTCTATTGCCCTTTTCCCCTCGCTAATATACCACACAGTGACATTATGGGCCGTAATCGATTAACATGACCCAGGCGACTTGGGTCACCCGAGTCATCATAATTTCAAATAGAACAACGCGAGTGGAGTCGACAAATACACATGCCGTGTGCAAAACAACCCGACCCCAGTAACCCACCTCTTGGCTAGGGTGGTTAGGAGCGATGACGTCAAATTTGCTATCATAAAACAATTTAAATCCTATTTTGCTGTAATTATATCGGCTATTAGAAAACAAGAAAAAGGGACACCATTTTATTCACCCCGAGCGTGGAGAAGCGTATTCGATTATTCAACCTGAGTCTGCAGGATGTGCGCATGCGGCAAAAAGTGGCTCTTGTGACCCGAGTCGATTAATCGATTACACCCATGCTGACACTGAGCTAACCAGCCATGTCCTATGCTAGTTATGCCAAGTGCCAGGCTAGGTAACGACAAGTATCAATTCTATAAGTCATTGGTTTGACCCGGCTAGGAATCAAACCCCTAACCTTCCTCACGGGAAGGCTGCGGTCAGACGAGTCGACCACCACATCCGACCGGATTATACAATTTCACTTATAGAATCCTTCCACCACCAGGAAATAACAAAACAGGTATAAGAGCAAAAGATACCGCAACATGCATCAATTTTATAAGTGTTTAGTTTGGCACCAGAACCCCTGCCCTGTATCAATCCGACCACCACATCCGGTCAGATTATGCAATTGTAATTTATAATTTAATTAGAATCCTCCTGCTATCAGGAAACAAAACCCAACATAGCTGTCATATCTAAGAACAGACACCACCTTGTCCCAGCGTTGAAAGATCGTGGGGTCGTGGGTTCGAATCCTGGTCGAGTCAACCCAATGACTTAAAAATTGATACTTGTTGCTTCCTAGCCAGGCACTCGGCATTACTAGGATAGGGCAAGGACTGGTTGGCTGAGTGTCAGGATAATTTGACTCAGTGGGATATCAGGTCATGGTGCTGGTGGCCTGGTCTTCCAGTGGGGCAGCACTATAAAGTCACCATGAGTGCGCACTGTCACAAGCCGGTACCCGTCCTGATATGACCTTAGATGTTGCTAGGACATAAAACAACAACAACAACAAACCAGCGTTGAACAGGCATGCCTGCCTCATAGTGCATCCCCGACTGGTATAATCGACCCATATCTAGACTAGTAAACAGACCGCAAGTGTTCTGCTGTCTGGTCATTTATTTGTCTGGCACCTTGCAGACTGCAAGCGAGCAGAATCCATACGCACACCAACTCACTCCGCCCCCCCTCCCCTCCGCTCCCATTGGCCCTTCAGCACCCACCAGCTGAATAACCGCACTAACAAAGAGCCCTGACCAGAGCTTGTGGCAGCTTCGATAAGATGGCTTCCGGTGTAGAGCACTCTACACCTCAGCAAAATTCAAATATCTAGAAAATCTTATCATAGACCATAACATCGATTTGCAGACAAATAAACATGTTTATCAATCTGATGATGTTAATTTGATTTATAATAGGGTAATTTGCCATTTAGCAAAGTTCAGCACTGAAATGTTGGTCCCATAGCGATAGCATTGGTGAAGCAACACCCTGTTTGGTCAAGTTCTTCTTATGGGGCACCCGTCCTGATATGACCTTAGATGTTGCTAGGACGTTAAACAACAACAAACAAACAAACATCTTATGGGATGATGCGTGAGGACCGTTTTACCCAGATTTGCAAGTCTCTACCGATGGCGAAGGTGGACACGTACAAAATATGTTCCATTAAATTGATGTAGCCACATATATTCTATTAGCCCACCAGGTGGATATTTAAGTTCAAATCTACGTAAGTTTTTTTTGCTTTCGAAAAGTTGATGTTTTTTATCGGGCAATGCAACATGGCCAGACGGGATGGCCGAATGAGTTGGAGCGCGTGTCTCCCGTGTTGGTAGATCGTGCGGTCGTGGGTTCGAACCCTGGTCGAGTCAAACCGATTACTTAAAAATTGGTACTTGTCGCTTCCTAGCCTGGCACCTGGCGTTATTAGGATAGGGCAAGGACTGGTTGGCTCAGTGTCAGGATAATGTGACTGAGTGGGATATCAGGTCATGGTGCTGACGGCCTGATCTTCCAGTGGGGCAGCACTATAAAGTTGCCATGTGTGCACACTGTCACAACTCAGTACCTGTCCTGATATGACCTTAGATGGTGTTAGGATGTAAAACAACAACAAACAAACATGAATAGTGTCATGGGGGTGATGAAAATGGGAAATATTGCGCCTAGAGCGGGAATAGAACCCATATCTCTTGCATTATGGGCCAGTGAGTTAACAATTACACCACCTAGGATCCCTGATGTTACCGCCTTACCCATGCCTACATGTGTACACAGCTCTTTGTCCCAGAGGTCAGTGCAGACTATTACATTCATCCCCTTGGAATTGTAAGTCTTTTAAATGGCCATTTAATGCTTACAATTACATATATACAGACAATACACTTACATGTATATACACAGAGTAAGTTAATAAAACAATACAACCCATAGTTTGTACAGGATACAGGTCACAGCACCAGTGTCGGTGGGGTGATGAAAATGGGAGAGATTGCACCTAGAGTGGGAATCTAACCCAGATCTATTGCATTCCCTACCAGTGTGATAACCATTACACCACCTAGGCTCCATAATGTTAACACCCTACACACGCCTCCCTGTCTATGCGGCTCCTTGGATGAGAGGTCAGTGTAGACTACTACAGTAATATACATTGTACTGCACTGCTGCTGCATTCTGGGTAAGTCTCCTATGTATCCCACGGGCAATTTCCATCCACATCGTCAACACCCATAAAACCATGGTACTCATCACAAATCGGAAACTAGCCCCCGCATTTCTTTTTTGTTTGTTTTTGTTATTTTTGGTCCATTAGTTGCTTAAGCATGGGAAATTTCAGTCGCAGACGACTGGTCTTCCTAATTCCACTGCTCCTTGCCCTATCCTAATAATGCTGAGCATCTGGCGAGGAAACGACAAGTATACATTTTTAAGTCATTGGTTTGACTCGACCAGGATTCCAAGACACGATCTACCAACAGGGGAGATGGACGCTCTAACTCATTCGGCTATCCCGCCTGGTTCGCTATTGCAAACTGCCATATTTGCCTTCGAGGTATCAATTCTGCATGTGTCCCATATTATCGCAGCAAGCATGCAATTCGACTTTATGTATGAGCATGGGTCAACAACGAAATCTCTTCGCGCACCACCACTCCGAAGGCTGCGCGCTTGGTTATTTGCTGGATTATTGATTCACGGTTTGCAATTTCATTTACCCTCTCACTTCATCTGGTTTCCTAGTATGAACTGACACCAGGCAATATTGAGGAAAATGTTACAAGGTGAAAAAGGTTTCAGAAGCTGGGATTACCATGCCTTAATTCTGATGGATTAACCATCTGAGGACATAGGACAATCTCAAATAAGTCCATCTATTGGGGATAGCTTCCTTTTTAAATTAAGAAAACTATCATGTCTGATTGTGTTAATGTGTGTAGAAGTATGCACAATTTGGTTTTTCAATGGGTAGAATAATATGGTTGTGGGGGTGGGGGGTGATGAAAATGATAAATACTGTGCCTAGAGCAGGATTTGATCTCCTGCAGTTTGGGGCTTGCATGCAAACTAATACCCTACTTAAAGTTAGACTCCTTGTTGCATCACGGTATCCACCGTTATTTGTTCATATGGCTCCTTGCCTGCAAGGTCAGTGCAGACTACTACACCAGTCCGCGTGGAATGATTATGCCCCGGTCACATACACATTAGTGGACGTAGTTGAACGTAGTTGTACGTAGTGGAGGCTAACGTGTGTCAAACGTTGTGTAGGTACATTAAACCACGATTACCTGCAACACCAGCTTGCAGGTAATTGTGCCACTTTTGTGGTCTATCTGTTCATACAGATAGACCACACAAGGTGAGAACCGAAATAAATACATAGTCGCAAACCACTCCCTTCCCTCTCCCTCTCTGAAATCCCTCCCTGCCAAAAAGAATAAAAGAAATAACAACTACCAAAGTATACCCAACAGCCTATAACACCTCACTAAACAAATAAAACATATACTCCCGACAAAGCTATAGTTGACCAAGACAATTTAAATAAGTTGTGCAACCATTATTTGCATAATCCAAAATCCACAACTACCTATATCAGCAAGTCATGCCCATTATATTAATATCTCCTCACAGGTATGATCATCAAATCACTGATATAGTCTAAATGTTAATGGCTATTCTCCAGTCTACATGTGCAAAATAAGATCCCCACTATATTTGTAATGCCTGATTTTAACCTACTATTGTGTATATTGTTCATACCATCTCATCATCTCATCCATAAGTAGTTCATATGCACTATAATTGCTAAGGCTGGAAGACCAGAGCCTCGGGGATGAACAAAGATGTTATTCAACTGAAATAACAAAAACATAATTTAAAAAAAATACAACTGGCATCATATGGCAGGTTGGTAACGGAAACCATGCATGAAAAACGGTCCACTTTGCGGTACTTTTTGCGACCGGTTTGCAACCACTTTGTTGTGGTCGCAAAGTGGTCGCAAGCAGTCACAAGAAGTAGTGTGATTGGAGCAATCAAGGATCGGTTAATGGGGGAAATATTCTATAATCCCCTTCTCCACAGAGCATGTACTTGCTACTCATAACATACTTACTTCCGTTGTCATCAGAAGGCAGGTTAGAGGTCAATATTATAGATGACAGTTTTCAAGCAGAATATGCCACACACTGAACTACCGTTATTAGTTTGTGGCACTGCCATCAGAGGGTGTGGATTGCCGTTGGTGGAAATCGTCTATAGTAGATTGTCATAGCCGCACTTTGCTCAGCCATGCTGGAATTATTCAACACAGATACTGGACATCAATCAGAACCTTTTTCAGGATATTATCAACCTTATCTCATGTGTGTCTCCTCAGTAGTTATCATCATATTCTGGTTGTACTTTAGCTTGACATGTTTGATAAGAGCAATTGATTACTGATGCATGACACCAGATACCATTGCCGAATCGGTAGAATGCAGGCTTCGCGTATGGAAGGTCGGGAGTTCGAGACACAGCCGATTCAAACCAATGACTTATAAAATTGATAATTGTCGCTACCTACTATGGTGCTTAGCATTAATAGGACAGGGCAAGGACTGAATTGAACAATATCAGGATAATGTGACTGTGTGGGATATCGGGTTATGGTGCCGGTGTAGTAAGTTCAAAACACTACCTCACAAAAACACTAGGGTAGTGTTTTCAACCTAGGTTCAAAACACTACAGTAGAGTTTTCAACCTAGTTGAAGGTAGGTTTAAAATACTACTGTGGCCATGCTGAAAACTCTATCCTTAAGTTCACAACACTACCTTTAAGTTCAAAACACTACTCTAAATGTTTGTGCATAATTGCTGCATTTTCATTTTCATTTGTAGTAGGGTGAGGCAGTATGCAATAGGGTGGGGCAGTATGCAGTAGGGTGGGGCAGTATGCAGTAAGGTGGGGCAGTATGCAGTAGGGTGGGTGTGTGCGCAGTAAGGTGGGGAAGGATGTTGTAGGGTGTCGCACTGTGCAGTAGTGTGGGGAAGTAAGCAGTAGGGTGGAACAGTATGTAGTAAGGTGGGGCAGTAGGGGTTGTTATTGTTGGTTGCTGTTTTACGTCCCATCAACATCTCAGGTCATATCAGGATGGGTACCGACTTATCCTGACACTGAGCCAACCAGTCCTTGCCCTATCCTATTAATGCCGAGTACCAGGCTAGGAAGTGATAAGTATACATTTTAAAGTCATTCGTTTGACTCAACTGGGAACTGAACTCCCAACCTTCCGCACGCAAGGCCCAATCTCTCCCGATTAGGCCACATGTACTGCGCCTGGTGGGGTAGTAGGCAGTAAGGTGGGGAAGAATGATGTAAGGTGGGCCAATGTGCAGTAGAATGGGGCAGTGTGCAGTAGAGTGGGGCAGTGTGCAGCACACAGCCTACTATTAATATGTGCTTCAAATGCTGCAGCACCATCAGCGTATACTAATACGTGGTGCACACGCCCCAGTGCTATTAGAGTTTACTACTAATTCATGCTTCAAATGCTGCAGCACCATCAGCGTATAGGTGCACACGCCACAGCACTATCAGCATATACTACAAATACGTGCTTCAAACATGGCAGCACCCTCAGCATATACTAATATGTGGTGCACACACTGCAGCGCTATCAGCATGTACTACTAATACAGGCTTCAAATGCCGCAGCACCATGAACGTATACTAATAGGTGGTGCTCACGCTGCAGCGCTATCAGTGTATACTACCAATACGTGCTTCAAACATGGCAGCACCCTCAGTGTATACTAAGACATGGTGCACGCACCCCTGCGCTATCAGCACATACTACTAATACATGCTTCAAATGCCCCAGCACCATCAGCTTATACTAATACATGGTGCACACGCCCCTGCGCTATCAGCGTATACTAGGTACTACTAATACGTGCTTCAAATGCCAGAACACCATCAGCATATACTAATACGTGGTGCACACGCCACAGAGCTATCAGCGTATACTACCAATACATGCTTCAAACATGGCAGCACCATCAGCGTATACTAATACATGGTGCACACGCCGCAGTGCTATCAGTGTATACTACTAATACGTGTTTCAGATGCCGCAGCACCATCAGCATATACTAATATAAGGTGACCTTGGGTAGTGTTTTCAATGTACGTAGGGGTAGTGTTTTGAACTTAGCAGTTAGTGTTGTTCAAAACACTACCATAGTGTTTTGAAGGGGCTAGTGTTTTGAACGTCTTACACAGGCACCTTGTTGTCCCAGTGGGGAAGCACTATTACACCACCATGAGTGTCGGTACCCATTGTGATATGACCGTAAATTTTGCTAGGCCATAGAAAAACGACAACAAACAAATACTCCTGATGCATGGTGACAAACAGTTGCCATTGGTGTTCCCCATGTGACGGAAAATTGACTTCTGGTTAGTTCTAGGAATTTCCCGCTGCATGGTCTCATATATGGGTACGTTATGAGAACAACAGTCTGAACATTGTCTGCCTATGGATGACCTAGAAATTGGGTCGTTGACTTTGTTCTTGGGAGTTTAATTTGGGGATCCACATCCACTCAACATACCCCCGTTGTGTCTGCCTTCAGAGGACAATTCTGCATCCAGACCAATGTGGTATTGATACAGTAGGTGCACTCTCATCAAAGGAGCTGTGAAATGAGACAGAATACACTTTGGACATTAGCCGTGTTCACACGGGCAATGTAAACCGATTCGTAGAAATCAACTTGCCTAATTTGGGTTACATTTCGCGTGTGAACGCACGGCTGAGGCGGTTTAGGGCTGATTCGATTCCTGTGATCTGGATACTGTAAACCACTTGTTGAGGTAGTTTACGTGAATCGATTTCTGTGAACCGATTAATTTTGCCCGTGAGAAAGCACTGAGGCGGATTAAGGACTTCACATGCATATGCAGTCGAGACCTCAGTTTGTTGACTTTCCGGCCGATCAAAAGCGCATATTATATAATTTAGTCTATGAAACCGCTAGCTGTGCACTGATATTTTGTCATCATCTATTTTTAGGGTTTCACTGCCCAGCAGAAGTTTTGACCCTTCCAAACCAATACGATTCAGTCCATACATATCTAGGTCGAACCCACACTCTCTCATGGCGATGTCGACTAACCGAAACTGGCGTTGCTTAGTATCGACTTGCTCATGCGCTGATATCAATTTCCAGCCCAAGTACTGCCCGTGTGAACAGGCGGCTAAATCGATTCCTAGTATTCGCCTTGGTTGAGTCGCTTTACATTTTGCCCGTGTGAACACGGCTCATGATCACACACTTTTGTTGTGTTCGCTGGTCACAGTGATCACTGAAGGCAGTTACTATTATAGGAATGTTCATCTCATTAAATCTCCATAGTCCAACGAAGCTTCACATTTTCAAAACCAAAATAATTATCGAGAATTTATTGTACATATCTACTTTAGATACATATGCACTTATTAAGCATTTGCTGCTGCCTAGAAAGGAATACTGAGGCAATTTAATAGAACCTGTTTCTGCAGAAGCCTATGGTGTCAGAGTTTTGGTCTGCTTGCCAAAACTAATTTGATGTGTTTGCACTCAAAATATATCAAAACTTAGGCGTTTAATATAAAAGGTAATACAGACTAAAGTAAAGGAGGTTATAACAATCAATTTAATATATTCATCTTAAGAAATTGAGAGAATCTCAAAGCCGTCGGTCTATGTAATGTTAAAGGCTTCTTGTAGCCATAGTGCAATGCATTCTGCTTATTTGTATGTTTCCAACCTATTTCGGATACCTTGTTAATTGAGACAATAGTACAAGGTTTCAGACAGTTGTTTTATCCTTACGCAGAGTCAATATAACCTCCCCACATCCCAGTAATGTCAGACCCTAGGTGAGGTAGTGCCAATCCATGGCGTGCTTCTATTCAACACAGTTTGAAACTGATAATTTATCTCAAGCTAAACAAAAGCGTCAGTGGAGAAAAGATTGTCTCCTTCATCTACCAGACTATCTGAGAACAGCCGCACACACATGTCCAATGGCCCAATGCACATTCTGAGTAGAAATTGGACTCATATCTCATCGACAAATGACACAACAAATGATGAGTTGATGTTGTAATCGCCCCCCATGAACAACCAACAAGAAATGCCAATACCCAAGTCTTTATCTCGGTTTTGATCTCATGATACCCACGCTAATGCCGAACACAGTAACCAAGTATTGGACTGTAAAACCACCTTCTGCCAGTGACTTTGTAAGCATTACCCATTGTCAGCTAGCTTGTAGGCATTACCCATTGTCAGCTAGTTTGTAAGCATTGCCCATTATCAGCTTGTTTTAAAGTATTACCCATTGTCAGCTAGTTTGTAAGCATTCCCCATTGTCAGCTAGTGTGTAAGCATTACCTGTTGTCAGCTGGGTTGTACACATTACGCATTTCAGCTAGATTGTAAGCATTGCCCATTGTCAGCAAATTTGTAAGTACTACCCATTGTCAGCTAGTTTTTAAGCATTCCCTATATCCAGCTAGTTGGTTATCATTAGCCATTGTCAGCAAGTTTGTAAGCATTACCCAGTGCCACCTAATTGGTAAGCATTACCCATTGTCAGCTGGTTTGAAAGCATTACCCATTGTCAGCAAGTTTGTAAGCATTACCCATTGCCACCTAGTCTGTAACCAATACCCATGTTCACCTAGCTGGTAGGCATTAGCCATTGCCAGCTAGTTTGTAAGGATTACCCATTGCCACCTAGTTTGTAAGCATTATCCATTGCCAGCTGGTTTGTAAGCATTACTCATTGCCACCCAGTGTGTAAGGATTACCCATAGCCAGCTGGTTTTAAGCATTACCCATTGCCACCTAGTTTGTAAGCATTAGCCATTGCCAGCTGGTTTGTAAGCATTAGCCATTGCCAGCTGGTTTGTAAGCATTACCCATTGCCGCCTAGTTTGTAAGCATTACCCATTGTCACCTAGTTAGTAAGCATTATCCATTGCCACCTAGTTTGTAAGCATTACCCATTGCCAGCTGGTTTGTAAGCATTACCCATTGTCAGTTCGCTTGTAGGCATTACCCATTGCCACCTAGTGTGTAAGCATTACCCATTGTCAGCTTGTTTGTAAGCATTACCAATATCCAGTTAGTTTGTAAGCATTACCTATTGTCAGCAAGTTTGTAAGCATAACCCATTGCCGTCTAGTTTGTAACCATTACCCATTGTCAGCTAGCTAGTAAGCATTACCCATTGTCAGCTAGTTTGTAAGCATTACTCATTGTCAGCTGGTGTGTAAAGACTACCCATTGTTTGTAAGTATTACCCATTGCCACCTAATTTGTAAGCATTACCAAGTGTCAGCTACTTTGTAAGCATTAGCCAGTGTCCGCTTGTTTGTAAGCATTATCCATTGTCAGCTAGTTTGTAAGGATTACCCATTGTCAGCTTCTTTGTAAGCATTACCCATTGTCAGCCAGTTTGTAAGCATTACCCATTGGGGGCTCGGGTGTGAGCATTACCCATTGAGCATTACCCATTGTCAGCTGGCTTGTAAGCATTACCCATTGTCAGTTAGCCTGTAAGCATTACCTATGTCCAGCTAGGTTGTAAGCATTACCCATTGTCACCTTGTGTGTAAGCATTACCCATTGTCACCAAGTTTGTACTCATTACCCATTGCCACCTAGTTTGTAACCATTTCCCATTTTCAGGTAGCTTGTAAGCATTATCAATTGCTTCTGAGTATGTAAGCATTACCCATTTTCAGCTGGTTTGTAAGCCTTACCCATTGTCAGCTAGCTTGTACGGATTACCTATTGTCAGCAGGTCTGTAAGCACTACTCATTGCCACCTTGTTTGTAAGCATTAGCCATTGCCAGTGAGTTTGTAGGCATTACCCATTGTCAGCTAGTTTGTAAGCATTACCCATTGTCAGCTAGTTTGTATGCATTTGCCAACGTTCATTAGTATGTAAGCTTTAGCCATTGTCAGCATGTTTGTAATCATTACACATTGCCACCTAGTTTGTAAGCATTAGCCATTGTCAGCAAGTTTGTAAGTATTACCCATTGTCAGCTAGTTTGTAAGCATTACCCATTATCAGCTAGTGTGTAAGCATTACCCAGTGTCAGCTAGTTTGTATGTGATACCCATTGTCCATTAGCCTGTAACCTTTATCCAGTGTCAGATAGTTTCTGGGTATTACCCATTTTCAGCTAGCGTGTAAGCATTACCCATTGCCACCTAGTTTGTAAGCATTGCCCATTGTCACCTGGTTTGCAAGTATTACCTGTTGTCAGGTAGCTTGGAAGGTTGGAATACCCATTGCAGGCTAGTTTGTAAGCATTACCCATTACCAGCTGGTTTGTAAGCATTACCCATTGTTAGCTAGTTTGTAAGCACTACCCATTGTCAGCCGGTGTGTAAGCATTACCCATTGTCAAATAGCTTGTAAGCATTTCCCATTGTCAGCTAGATTCTAAGCATTACCCATTGTCAGCTAGCTTGTAAACAGTTTATAAAACAGTACCCATTGCCAGCTAGCTTGTAAGCATTACCCATTATCAGGTAGCTTGTAAGCATTACTCATTGTCAGCTGGTTTGTAACCATTACCCAATGTCAGCTAGCTTGTAAGCATTAGCCATCACCAGCTGGTGTTCAAGCATTACCTATTGTCAGCTAGCTTGTAAGCATTACCCGTTGGTAGCTATGTTGTAAGGATTACCCACTGTCAGCTAGCTTGTAAACATTACCCATTATCAGCTTGTTTGTTAGCATTACCCATTGCCAGTCATGTTCTAACTATTACCCATCGCCACATAGGTTGTAAGTATTACCCGTAGTCAGATGGCTTGTTAACATTACTCATTTTCAGCTCACTTGTAAGCATTACCCATTGTCACCTAGTTTGTAAGAATTTGTCATTTTCATCTAGGGTGTAAGCATTACCCATTGTCAGCTAGCCTCACGTCAGAAGTTTAATTCCCTAAGCCCAGCACAAAGAATGCGGCAGCAGTATCCTATGCGTCTGGAAAGCCACCTGAAACAAAATACTTCCCTGGAATTTGAAGTTGCATAATCCGATGAGAGCGGACTATTTTTATTTAATCACATTGTTTGATCTAGATTTGATCCCCTTTAACCACCAATAAATTAAATTCAGTAATCATTTATTTGTTGCATTTTCCATTTTGCATATAATAAAACTTACTAGCTCTAGCATGGTGATGCGGCAGTTAATGGAATAATGGTAATGTATGCGTGTGATATGTGTTGCCTCATATGCAAAACAGTAGCTTTGATGCTTCCATTTTAAATATGTCAAATGTTAATCAATGTAATTGCTTTTAAACCTCGCTGATTAAGATTTTGTAATCATGGATAATGTAATATATTTCTTCATTAACAAACAAAAAGAATCGCACCCACCAAAATTACATCGGATTAGGCAACTTTAATTGAATACAAACCTCAAGGGAAAGAAGTAGTGATACTATCATCACAGACTTAACCAAAACAAACAACACACCACTCACCCAGAATAATATAATACACAACTTATTTTAATGATTCTCAACCATATCATTTGTATCCATTCGAATATAACAGAGTGATCTATCTTCACATATAGCATATATATCTCCACATTATATATATATTTCTTTATTTGTTCAAATGTAGAAAATAACAAACAACATAAACATTGGCAATGCGTCATTTTCACGTGTTTGAAACTGCGTTATTCCAGTTGCTCCAACCCACTCACCTTACGTATTTATAATATAACAGCTATTCATATCTAAAACAGTTTGTATCGAAACTCATACCCCAGTAACATTGCTAAATATCCAAATGTACACGCAGGCTGTTGGGCGTGATGGGGGGGCAATGCATGCAGCTCCTCACCAAATTTACCAAAAACAGACGCACATACACCTCAGCACACATGCACGCATGTTATCAGCTGATTGATTAACGCTAATTAATGTAATTAATTAGGGCTAGTTAATCTACTCGACAGTCAATCACATTAGGCTCCCCCGTTCCGCATCATGATGGGTGCTGTGTGCATGCGTAACGTGGATTGTTTGTTCGGACTCCGCTGTGGGGACCATGGTAATGGAGGAGGTGAAGACATAAGGATATCGATATCATGAGCAGTGTAAATCTATGTAGGGCATCATTCCGCAGTGGGTTTGCCAGATTCGACTTGGGGATCGGTGTCAGCGAAACGCACAAGTTGTCGCAGCGAGCATATTGCTCTCGGTGTGAACAATTGAAGCGTGACTGATCGAGGGTATCGATCATTTCACCCGCAAACTTCAATGGGGAATCGCACTGCGCATGAGGAAAGGTGGTGCGCGTGCCCCAGTTACGGAACATGTACAGTCTGCAGTCACACCGGAGTGGGTTGCCTGATATGTCAAATGTCGTTAAGGTCCACACAAGCTTAGCGATACAGGGGTCAATGAATGACAAGCCATTGTGGTCAAGCAGCAGTGTGTACATTCCATCCCATTCCATGACATTGCGCGCTTCGTGTGACACCTTTGGCTCTTGTCCGCAAAAGGTGCGAGGATCAAGCGTCATTGGCGACTCATTGTCACCCAAGTCTAGTGTCTCCAGTGGCAAGCCCTCAAAGGCATAACTGTGTATCTTCTTGATCTTATTATTCCGGAGTTTCAGAATTTTCAAGTGCACAAGTGGCCTGAGGGCACCACTTGGCACTGTATCAAGGTCATTGCCTGAAAGATCCAAGTGGTGCAATTGAGTGATCCTTCTGAATGTAGTGGCGGATATCCATTTAAAGCGGTTATAGCGCAGCCGAAGAGTCCGTAAATCCACCAACGGCGAGAGCGCTTCGCCAGAAATATCTGACAGGTAGTTGTACGATAACTCAAGCGTCTCAAGATCACTCAAACCAACAAATGCCTCAACATGAATGGAGGCAATAATATTCCTACTCAGATCCAACTGCCTTATCCGCCCACCAACAAACTTATTGCCGGGTAGGGTAGGCAGGAGGTTGTCACTGAGGTTCATCGTGTTCCAAACACCGTTAAAATCCAGAAAGTATGGCAGCTCCTTCATGCGCTTGAAGGCGCAATAGATAGTCTCATCGCCAATGCAATGACAGGGCAGTGGCACCGGACACATCATGAGTGAGTTGCTGCTAGTCACCGTAAAGAAGCCACACAGCAATCCACACAGCAGCAGCACTTCGAGGATACCCACTGAGTACCCAAACAATATGCTTCGACAGTCATTCCACACACTCTTCCACCTTCCGCGAGTCGCAATATCAACTCCAATCTGGTTACACTCTTTGTTTATCACGCTCTGGTCAGCAGAGCATGGCACGGGTGAGTTGCCAGTGCGTGAAGTATGTGCGGTGAGTGGGGCTGGCTGCAAGGGACTGTGGTGGTGGGCGGGTCCAGTGACAATGCTGGGGTGGGACCCATGAGGGGAGTGGGGCATGTCTCCGGCAGTGAGGGTGGCTGCATGGGGCGGGCAGCATGTCTTGACGGTTGCTGTTGCTTTATCCGGGCGATCCTTGATCCGTCCTCCAAAACCCTGTCCCTTGTTCCCTTGTTCTCACCGTGCTTTTCTTCTAACGCAGACCTCAAACATTTTCGCCACTAACCCCACACACCCAATAGATAGAATTCATTTGCTTTCACTCCAAATCTGCCACACTTCTCCAAGCTTTTGCAGAGGCATATCATGTACAGATACGAAACTCCTTAAAAATATTGGATTTCCATATATATATAGCACTTATGCTGTTAGCCACTATCACATTTGAACTCATTCAAAATAACCACATTCCAAACTATGCTTAATCCAATTGGAATAATTGGTTAAATGAATCAGAAACACTGCATACAATTATCTGCCAGTATGTAATCCGATTGCCTCCATTGGGCATGGAACACTTTCAGACCCAAGGATCCTATTCGCAAAGGTCCATATACACATTGAGAAAACTAATAACACCACATGATTCATCATTTTCACTCCAATCCTTTTCATTCCAGGTTGGGAAATCCATCAGTGCAGGATTACCATTAACACATAACACAATACATTAGACAGGTGTAGTTAAATAGCACTGCTGCATTAAAATAATCCGCAAATGCAGACACACCATGCAGTGTTGCCATAGTAAAAGATCAACTATGCGATGAACGCGGTTATGTCACCTTTTCATCCTGCCACACTCTGTAATAATCCAGCACTGGGAATGAATAACTCCGATGATATAATAATCCGTTCGTAAATTGTCTTTATTTCTGTGATAATCCGATATCGAAGTGCTCCCTGAAGGGAAGAACACAAACTGGTAGCGAAAGATGTGGATACAGCGAATGTCATGGGTCACGATCTCTGCCTGCAGTGTTCCGAACGTTTATAGTTGGCCTAGTTGTTATGGATGTTCCCATGGTTACGCCGATACCAGTTTAGACGGGTTGCTGTGTGGATGTGGGTGTTGATCTGGATGCGGATGTGGATGTGGATGTGGATGAGGTAAGCGTCCATTCAATTACTGCCACCTCCAGCGTCTTCACTACACCTTAAAACTGAACTTGGCTCATCACGCAACTTTCAGTTGCGCGTCCAATTACTAAATCACAACGAACACCCGCAGATGCCATCAGCGCATATTCCACACTCCCATACATAGACCAATGAGACATCATTGGCGATGTATATATGTATTCCAGTTATAGTGTTATCCAAACGCCCACAGTGTAATGCAGGGCTAGGTCAGGAGTACGACGGAAGATTCTAAATAAAGTCAGTTGCAAACTAGAAGTTGGAGTGTCCACGCATCAATACATTACATGGTGTCCGACTTCTCACCACACACTCCCTATTGCACTGCACAGTCACACACCCGCCTCACCATGCTTTCTCCAAACCCAACACTGCCCCACCTCCCTCCTTCCCCCTTGTTAGCGGTCACTTTAGCGGTCACTGTTAGCGGTTAGCTTTTGAAGCTATACCACACCAGTCTGTGCAGTCTATATGAAATCGCTGTTGCTGTATTTATTATCGCCATACAAGCTGCTCACTCTGATTCTGATTTTACACTGTAGGGGGCACTGCAGACAGACGCCCAGTGCTAGTAGGGTAGTGTGGAGTTTGAGTACAACTGTACCTGTGTAGGCGGAAATAACCGAACATGTGCACATAATATCACTTCCTGCCAGCACTGATTGCACCTATTATCGCTCATGGAATCCTCGGTCTGCTCTCAGGGGTTATACATACTACCCAAAATGTGATGTGATTATGTGTTTTCTGATGTATTTGTTGTTGTCAAGATGGCGCCGTATTATATACGGATGAAGTGCATAGCGAAGTGTGTCAATGGTACGGTTCTGGCTAGAGGGACAAGTTCATGCATGATTGCATATGTGATTGGATGCTTACTTGGATGGGTGTTTGTGGATTAGTTTCATATCGGATAGTGTTAACTTTTCCGGATAGTGTAATCATTACTGGATAGTGTAAGCATTATGGGACAGTGTAAACATTACCAGACATTACAGGGTACTATGAACATTACCGGATAGCATAATATGACTTAATAGTATACGCATTACTGAATATTGTACACATTACCAAATAGCATAAACATTACCGGATGGCCTAAATATTACCGGATAATGTAAGATTTACCAGATAGGGTAATCGTTACTGGATAGCATCAACATTATCGGATAATGTAAACATAACCAGATTGCATAAACATTACAATATAGCACAAACATTACCGAATAGTGAATTACTGGGTAGTGTAAGCATTGCTGGATAGTTTAAGCATTACTGGAAAGTGTAAGTATTACTGGATAGTGTAAGCATTATTGGATACTGTAAGCATTACCACATACCAGGATGCTAGTTACAATTGTCGATTACATCCACACCAATGGCTACCATGCCATTCCATGCACCAGCAAAAAAAGACTAATCACATGTATGCTTAGCGAACACCGCTTTCACATCAGTCTCCCTTATTATCGCCCACTGCTTTGTTCGTTTCTGTCCGGCCTCCCTCCCATCCCTCTCGTCCCCCTCCCATCTCTCACTCCTTTCGTCACTACAACCCATCACAAGCCATTACATCCCCTCATCTGCCAAACCCTGCCTCCTCTGTCTGTACGCCTTCCCACCCCAACAACCCCACAAACTCCACCGCATAACACTCATCTGTGTCACCAGGGCTCTGCCTTCCTCCCTCCCCGCCAATAGCCACTAGCCACACCAGACACAACTAGGGCCACCGCGGCGTCTCGTCCATCTCCCGCCGACTAACTAACAGCTTCTCCCGCTCACCGCTAGAGTGCGCGTCGAAAGGTCGGGGACCGGGGCGCATGCATCAGTGCCCCCCCCCCCCTACCCACTCCCCCTGCTAATGTCGACCCCTCTGACGGACACAATAGGAATCTGTGGGGTTATTACAAGAGACATTACATGCTCCCCAGGCTTTGTAGAAGGGCAGCTAGGGGCTTTTAGAGAAGAGAGAAGTGTAGCAATGTGGCTGCTGATTAGGTTAATCTTGAATGTTCACCACTGATGCACTATGTATTAGGTTAATCTTTAATATTTACTAATGACATACTATTTCCCATCTTTTAGAGATGCATATAGGAATGTGGCTCCCCATAATGTTAATCTTGAATATTCACCACTGACACACTCCGTTCAAACTTGTAGATAGGCGCGTATTAATGTGGCTGGAGATTAGGTCAATCTTTAATGTTCACTATTAACATAGGCTGTTTCCGCGTTAATATCAATACCATCGACTGTGGAATATACCTCATCATATAACCAATTCCAGCGGATCGGATGGCCGAATGAGTTGAGCGTCCGTCTGCCGTTTTGGTAGGTCGTAGGATTAGAACCCCTGGGTTTGAACCCTGGTCGAGTCAAGGTAATGACTTAAAAATTGATACTCGTCGCTTCCTAGCCAGGCGCTTCGTATTATTAGGATAGGTCAAGTGGCAGTGGAATGAGGAAGACCAATCGTCCACGATTGAGAATTCCCCTGCTTATTCAACTAATGTAGCAAACAAAAACAAAAACAAATACAAAAACAAATACAATAAAATAATAAGCTGCTGTTTTCCCGAATTTGCTATTATTCAAAATATCCACACATTCCTTGCTGTTGGCTCTCGAGGATACATATGATAGCAGTATAGTTGTTATTGCATACATGTCGAGCTACAGCTTTTCCGTTTGGACAGTTATGATTCCGGTGGTTTAGCAAATAGTCCTATTTAGGGTAGAATCTCTGTGTCTGTTACCGCTTTGAAAACCTTAATCCAGCCAGCCATCTCCAGGATAATCGCACACCTGTAAAGTAGGTGGTTAGTTGACATGCGCATATGTATGAGGAACAGCTGGCCAGAATACTATAATCTGATTGGTTATCCCCTGGATGCGCATACTCACTACCACACTGGTCAGAATACTGCAATCTGATTGGCTCTCCACTGCGTGTGCATAGGTATGAGGGCACTACCACACTTTCCCAGAATACTAGAAGCTGATTGGCTCTCCACTGGATGCGCATATGGTCAGAATACTGGGTATGATGACACTACTACATCTGACCAGAATACTGCAACCTGATTGGCTCTCCACTGGCATGGCCAACTCTGGACACTGTGAGCTGAATCACTCGCTACTAGCATTAGACATTCTTTAACCGATCCTGAACATATATCTGGATGACGTCAGCAACCAAAGCATAATTAAAAGGAAGAGACATAATGAGAGCCAGGTGGTGCTGGATATGACCCATTCAACACCGGTTGAAATGGCAGTTGTTGTTTAAAAAAAAAAAAAAATCTGCCCTGACGTGTACAAAGGGGTTCCCCGAAGATCCAGCTACACTGCAAAGCTCTCCTATGTCCACGAGATCAGCCAGTAGTGTTCACATCGTGGCAACATCATGTACTGATATGGTCTAGTGAGCTATACGAAACTCCGTCCGGGTTGTCAAGTATATAAACCTACTGGTTGCAAGGTAGCTGATGTTAGTCGCAGCCCCCTGCCTCTACCTCAGCCTCTGCCTCAACCTCTGCCTCAGCTTCAATTTCTACCTCAGCCTCAGCCTCAACATCAGCCTCAGCCTTAGCCTCTGTCACACACCTCTGTCTTAGCCTCGACCTGAGCCTCAGCTTCTACCACATCCTCTCCCTCAGCGTCAGCCTCTGCCACAGCCTCAGCCACTACCTTAACCCCAGCCTCAGTATCAGCCTCACCCGCACGCCCTCACCTCCAGCCACTCTCATCCCGTTTTCTCGCCTCATCCAGCCTCCTGCAGCCTCCTGCAGCCTATGCCAGCCTCCTTCTACTCAACTCGCCTCAACACCGCTAGGCTACTTCCTCCCGATTCTGCCTCCCCTCCTGCTCTGCCCGTGTATTGAGCCTTTACCCGCTCCCAGCTCCTGGCTCCTAGCTCCCCGCTTCCCACAC